>CANTUT010000022.1:10000-610000 GCA_947687605.1 Reutealis trisperma
TATTGCATATGTCATCCCAAATTTTCTTATGGTTTTGGTCCATATTTAAAACCATTTAATAGCGGCTCTAGTCAAGGACTATTGGAATAACTAAGCAAAGAGCTCGTCATCCACACCAAAGGGTCTTATGGCGTCCACATACATCTTGAGGTGAGTTTTGGGGTATGTGGTCCCATTAAACTTGTCCATAGCTAGCATCTTAAATTTTAGAGGAACCTATGCATTCGGAAAGAGAGCTAAAGAGTTAACAACTATCATGTCCTCATGCTTTTTTATGTTCTTGATTGTTCTCTCCATGGCCTCAATTTTCTCCATCAATTTCTTAGCTTCGAGAAAGCTAGAGAAATCTCTACTTTGAAATGGATTTGTAGTAGTATAGGAAGTGGTTGTATTCAAGTCTATGATAGGAGAGCTTGGAGTTTCAAGTGCTTTCCCATTATCGATGAGATTGATAATGGGAGGAGTAAAAGTAGGGACATGGTTAGTCCCAACACAAGCAGAAGGGTGAGTAACAATGGCATTGGTCATTTCCTTGACCTTATTTGATGATTGACTGGTGTTATAAGTTGAGAGCATTAGTAAAGGTGGTAGACTGGGCATTAAGAGCATTAGTGAAAGTGTTAGTTTGGGTCTTAAGAGTAGTAGAGAGTGTGGCTTGGAAAGCCTTCTCTTGTTTTTTAAGGAGGTTGGTAAAAAAGGTACTCATTGCGTCTTGGTCAAAAGAACTAGAAGTGTTGGCTATTAGTACCTTGAAAATAAAAAATAAATAGAGAAATAGGTAAGAATACAAAATTGCTGAAGAAAAAAAGGGAATGAATGTAATGTGTGTTGGGAAAAGGATTCCTTTCCATACGGTTGGTCACCAGGGTTTAAATGTTGACAGGGTAAGCGTGTAAGGTTGCTGTGTTTTAGGTGATGGACCACTGGTTTGGGTCTTTGAGGTGTTTGAGTTTACCTTATCGAGTTTCTCATATTATGTATGCATGGCAATGTCATGATGCATGCCAAAAAAGGTTTCATGGGCATATGCATAAATATCTCCATTATTATAGTGCATGGAATCTAGGATCAACGTTAGGGTGACTGCATGCACAAAGGTGAGGGGTGATTTGATTAAGGTCCTCGTCCCACTAGAGCATCGATATACCTAACCACATGTGAGGTAAGGAGTCTCATGCAGGTCCAACAGTACTGATTGCTTGTTACAACACTGAAATGATCCAAGAACTTTTGCTATCTCCCAACATACTCAAAGAGAATTGTCAAGCTAATGCTACTCACCATCTAAAAGTTTTCCTAAAACTAAAGTTAGGGGCAAAGAGCCTTTATTATGCAAAGTGATGCATGAAAGTTAAATTATACTTAATGAGTCAAACAAAGATTATTTTGGAAAAATTTTTCCTTAACCAAATAGTAATCCTCTTAGTTTCCTTTTTATTTTAAAAAATGTGGCAACCAATCTCCAGTGGAGTAGCCAATTGTGAGGCCTCCCTCAAGAATCTGCGTGATCTACTAGAGGGAATCGAGATACTCATTTGGATTTAGACTCACGATAGAACCCTTAGGTTCAGATTGGTTGATTTTAAAAATGATTTCGGAGTCACCACCCTAGTTTATTTTTAAATAAAAAATTAAGAAAAAAACCCAATTGACTCCAATTCATTAATTTTAATTAATTTACCCATGGATAAAATCACTAGCCTTGAATCAGATTAAGTTCAATGACTAGATTTTTTATTTTAAATAATCAAGATTTGACTCTTAAGTTTAATTTGACTTAAAAATTAATTTAATATATGACATTTATAAGATGATAATTATAAACAAAATGCATGAACATGACATAATATGGATACATGAGAAAATTGAAGGGCAAATAGAGTAAATCACAAGTTAAGGAGAGTGTTCCTTCTAGTCCTTATGGATTTTAGAGGAACCACATAATCACTCTTTAATTTCAAAATAAATAATTGATTATACTAGTTACATTTGGAAAATAAAAAGGGAAAGGAGATTAATTGGGATTTGGATTTAGATTCCAAATGTGCCTATGTACCCCATTGTATTGGGATCAAAACCTATATAGTTTGATCCATGATTAAGTGGAGGGGTTTAGGAGTTGATTAGATTGATTGATTTGATTTGAGATTGTGGGTGAGAAGAAAAGGCTAATACCTTTATTTTTGGCATGCGAAGAATTTTACCAGACCGGAATTTCGTTTTATTAGAACCAGATGATTAGATTGATGGGAAGGCTAATCAATTAATTAAAATGATTAATTAACTAATTAATGTGATAAAATGGATGGATGGATTAATAATTAAAAAGATTAATTAATTAACTTAGATAAAGGGTGGATTTGAAAAAAAAAAGGATTAATTTGATTTTGAAAAAAGTGATTAATTAATTAATTAAAAAGATTAATTAATTGAGTGATTATTTTTAATTTAAAAAAAGAGTCTTAATTAATTAAAAAATTAATTAACTTAGTTAGGGTGAGATGATTAATTAATTAAAAAGATTAATTAATTAATTTAAGAGTGATTGGAGAGAAAAGAAGAAAGAAATTATAGGATAGCTATCAATTCTAATTCAAGAGGTGTCAAAAAATGATGGAAATGAGGGGTATTTATAGGAAAATAAAGGTGAGGGTAATTTGAGTAGTGCAAAATTGAAAAGACCAAAAGGGTAAGGCTGAAAAAATGTTGAAAAATCAGATTGAGGGCATTTTGAAAACTATAAAAAAGGTGGTGGGGACTAGGCCACTAGGGATAGCAATAGGGTGGGGAATCTACGTTCTCCGCGGGGATTTGCCCTGTACGGGGTAGGGATTCCTCAATTTCTCTCTCTATGGAGACAGGGATGGGGGAAATTCTTTCCCTATTAGTGGAGATGGGGCGGGGATGGGGAGTATATTCCCCACCCCATAAGGATCCCTATCCCCATCCCCGTGGAGACCAAATAATATGATTACATAATTACTTCTAATATAATTAGTAATAACTTACATAATTACCCAATAATATAATTAGTAATTATTGAAAGAAATTTATTTAAGTATTCTCATATTTATGTATGTTGAATTTTTAATATTTTACTAAAAAAATTGTAGAACATTTTTTATGTATTAAGAATATTTACATTTTAATTTTGTTTGATTGATGTTTTATGAGTTTAAATCTATTAATATTTTTTAAGTATATTTATATTTATTTTTTTTGTTATTATTTATGAATTATATAAATATACATAAATTTAGTAAGACAAAATTTAAATAGGGACATGGATCCTTGTGGGGATAGGGATCCCCATGGAGATGGGGATGGGGATTAAATTGTTCTTGTATGTGAGGCGGGGACAGGGATGAGGATTCCCTGCTAAGGTGGGGATGGGAGATGGTTCCCCCGCCCTACCCTATTGTCATCCTTACAGGCCACCAGAGGGGCCAGCGGTACAGCCCTGGCAACATGCCATTGGAGAGGCTAGAAGCACTGCCCGTTACTCTAGTTATAGCTGATGTGGCAATTTTTTTTTAGAGATTGGTTATTGGTCCAGGGTTTAGAAAATTTGGATGTTTGGCAGTAATGTAATTGAAGACTAAAAAATTTTCTTTCAGTGGCACTGCCTCTGAACCCCCGCTTGCTAACTAGTTAATGGGATCGCTGTAATGGCTCTACAAAATGCGTTAAACTTAGAAGGTGCCATATTTCAAAAAAAAAAAAAAAAATTTAGTAGGTGTCAAGGTGCGGCCAAATAATAAGAGTGCAAAATTAAGGGTTCACAATTTGATTTCTCATTTAATTCAAATTTAAAGCTTGGAGCATTAAAAAAAAAATGAAGAGACAATGTCGTAAGAGGAAAACCTGAAAGTTTTATTAATCTCAAAAGGGAAAAGGTCCCAAGTTACATCAAATTGAAAATTAAGATCCTCAAGATCAGTTACATCATCATCATTACTAGAAACAGACTCAGAAGATGAGTTTGGGGAGGACTTTAACTCATATAGGGACTCTGACTTGGAAAATTAGAAAGGGCTCTCCTCAAAGGACTAATTTCATAGCTCAACCTCAGCTAGTCAGATTAAGGTAAATAGGTTAGCTTTTTCCTCCTCAAAAGTAAGCATGAAGACTTCATCAAAGAGATTAGCCTCCATGTTTTCCTCTTAATCTTGACTAAGCATATAAATTGGTTCATAATCTTTTAGCTTGAGCTTGACATCAAAAAACATTTCAAACCTAGGAATGTTTTCCAGTAATAACCCAAGGCTTAGGAAAGCTATAGTAAGGAACTGTGTCACCTTCCTTTACAAAATATCCATTTAAATCTTAAAATAAGGGTGCATGGGCCAGTTATAGATCTCACTTTGTTTTAGGGCTGCACCTCTTTCCTTGTCCTTTTTCTCCATCCTTATATGATCTTGATCAGTGGGCTTATATCTTAGCCCAAATGGTGGGGTAGCAACGGGGTAATCCTTAAAAGACTTTAAGGCCTTGCTGATTCTTAGCAAGACTTAAGCCAGGAAAATAATCCATTTTTCTCATGATGTTAGCAACAATGGTATTCCCAAATGGATCGAAATAAAAAAGCCACATATTTTTTTACCTTACTCACCCTCAATGAATTATATGAAGGAGAAACCATATAAGGGATAAGTAGACAGCTTAGGTTGGATTTTTAGAATAGGAACAGAGCTTGGGATTTCAGACTTTCTAGTCATATCTCCTTTAATAGTGACAACCCCTTGCCTGGTGGATCTATGGTCTCCCAAGTAGTAGGTTGAAGTAGGAAGGTACATTAATTACTTAGAAGGGAATATTGAAAGAATTGGGCTTAATTATCACATCCAAAGTAGTATCCCCTAGCAGTTCTCTCTTAGAATTGTCATAGGCCCTAACAATTTAGTTTGAGATGGCAAAATCAGTGACTTCTAACCCTAAGCTACTAGACACCTTTAAGGGCATACATTTAAAGTTGAGCCATTATCAATGAGAATGGGCATGACCTTTCCTCGAGTCATGACTATAATGTAGAGCACATTATTATGGTTAGAGTCCCTTCCAGGAAGGTCATTGTCACTAAGAGTGATTGGATACTCCTTTAACAGCATTGGTGAGAGAAGCAACGAGGTTCTCAAGAGTGATATCAGTAGGAGTTTAGTATTGATTCAAAACTTTGCAAAGAGCTTGGCAGTATGGATATGAAGATTAAATCAAATCCATATTGAAATATTTGCTTGAGTATTTTTTAATTGCTCAAGTATAGGGTCTTTGTTAGATTTAAGACTCCCTTTTATCTTATCAAATGGTGAGGGATAGGTTTAATAGATTAAGTGTGTTAGATTAGTGGGTTTGGGCCCTAGAGAATTCTACTGCTTCGGGTGATGGCATCAATCTTCTCAACCAAGTTAGTAAGGTATAGCACACAGCAGTAGTTAAAAGCTGATTCTATCAAGGAGACAAGATCAACTCCTTCTTGAAAAGTAATTGCATTTACTACGTGGTTAGGTAGTGGGTAAGTGGTGATATTGGGTCTAGCTTTGGGTGGTAAAAAATCATTAAATCAATTAGATCTTGGATCTTATGTCTCAAGGCCTTGCATGCGTCAGTTTTATGCCCAAGTCCTTAGTGATAGTCACATCTCTCGTAGGGATTATGGTTTTTGGGTAGTGGGTTAAGGAGAGCTTTTAGATCAAGTGGTTGAACCATGTTTGCCTCAAGCAACTTCTTGTAAATCACACTCATTAGAATGCCCCTAAGATCAGAAAATTGCCTCCTTTCAATCTTGAGAGGCTTCTTAATGGTTATAGCATTTACCTCCTCCCCTTTTTGATTTGTTGAGGAAGTAACATTCCCTTGGTGGGTAGCCTTTTAAATCTTGACCCATATGTGAACGACTCTTCTTTAATGTGTCCACTTGAAATGAGATCTTTAATCTTGGATGTAGTGGAAATAAGAGCCTTGAAATCAATAAGGTATTGAGTGAGCAATCGATCATAATAAATAGGGAGAAGGTTCTTGACAATTATATTAATTTGTTCATTCTCAAGGGCAGGTTGATCATTTGTAAAGCTTTCTTCCTCCACCTCATAAGGAATGAGGAAAAGGTTTCCTTTAGATGTTGACCTCAAGATCTCTCCTTATGACATTGACCTCAACATTATATTGGTACTTCATGACAAACACATTACACATATCATCCCAGGTCCACTTTTAGGAATTTTCAAGATTGACAAACTACCTTAATGCAGCACCAGTAAGAGATTGTTGGAAGAGTTGAGCAAGGAGCTCATTATCCACTCCCAAAGGATGCATAACTCCTATATGCATCTTAAGGTGAGTCTTAGGGCAGGTAGTTCCATCAAATTTGTCCAAGTTTGGCATTTTGAACTTAGGAAGCTGCCTTGCATTTGAAAAAAGATTGAGTGAGCTTATATCAACCATATCTTCTCACCTTTTTATGCTCTTAATCATTTTCTCCATGGCCTTAAACTTTTCCATAATGGCCTTCATCTTAAGGTCTTTCTCTTCCCCTTAGAAAGGATCCAAGGGAGAGGACTTGGGATTGGCGAGAGTAGGCGAATCATCAATTAGGGCAATTTGGAAGAGTGGATTAGTAGTGATGAAGTCAGATGATAGGATAGGTGGAATGGGAGTTTTTTACCTGATGGTCTTCTCCTTATCTTTATAGTTAGCCTTAGATGTGGAGTTAAAGAGAGGGATTATGGGAGCCTTTGGGCCAGGTTTCAAAAGGTTCCCTTAAGTGATAAAGGTCCGACCCATCATCTCTTATACATTATTCAAAATAGAGTCTCTGTGAGCTTGCAGCAGGCCTTCCATATATGCTTTTTATCTTTGGAACATCTCTTCTTGTTGTTTAGTCATTTTAGTAAGGATCAAGTTCATGAGGCTTTGGGCTTCAGCTTTTTTCTCAGCAGACATCTTGTTAACCTCGACCTTGAAAAGAGAAAGCACAACTAAGTCAATGTTTAGCTTTGATAAAACTTTGGATAAGGTAGAATCATAGAATTCCTTAACCATAGCAATAGAGTGAAGATACCATGAGAATGGATTTTGCATTTTAACATGGGTTTTGGGTAAAAGTATTTTGACCATGGGTTTTGGATTAGGATTAGTAGCAGTTAAGTGGAATTTCTTTGTAAGGTTCTTGCATGATGAATTTATACATGTATGCATGAATAGAAAAGGGTTTTATAAAGATGGCATAGCATAACTTTGACATTAGGGTGCATACAATCTTAGGGGATGGTTCTTGTGGACCCATAATTTTATACCCTCCAGTTTGCATTTAAACCTTAGAAGCATTTAGTCTCAGTAAACAAAACTTCCAAAAGCAAAAAATCCTTAAAATGGGAAAATTGGGAAAATCAAAACATATCCCTTTAACATTTAAATCTCTTAAATCAACTGGGACTGAGTAACAAATACAATGCAACTGGAATCGCGAAAAATGGATGAGAAACAAGCTAGAATGGGCAAAAACAAGGCTAATTGTCGCACTGCATAGCCTTTTGCGGCTGCCGCATAAGCATCGCATAGCTCTATGCAGTAGCCGCACAGCATTTTGTGGCATTATAGTAGAAGCCCTGTAGCTCTACTGCATAACCCTCTGCAGTACTGCAGAGACCTGTGCAGTAGCTCGTGCGATTTCCCCTATTTTTATGTGAACCCACATCGAAAGTTTATGCATCTGTGCTCTTGCCTTTCCTCTATATATAAAGGACCTTTGAACACTCTAAGACATCAACTTAGCTTGAAAGCCTTTGATTCAAGCAAATCACTCAAGTTCTAAAGCTTTTCTTTTGTTTAGCTTTGCATTTACTCTTTACCTCGCAAAGCGATTTGGGGGGTTTCTCCTTGATTCCTACCAGACATGTTAAAGGCTTTTCACCTGCCTATTTAAAGCAAGTCTATTGCCCAATGCTCATGTCAACCATTTGAGGTTAGCTACCGCCCACCATCTTAGACTAGCCACTGCCTGCCATCTGACATAAGTTGTCGCTCGCCAATCGAGGCAAGTCGCCGCACTGTCTAAAGCTAAGCGTCACCCACCATCCAAGATAAGTTTCTTTCCCTTTTCTCTTCCTTTTCTTTCATTCATTGTTTCCCTCCTTAAGATATGTATTCTAAGGCTCTTTACCTAATTCTTGATTCACTAAGATAGTTAATTAGAATCTAACTTAATTAACTCTATTTTGGTAATCAATTGGTTAAATTAATCAACTCAACCCTCTTTTATTCAATCAATCAAAACATGATAAAATGGTTAGGCTAAACTAACCCCTTTGTAAGAAGGGAGAACTGCATGGATTCTTATTCCTATTCAAATGGATACACAAGCATGCTTGGTCTAAGTATCGAATCCAATTAAAACTAACCAACTCTCTCCCTATCACCTTCTTCACTTGCTTTTATTTTATTTTCTTTTTGCTTTGTTATTAGGGTTAGTTTGGGAAATATGTGACTTTCCTAAAACTCATAAGGACTAGAGGAGGTATCCCTCAAGTTTAGGATTTTTATTGTAATGTTAACTTTCTTGTGAACATTGCTTGTGTATTTACTATATTGTCGAATGATCATGCATATTATAAATTGTTCATGTATCTTATATTGTTCATGAAATATATTTTAAGTCACTCTTATATTAATTGGCCAAACTTATTTTGTCAAAATAAACTGAAAACTTAGTCCCTGAATCCTTTTTGGTTTTAAGTCTAGTGATCTTTTTTCTTTTGGGTAATAATTAGAGTCAAATGGGTTTTTTCCTAATATTTTCCTAAATAAAAATAAATTAAGTTGGTGACTCTAAGAAATAATTTTCAAATATATAAAAAATAAGCCCAAGGGCTTTCCTGTGAGTTCTTTCCCAAATGAGCATTTTGATTCTCTTTAAAGGATCGAATCGATGCTCAAGCGAGGCCTCACAGCTAGCGACTCCACTGGGGAGAATTCTTTTAAAAAGAAATAAATGGACTACTAGTTAGTTTAAAAAGAGTTTGGCCTTTTAATATAATTATGACTTTAGATGCATCACTTGCATAGGCTCTTTGCCATTTAAACTAGTTTTAAGAAAACAATGGATAGTGAGTAGCATCGAGTGGCTAATACTTTTTGGGTCTATTCACTGGTAGTGAAATCATCTATCCCATGATGAATCCTTTGATCCTTTCAAAGGTGTAATGAGCATGCACGTATCATTGCACCCACATGAGGCTCTTTGATTTACATGTGGTTAGGTATATCGCTGTTCTAGTGTGATAGGTACCCAAACCGAGCCACCCTTACCCTTTCATGTAATGAATCTAGATCCTAACCTTACGTGGTATGTACCATAATAAAAAACCTTGCATCTTTGCATTCTCATGAAATGTTTTTCCCATGCATATCATGCATCCATATTGTATAACAAACATGCATTCATCTCAAGTCTAAATCGAACCTTGAACTGAAGAAAAGTCAAACATTCTTATCTCTATCCAAACACCTCCCCCATAAAGACTCTCACCTATACCCCATTACTTATTTAATAACCCTTAGACCATCACGCTAAACCTTTAACCTAAACACCATTATCCCTTTACTTTAGCCCTTAACCCAAAATCCTAGACACTGTCAGCTCCATCCAAACACCTTTGCTCCTAAACCTTAAACGCACTCACTTTTAACCCAATCACCTTTTGCCCCTACAAACCTAAAACCATCACCCTAACTTTTAATCTTAAATATCTTGCCTTAGCCTTTATCTTAAACACCATCACTTTAACCATATACCTTAAACATGTCGCCCTAGCGTTACCCTAAATACCAAACACTTTCAAATATAAACCTAAACCACCTTCCATCTTTGGATCTTAAGCCATAAAGTTGCAACCCTAAAATCCATATCCAATCCTAAAAACCTTGCTACCTAACCATAAGCCTAACCACAACCCCTATCCTTATATTTAAAAAAAAAAAATAGACACCTTAGGTTCTCCATACCAAAACCATATCTTGATCTTACCCTTAGATTAAAATCAAATCCACTATCCTTAAAGACTAATACCCATGGCTCATTACCTTCAAAACCAGCTTGTTACCTTTAAGTCCAACAACTTTGGCCCAACACACTACCTTAAACTCAATACCTTTAATCCTACCCTAAGCCCAAAACATTTGCCCCATCTTACCTTAAGCCCAAAATAGTTGGCCTATGACACAATAGGGAAGCCTTTTCTCTTAGGATCTATGTACATATACCTTCATCACCTTTTCTATTCTATACCCATCACTTACCTTGTTGCTTCGATTTGAAGGTACCAATGGCCAACCCTCTTGACATGGGTTCCCGGACTATACTTGTGACCATACTTATTAAGAAGCAAGAAGAGCATTTCCAAGCTATTCTAGGTGCTCAACAAGCCCAATTCGAGGAACAAAGGCAATTCATCATTGAAGAAGTTTGAGCCATGACTAACCAGGCCAGCCTTAACCATCCTAACCTAAACCTTATCTTGAACCAGACCAATCTTAACTGAAATTTGAACCATGTTAACTCATATCTAAACCAAGGTAGGGAAGTTGTATCTTATGTAAACATTAGAATGCTCATGGAGAAACTTGTAACTATAGGGAAAACCATCAAATCCCTAAAGCACAATAGTGACCTAATTAATGTGGATAGTTTGACCTTGTTCCCTAATGCCAAACTTCCTCCTAAATTCAAAATACCTGAATTGGAGAGATTTGATGGAACCACATGCCCCAAGAGTAATTTGAATATATATATGGGGGCAATAAAACCTTTGGGAGTTAGTGATGAGCTCTTTGTTCGAATAATGATGAAGAACCTAAACCCAAGTGGTATGACATGGAAGAGTTCAAGTTCAGTTAATCTGACCTATCTGACATTGAATTCTAAGTTTGAGTTTTAGTGTGAGCTTAAATTTCAAAGTTTGAGTCTAAATTCAAGTCTGAATCTATCATTTTATTTTCTTTTTAGTGTATTCTTTGTCAATCATATTAGTCTCCCTTTGTTATCTTATAATAAAATTTTCCATTATAATAAAACATCCACATTTTTTTTGTGCATTTGTCTTTCTTGTTTTAAACAGGGATGAGTTTTGGAAAAAAAAAAAAAAGAAAAGAAGAAAGAGAAAAAGAGAAATGAATAGTCAATTAAATCCACCATAGGTAGCACATATTGGAATTGAGGTGCTATCAACAATCGCTTTTCCAACTCCTAACTAAAAGATTAAGAAATAGACTGCTCATCAAATAGTTGAAGCACAAAAAAAAAAAAATTCAATGTAATTACCCATTGCATTTTGGATAATCAAATAATACACCTCAACAAGCGGCAACAAGTTCATGAAATCCAAAATTCAAAGGTCAAAGCCCCTCAAAGTGAAGAAAAGCAGCACATCATGGTGGAATGTTTTCTCTTAAATTTCATTAATTCAAGCTTGCTAAGTAGAAAACTTAAAAGGGCGGCTTAGGCAAAAGTTAGAGCTAAGAAAAAAGGAGAGAGAGAGAGAGAGAAAGCTCATCTTAGTCATCTTCTTTCATATCCAAAGTTATCTTCAATCAATCTGTCTCATCACATGCATTCCAAAATTATCCTTTCTCATTAGAAGCTCATTCTCTATAGTGATATTGTCTTTTATACTCTTATCTCATAGTGGGGGCTTATCTTTTTAAGTCATCACCATTTTTTTTGTCAATTTGTCTAGTTGGTTAGCTCAAAAAGCTAAAGCACAATCTCTCACATTACAAGACTGTCACGTTCTTATCTCTCATTGGGAGCATAATCCCTAAGTTGTCTCTTCTCACTAGTCCTTTAGCTACTCCTTAGAGCAATTACCTTTAATTAGTATGTCATCTACATTTAAGCCAATAATGTCACCCCAAATGCCTCTTCAATCTCAAAATGACAAGATTAGCTTGGCCTATTCTTTTCCATAAATCATGCTACAAATAGCAAAATCATTCAACTGCCCTAATCCCTTTTTAGAATTTCCAACCCACCTTTGGACCATTCCCAAACTTCATAATATACCATCCCATCCTTTCAAGCTTAAGCCTCATACCACCCTTTCCTTGGTTTAGTCTTATCGTGTTTCAAGGGCCGAGCCTATGGGTAAAACTAAAAATCCTAAGTCTTTTAAGACTCGTCATCCTTAAAGTTAGTTTTCTTTAGCAAAACCAAAATCAAGTCATGTCTTGCAAAGCTTAAGAAGGGCTCGAATCAATCAAAATCAAGTCAGTCCATGTCTCTTTATCTCATTATTCTTGAAAAGACTAAGCTTTCTTAGCAAATTACATGACCTATAAAGTCTAACTAAGTCAAGGCTTGCCAACCGTCTGATGGGCATTGAAAATTTGATGCAACCATGACAAAGGGCCAGCCCTTATCCATAAGCCTACAGAATCTTTACAAAAACTTTACCACCATACCTGAGCTAAAGCCAACCATCCAAAGCACCCTCATAGAAAAGCCCAAATTGACAAACTATCCTTAAAGCCTAAAAGCCTTTTAACCAAAAAGCTTAAGCCTTCGGCATAAATTTAGCCTTCACTATGAAGCCCACTCCTAAAAAGCCTTCACCATGAAGCCAATAAATTTAGCCTTCACTATGAAGCCCACTCCTAAAAAGCCTTCACCATGAAGCCGACTCCCAAAAACCATCATCATGAAGCCTAAGCCTAAAAGCCTTCATTATGAAGCCCAAACCAAGAAGCCTTCACCATTAAGCTCAAATTAAAAAGCCTTCACCATGAAACCCTAACCAAAAGCCTTCACCATAAAGCCTAAGTCTAAAAGCTTTCACCATGAAGTCCACTTCCAAAAAGCCTTCATTTATAAAGACCATAATTTCCTCCAAGCCCAAATCTGACTGAGCCTTCTCAAGCTAGTTTCCTAGCCTAACCTTTCCTCTAAGCTAGACTTAGCCTCTCAGTATGATGTCCTACAAAGTCTAGCATCATAGCATAGTCTTAAGGAAAAATTTGACCGAGCCTTCCAAATGAACTCTCTAAAGGCCATAGCCTGATTGAGCCTAAGGCAGAACTTGACTTAGCCTTCCAAATGAACTCCCCAAAGGTCCTAACCTATTGAGCCAAAATGCTAGACCTGACTAAGCCTTTCATATGAACTTCTCTAAGGACAAGCCCCACAAACTGACCTTCCCTAAAACCTAACCATCTCTAAAGACCTGACCCTCCTGATCAAGCTCTAAAATCCATCCTTAAGCCAAATCTTCTCCAAAAAGTCAGACCTATCTAAGTCTTTTAAACTGAATAGCCCGATCTTTTCCAAGACCACACCTTGCTTGAGTTCCCAGAATGACTTCTTCCTAGGCCAAACTGATAGCCATTGACTAACTAGACTAATACTAGATATGCCCATTTTCACCTTTGAGCTAGCCAATCAACCAAAAACCAAATTAAACCACTTTTCTTTATCATTCTAAAGTGGGGCACCTCCGTTCCAAATATTCATTTTTCTAAAATGGGGCATCTTTCTCCCAAAGATCAATAATTTTATATCAAGCAGACCTTTTATAAGTTCCAAGTATCATATCAATGCATAATTATCTAGCATTTTTGCATTAAATAGGCTCATGAATCAAGACAAATTGTTAAACTCTCGAACTAAGATAGATCATCAACCCAATCAATCTAAATCAATCTCTTTTCAAAAATCAATCTCAATCTTAGGATCACTACTTTTACTTTTCCTACCAGATAGGACAGTTATTTTTACCATTCCTACTAGACAAGATGGTCATCTTTTTTATCCTACCAAACAGGATCATCATTTTTCATTCCTACCAGAAAAGACCACTACTTTCACTATTCCTACCAAATAGGATAGTTAGCTTTACCATTCCTACCATATAGGATGGTCATCTTTTTTATCTTACCAGACATGATCATCACTTTTCATTTCTACTATAAAGGACCATTACTTTTACTGTTTCTATCATATAGGATAGTTATATTTACCATTCATATATGATAGGTGGTCTTCTTTTTTTATTCTACCAGACAGGATCATCACTTGTCATTTTTACTAGAAAGGATTGCTACTTTTACTATTTCCACCAGGTAGGGTAGTCATTTTTACCATTCTTACCAAATAGGATGGTCATTTTTTTGATCCTATCATACACGATCACCACTTTTTCAATTCCCACCAGACAGGATCATCACTTTGTTGATTCCTACTAGATAGGGTTGCTTTCATTCCTAGCAAATAGGATCACTACTTTATCAATTCCTACCAGAAAAGGTTGCCTTCTTTCTTACTAGATAGGATCGTCATTCCTAACAAACAAGATCACCACTTTGTCACTTCTAACTAAACAGGGTCGCTTTCATTCCTAGTAGAAAGGATCGCCACTTTATCGATTCCTACCAGATAGAGTCGCCTTCTTTCTTACTAGACAAGATCATCATTCCTACCATATAAGAACATGACTTTTAGCTCCTACCAGAAAGGTCAACTACCAAATGCTACCAGCCTCTAGATCTCTCAAATATACCTGGGGCATCTTCCTTAAAATTCAACCACACCTTTCACCCAAATGTCTAAACTCTGACCTACACATTAATTTGGTTCCTGTTATCATCTCTTATCTTTAGGTTCACTATCATCAGAATCGCCTTTCAAACAAAGATGATTTTGATGAGAGGGTACCTGTGAACCCTTAATTTTGCACCCTTTAGTATGCATTTGAACCTTAGAAGCACTTAGTCTTAGTAAACAAACCTTCATAAGCTGAAAACTCTCAAAATGGAAAAATTGGCAAAATCAAAATAGGTCTTTTTGACATTTGACCTCCCTTAAATCATTTGAGATTGAGTAGCAAATACAGCGAAACTAGAATTGTGAAAAACAGACAAGAAATAAGCAAGAACAGGAGAAAATGGGTGAAACTATGATAGGCTTATTATGACTTTGCATGCATCACTTGCATAGGCTTTTTGTCATTTAACCTATTTTTAGGAAAACAATGGATAGTGAGTAGCATCGAGTGGGTAACTCTCTTTAGGTCTCTTCACCGATAGTGAAATCATTCACTCCGCGATGAATCCTTTAATCCTTTCAAAGGTGTAACGAGCATGCACGTACTATTAGACCCATGTGAGGCTCCTTAACTCACATATGGTTAGGCATATCGCTACTCTAGTGTGACAGTTACCCAAACCAAGCCACCCTTATCCTTTCATGTAATGAACCTAGATCCTGACCTTAAGTTGTATGTACCATAACTAAAACCTTGCATCTTTGCATTCTTATGAAATGTTTTCCCTATGTATATCATGCATCCATATTGTATAACAAAATATGCATTCATCTCAAGTCTAGATCAAACCTTGAACCGAAAAAGGGACAAACATTCTTACCTCTATTCAAACACCTCCCTTATAAACACTTTCACCTATATCTCATAATCCTATCCAAATAACTTTAAACCATTACCCTAAATCTTTGACCTAAATGCCATTATCCTTTTCCTAGACACTCTAACCTCTATCTAAACATCTTTACTCCTAAACCTTTAAACACACTCACTTCTATCACAATCACCTTTGCCCCCACAAACCTAAAACTATCACCCTGACCTTTAATCTTAAACACCTTACCCTAGCTTTTATCCTAAACACCATCACCTTAACCACATACCTCAAATACCTCGCCTTAACCTTACCCTAACCTCACACCTCAAATGTAAACCTAAACCACCATTAGCCTTTGGACCTTAAGCTATAAACCCATAACCCTAAAACCCATATCTAACCCTAAAAACCCTATGACCTGACCATAAGCCTAACCCACAGCCCCTATCCTTATCCCAAAAAAAAAAAAAAAAAAAAAGCCTAGACACATTAGGTTCTCCATACCAAAACCATTATCTTGATCCTACCCCTTATTCAAAGTCAAACCCACTATCCTTAAGCCTAACACCTGTGGCCCATTACCTTCAAAACTAGCCTATTACCTTTAAATCTAATAACTTTGGCCCAACATACTACCTTAAACCCAATCCTAAACCAAGCCAACTAAGGTGGGAAATTTTTCTCTTATCCATACACTAAATTGCTCATGCAGAAAATTAAAGCCATAGAGAGAACCATCAAATCCCTAAAGCACAATAGTGACCAAATTGATATGGATAGTTTGACCTTTTTCCCTGATGCCAAGCTTGTGCTTAAATTCAAATGTCTGAACTGTCTATATTTGATGGAACCACATGCCACACAACCCATTTGAAGATATATATGGGAGCAATGAAACCCTTGGGACTTAGTAATGAGCTCTTTGCTCAACTATTCCAACAATCACTAATCGGTGTTGCTAGGAGATGGTTCCTTTTACTAGACAAGAGCCAAAAAAGGACATGGGATGATATTTGTCATGCGTTTGTGAAGTAGTATCATTACAATGGTCAAATGGATGTCAGTAGGTGTGACTTGAAAACTACCAAACAACTTCTAGAGGAGTCCTTCTCCATGTTCCTTACAAGGTGGAGGACTAAAGCTGCTTAAATGATAAACAAACCAATAGAGCAAGAACAAGTGGACACCTTTGTTAAAAACCTACTTTCAACCTACCGAGTCCACTTGTTAACAAAATACCTACCCACTTTCAAAGCGTTAGTTGCAATTGCATAAAAAGTTGAAAATTGCATTCAAAGTACATCATTTCAACCTGAATTCCCCACCACTAACCCCGAATAGTGATGAAGAACCCAAGCCGAATTCAATCCCACTTTACCTCAGCCCTAAGTGGCATAACATAAAAGAGTTTAAGTTCAACTAATTTGACCTGTCTAAGATTGAATTCTAAGTCTGAGTGTGAGTTTGAGCCTAAATCTCAAAGTCTGAGTCTAAATTCGAGTCTTAGTCTATCATCTTATTTTCTTTTTGGTATATTCTTTATTGATCATGTCACTCTCCTTTTATTATCTTGTAACAAAATTTTCCATTATAATAGAACATCTATATTTTTTTAATTATTTGTGTACTTGTCTTTCTTATTTTAAATGTGGATGAGCTTTGGAAAAATAAAGAGAAAAAGAAAGAAAGAAAGAAAAAAAGAGAAAAAGAAAGAAAGGAAAAAAAGAGAAAGAGGAAAAGAGAAATTAATAGTCAATTAAATCCACCACAACTAGCACATGAGGTGCCATTAACAAACTTAGGTCAAGAAATAGTCCTCTCATCAAATAGTTGAAGCATAAAAAATAGTTCAATGTAATTGCCCATTGCACTTTGAGTAATTAAACAATACACCTCAACAAGGGGCAACAAGTTCGCCAAATCCAAAATTCAAAGGTTAGAGCCCCTCAAAATGAAGAAAAGCAACAAATCATGGTAGAATATTTTTTCCCAATTTTCATTAATCCAAGCTCGCTATGTCGAAAACTCGAAAGGCGGTTTAGGCAAAAGTTGGAGCTAAGAAAAAAGGAGAAAAAAAAAAAGAAGAAAAGAGAGAGAGAGAGAAAGCTCATCCTAGTCAATTTTCCTTCACATCCAAAGTTGTCAAATCATCTTTAATCAATCTGTCTCATCTCATGTATTCCAAAATTGTCCTTCATCATTAGAATCTCATTCTCTAAAGTGATATTGATATGAATCCCAAGCGACCTGCTTTGAGACCCAATGCCTTTACGCTTGGAAGCAACTTTCTTGGAAAGTCAAATCAAGTTTGCAAGGAAAACCGCAACTCAATGATGAACCTGTATCAAGGAACCTTGGTATGTTGTGAACAAGCAAATTAATTAGCTTTGAAAGTTTGAGTTGATTCTAAATCGTAGAACCATATTTGAGAAACTCTCACAAGTTTAAAGCTTAAATTTGTGGAAAATCAACTTAACCTTCATTATTGATAGAATAGCTATATGTATTTATAATATTACATAAACCCTAACTTAGAATTAGCTAAGGACTAGGAAATCTTCCTATACAAGGATTGAATATTCCTAATTAGAAATAACTCATAAACTACTTGTTATACAAGAAAACTAATTCCTAAATAGGAAAATAAGCTAATCTAATTTTTAGGCTTAAACCTAATATAAACAAGCTCAAAACTCACTAATTACATATCCAAACTTAATTTAATTGAACATAGGCTTACATCATATTGATAGGGGCCAAAAAAATCAAAAACTAAAGTAAAATATAATTAGATTTAGAAAATAGAAAACATAATTAGTCCAGCCCATTATGTAAGCATGTTGCAGCTTACCCTGCATTTGTTGAGCCCGTGATGCTTATCGCTCCCACAATGAAGAAATACCAATCATTTGTTGCACCAATGACACTCATCCCACCAACAACAAGCCTTATTTTTAGCTTTTTTGTGGAATTTCTTCAAACATAAGGCCAAACCTCTTTCTAAAGAATTGTATGAATTTAAATCCTACCTTGAAACTTCCTTGAATACAATGCTTTCTAAAAGTGATGCTCATTATGCAAGTCTTCTTGACAAAATTGTAAAAAGCTTAGTACTTCTTTGGATTCCTCTTGAAAGAGCTATTGAACATGAATTCAAGCTCCATTGATTCTCTTTCCATACTAGCTTGATGAAAAGGACAACCTTGAAAAACCTTTTTGAAATCTATATCATGGATACATTAGAGCTCTTCTTGCAATACATCTTGACTCTCATCAAATATTGTCTTCCATGCCCTTATCTCACTGTGGCGGCATATCATTTTTTAGGTCGTCATCATTTTTTTGTTAATTTGTCCCATTAATTAGCTCAAAAAGCTAAAGCACAATCTCTCACATTAATAGTTCGTCACGTTCCTATCTCTCATTGGGAACATAATCCCCAAGTTGTCTCTGATGGATTTTGGGGATCAAATAAATATCATATGCAGCAAAAAATTGAAATTTTAATTCCCAAAATCTACCAGGATCCATGCATTTCAATTAAATTGACTAATTTTTATACAGTTTACCTCTTGTAGCAGGCAAAAAACTCTTGGTGCAGTGGGGAATTTAGGCTTTATGAATCCAAACAAATAGCCTTTGGATTCAGATCATAGGTGTTGCTACTTGAACAAACACCCTCTACTGGTATCCACACAAACAGAGCAAGAAACTGGACTTCAGTATTCTAGCACTAGCCTTGAAAACATTTTTCAAAAACCCTTTTTTTTTTTTTTACAAAAATACAAATTTTACTCTCTGTATATCTCTCCCTCACACTAAAAAATGTATCTTTTAATACCAAAACCTAAAGATAATCTCAATTAGGTTATTTTCTGATATGATCAAAGACCTCAAAAGATATCCTTAACTGTTAAGGATATATTCTTTTATTTTTAATATTTAAAATATTTATCTATATATAAATATAAATTTTAAATATTAGGTTTACTTTATCTTAATAAAGTAAATGTATAGAGATTAGTCTTGCTCTGGTGGCATGGTTCTTTGTCTTATTCTAGTAGCAAGTTTTTTCTTTCTCAAAAGTCTTCATTTTCTATTCCTTATTAGTTGTTTTCCAATCATTTACAATCATGGCTAGTACTAGCAAATAAGGTCCACCACCATTAGATGAAAAGATTTCTATGTTGATTATAGTAGATGAGGAAGAAGGAGGACTTGAAGCATGTAATGAAGATATTGTCAGCATAAAAGAAGAACATAAGCTATGCCTCATGGGTCATTTTCTCACATAGAAACCCATAAAGTTTAATATTATGCAAGCTACTATGGCTTCCATTTGGAGACCTAGAAGGAATATGACAGTCAAAGATTTAGGCCAACAATGATACTTCTTTAAGTTTTACCATGAAGTGGATTTAAATAGAATTATGGAGGGTTGCCCATAGTCATTTGAGAACAGTTGGTTGATTCTTAGAAAGTAGGGTGAAGATGAAGTTCCCACTTCAGTGGCCTTCAATGTCACTGAGTTTTAGAACCAATTATACAACCTCCTTACAGGTTTCATTTATAAGAAGATAATGGCAGGCATAGGTAATCACATTGGAAGATTTATAATAGCAGATCCAGCAAATTTTATTGGCACTTAGAAAGAATATGTATGAATCTAGGTAGAAGTGGATATTGAGAAACCCCTCAAACATAGATTAAAGATGAAGAAAGAAGGGGGAACATGGTTCTAGGTTGATTTTAAGTATGAAAGGCTTCCCACATTCTGTTTCATTTGTGGCTTCTTTGGACACTTAATCATTTTTGTGATGTGCTTATGGAAAATTTGAGTACTATGATAGAGAAGGCTTATGGAAGCTGGATGAGAGCCCCAGGACCTTGATCGAATACCAGTCATGGTGAGCAGTGGCTCTAGCCAGAGATGGTGGAGAAAGAAGGAATGGTTGAGAACATAGTAGTTGACCATAGTGGATATGGCAATTACCATAATGGGAAAAATCATGGGAGTGAAATGCGCAATAATTTTGGTATTCAGAATTCTATATATGTTATAAGTATGGAAAATAGATCAATCAGAGATGGCCACGTAGAGGATTTAGTGGGAAAGAATAAAGGTGTTATAAATGGAAATAACTCCACTAATGATGGCTCACAAAAGGAAGGTGTGCCGGTGGTAGTTGACCCTAAATGGCACTGCACAGGATTAGAAGAAATTGTTAACAGGGATGTTAAGATGATTAATGGGCTGGATAACATTAATCTAGAAGCAGTGACAAATAATAGGGTAGACTCAAAAAACTTGAAGGTGGCGTCTTTTGGATCACAAACCCGCCCATCACCATGAGTTCTATATCGTGGAATTGTCATGGGATGGCCCAACCACATGTAATTCAAACACTTAGGGACATAGTCCATTTAAATAGGCCAAAAATAATTTTTCTCATAGAAATGCTAGTGAAGAAAGAAAGGCTCTAATCTGTCCACACCCAATTAGGTTTTGAGGGCTTGTTTATAGTTGATTGTGAGGGGCATAAGTGAGGTCTCGCATTACTTTGGCAACAGAAGGATATGGTAACAATTTCAGCAGCTTCATTAATGCAAAAGTAAAGGTTGATGATTTAGGGGAATGACGCTTTGCATGATTTTAAGGGGATCCAGTGTAACAACCCACATTAACCCTAAGAGTTTTCACGACCAATTTGCTTGAATTTAGAGTTATTGTGACAAAATATGTGATTTTATGAAAATTCATGAGCAATGTGATTTATGAGTATGTGGCCTGTTAAATTAATTTTAGTGTGTCTAATATGAATTATTATTGTGAAATAAATGATTTATATGAAGTGCATTAGCATAAAATAATTTATTGTACATAAAATGAATTTTCATGCAAAAAGGCGATTTTTAAGCATAAAATAATTTTATGTGTATTTTTAAAATAATTTTTCAATAAATATTTTGAGGAAAATTTTAATGAAAATAATAAAAAAAATATTTTATTTTTAATTACCCATAATCAGCCCTAAATTAAATAAAAAGCCCAAAAGCCCACTACACTAAAACACTCCTAACCTAGCTCATTAAGGGTAATCTTGTAAATTGTCCAAAACCCTACATATATAATGAGAATTTTGGCTAGCCCTTGATTTCCAGCAGCCACCATTCTATTTTTCAGTATTTTGATAGAAAAATTCTCTCAAAATTATTCTCTCTACTGAAATTCATAAAATACTTTCAAACTTCGCGATTTCTTGAACATATTCATAAGTTTTTCTTTCCCTTCAATTTCTTATTTGATTTCTATGAAATAAATTATGAGAAAATTATTTTAAACTGGGTATTTACTGATTTTTACAGATTTAAATTAGTTTGGGTGAATTTTTGATAGAGAAATTAATTTCTCTATCGAAAATACCAACCTTTCTACACAAGTTCTCCAAAGGTGAATCCTGTAACTAAAAATTAAAATTTTCATGCATAAACTCAATAAAGGATAGGGTAAGGGAAGGGGAGGGGGCTGATTTCTGCATCATTAAATTCTAAAGTGATTGTTTGATATGTTTAGATAAAAAAATATTGGATTAAATCATATTACTATATATTACTATAATGACCGATAAGTTTTAGAAAACAAGGAAATTCAAGGTTTTCGTCCTAGAACTTGAAAGTTGGAAAATTCTTTGATTTTATATGTATGTGGCTGCCAATTTGTGTATGATGAAATTATAAACTGATATTTATTTTGTTTGGATGAAAAATAATTATTCAAATAAGGTGTTTGCATATTTCTATAATGAACAGAAAGCGCGGAAAGATAGAAAACTCATGATTTTCACTCTAAAACCCTAAACTTAGAATTTTCATGCATAAGACATGTCAATACCTGCCAATTTATACATATTGATGTTCATAACTAATATTTGTTGTGATTGAATGAAAAATAATAGTTTAAAACATCTATTTATATATTATTGTAATGATTGGAAAGTACTGGAAACAAGAAAGGTTTATGGTTTTCACCCTAACATCTAAAGCTGGAAAATTTTCATGCATATGGATTTATATATGTGTCAATTCCTATGGATTAATTATTCTAAAATGATTTTTGTTTTAATTACATAAAAAATCTTGGTTCAAACCATATTTCTACATATTACTACAATAGACGGAAAGTGCGAAAAGTAAGAAAATTCAGTTTTTTCCTTTAATGGAGCATTCGGCCTACATTGGGATTCTTATCCCAATGTTTATAATTTTTATGGGATGTATTATTGACATGAATACATGAATGATAAATATTTAAATTGCATGTTGATTGAACGAATGACTCTAGACAAAGCTAGAGACAATATGGTGTACTTAAGATATCTTAACCTTATGTTATGACTACAATTTGAATGTGATTAGGTAATATGGAAATAGGTTTTATGATGAGTCAATAATGAATTTATGATCTTGAATTGAAGAGGAGATTAATTGAATGAATTGGGCATAAGAGATAGGCATGACACTTGAAAGGCTATTGATAAGTTGACATGTATGCAAGTGTTAAGTGTACGATGATTCTTAAAGTGAATTCATATCAAGACCATGACATTGTGCTTGACCTTAGAAAGGTATTGACATGAATTCTAATGTGTTTTCATATGGGACTATAAAGGCTAAGTGTACAAGATTTTTAAAGTCAACATGTTATGTGCAAGTGATGAAGTGCACTTATATGTGCAAGTGATGAAGTGCACTTATATGTGCAACTCTAAGTGTATGTGAATGTTATATGTGCATGGGGTTGTTATAGGATAGCATAGCATCATAATTAAATAAATACTAAGTATTAAATTAAATATTATATTAGAGCTTGAGGAGTTTTAGAGGTTCAAAAGGGCTACATGTACTAGGAGCGAAGGAACCACAAGGTGAGTAAACACTATGTTCATGTTACAAGTATGAGTAAACGTTATGCTATTGTAACAAGTACAAGCTATCATGATATGTGTACCTTGATATTCTTGAAACCCAAGATCTTTTCTACTTCTAAAATGAAACTCTATGATTTCTTTGTTAAGCTTGGATTGCCAAAGGACAATTGGTCCAAAACCATTTTTGATTATCCAATGATAATACCTTTATGATTATTACCCTAACTTACATTCTTTCTGGAACTACACTATCATTGTATCTTTTGTTCAAAAGTTAAACTGCTATTGTTATTTCAACAAATGTTATATTATTGCCTTAAATGTTATTGTTATATGTGATTACCATTAGCTCTAGCTATGGTACCTTTAATCCTTTATACAGAAATCCTCGTACCGATGCGAGTAATCATCAGCTATATGATCCTTATACTGATGTGAGTAATCATCGGCTATGTGATCCTCATACCGACGCGAGTAATCATCGGCTATATGATCTTCATACCGATGCAAGTAATCATCGACTATGTGATCCTCATACAGATGCGACTAATCATCGGCTATGTGATCCTCGTACTGACACGAGTAATCATCAGCTATGTGATCCTAATATCGATGTGAGTAATCATCGGCTATATATTCAAGTGATTATGGCAATAGCCTTTACTCTATGTGTTCAAGTGATTACGACAGTAGCCCTCACTCTATGTGTTATGTGCTATAAGTGTGACTTCTGCAAAACTTGTTAAATTGTAAACATTGATTCATGGATTGTAAAACATGAACTATGTGTTATAAGCTATAGGTTTCCTTTTAAAAAAAAAAAAGGATATGTGTTATCATATGTACCATATTATTTACTCATTGAGATCATCTATCTCACCCCTTTTTCTTTGTGTGGTTCTAAGTGAGTAGTATGAGGAGGCAAGGTGATGGCTCAAGCATTCTACTTCGCTTGAGGGAATACCTTGTGATAAGAACCCCAAGTATATTAAACTTGAGACCTAATTATCTTTACGCTTGGAGAAACTCCTTGGAAAGCTAAATTAGGTTTTCCCCAAGTCCGCGACCCAAATCCAACCCGTGATAGAGCACCTTGGAATATGATCACCTTTGGATGATGATCTCCATGACACAATACCGAACTCGTGGAAGAGAACCTTGGAATAAATATGCACAAAGTAATTAGCTTTGATTGTATGAACTTGATTTAAGCAAGAATTAAAACCAAGAGATCACACTCTTAAAAAAACTAAATTTTTATTGATCATAACATAGCTTCTTTTTACATGAATGGTTGAGTTTATATAAAGGCTCAATCCTAAATTAGAATCAACTATGGAATAGGAAATCTTTCTAAATAAGGATTGAAGATTTCTAATTAGAAACTAATTCCTAAATAATAATTAAGCTAGAACTGAATTCTAAAATAAGTCAGGAATCCTTCCTATATAAGAGAAGCTATTTCCTAACTAAAAACTGAAATCTAATTAATTAAATTATAAAATTCAGATTGGCATTTGACCTAACATAAAATAGGCCTAAAACATGAAAATAAAGTAGTTTAAACAACTCTTGGGCTGTATACATAACATAGGCAGCCTAAACATTAAATAAAACATGATAAATTGAATTTGAAAAGCCCAAATATGGAGGGTCTAATTTGAATGAAGAATGGCAGCCTTGTAAACACTTGAATAGATTAGGCCCAAGCAAATTGGAATGTATTTTGGCCTCTTCATCCTTGAATAGATTGATTAAGCTCTTGACCTTGAATACAATTGGATCCATATGCAAAGCTCATGATCCAAATATCCTTGATTGGTTTATAAGAAACTTCATACAACCTTATTTTCTTTTTAAATGATCCATCAATCATGCACAATGGTTGTATTGTATGCCTTTGTAAGCTAACTTGATAGAAATGACAACCTTGAAGAACCTTCTTGAAATATTTAACTTGTATGTATTTGTAGGATTCTTTCAAGGCATATGGATTCTCCAAGATAATTAGTTTAATATGTTACGAAGAGTTATCCTTAGACGCTTCGGGAATATTTATTTTTGGATCTTTATTTTGAAATGTTATCCTTTGAGGTTTTAATTGGATTCTAAATATTATTTCCTTATGGATTATGTTTAAAGTATATTTTAACTATGCTTCCGCAACTTAAGGTTTTTTTTTTTTTTAAAAAAAGGGGTTTATTTAAGTTAATGAAAGAGATTTTGGTATGATCCTAGGCAATATTTGTATAAGTATAAGTGGGTTCTAGAGCATCGTGGGTGATCTTATGTCTCCCCATATTCTAGGACCATCATGTCTTAGAAGTTGGAATGTGACAAAGTTGGTATCAGAACTATAGATTTTCCTTTGTTGCCACTTAACCAGTGTCAAGTTGGTATCAGAGCTATAGTATTAAAAGTCTAGTTTAGACTTGTCTATGTATTGGGTTAAATAAATATAATCTTGGAGTATAGGAATTTTCCTGTCATGTCATTTGCAGTCTATCGCTAGCATAGTTCCTCAAAATCCTAGCAGGTTTTAGTAATCCTTGTTATTGTTGTGCACCTTATGATTTTCTCTTCAAATGACCAAGACGATTACCCCTACTAGAGGACCGTGACCTAAAGCACCACGTGTGGAATGCAATAGGACATAGCAAGAGATATTTGAGAAGGTCGTGCCTATGATCCACCTCAAGAAAAAGAAAACTCCTACGATCCAAATGATGTTAATTGATTGGCTAGCAATTTAGTGTGCATTGATTCTTTTTTGCCTATGACATGATTCATTTCTATATGATAGGAGAATTCATGATGCTATAAGTTATATGTTACATGATTATGATACATGATACAAGATATATGCTATGTGACATATGTTATGTGATAAGTGATAGGTGATATGTGTCTTATGATATGATATGATGGGTACTCATGAAAATGCATGATAAGTATGATAGTTTGATAGTGTGGTTAAGTGGATTAGAAAGAGAAGTTGACAAAGTTTTGATCCAACTAAGATTGATGATTGATAGGTATAATGTTATGAGGTATAAAATGCTTACGTGTTACAATGGTTTGATATATGAATTATATGAAGTTATTAAATGATAATTGTGATTGATACCATAAGAAGAGAATTGATATTTAATAATGATCAATGTGGGAATGAAACAAATCAGTTACATTATATACACATAAATTTATAGTATGAAGTAGATGAAGTGATGAGAATCCATATACCTTGCAAGAAGGTCACCAATACATGCATGATAAAGATTTCAAGAAGGTTCTTCAAGGTTGTCATTTCTATCAAGATAGCTTACAAAGGCATGTAATACAACCATTGTGCATGGATACCAAACTGATACGAACCCCAAGTATATTAAACTTGAGATCCAATTATCTTTACGCTTGGAAGCAACTCCTTGGAAAGCTATCCCTAAGTCCATGACCTAAATCCAACCTGCAATAGAGCACCTTGGAATATGATGACCTTTGGATGATGATCTTCGTGACATAATATCAACTTGTGAAAGAGAACCTTAGAATAAATATGCACAAAGTAATTAGCTTTGATTGTATGAACCTGATTCAAGCAAGAATCAAAACTAAGAAATCACACTCTTAAGAAAACTGAATATTATTGATCATAACTTTAACTTATTTTACATGAATGGTTGAGTTTATATAGAGGCTCAACCCTAAATTGGAATCAACTAAGGATTAGGAAATCTTCCTATACAAGGATTAAAGATTCCTAATTAGAAAACTATTCCTAATTAATAACTAAGTTAATGAAGAATGGCAGCCTTGTAAACACTTGAATAGATTAGGCCCAAGCAAATTGGAATGTAATTTGGCATCTTCATCTTGACATTGGGCCTAAATAAATTAATTAAGCCCTTGAAGCTTCCTTGAATACAATTGGATCCATATGCAAAGCTCATGATCCAAATGTCCTTGATTGATTTACAAGAAACTTCATACAACCTTATTTTCATCTTGAATGATCCATCAATCATGCACAGTGGTTGTATTACATGTCTTTGTAAACTATCTTGATAGAAATGACAACCTTGAAGAACCTTCTTGAAATCTTTATCATGCATGTATTTGTGAGCTTCTTGCAAGGTATATGGATTCTCATCAACTTACCTTGCCCCTTTAGGAATTTCAAAGATTGATGGTCGGTTTGAATTACAAACTCCTTAGGCCAAAGGTAGTGTTGTCAAGTCTCCAAAGTCTAACCAAAGCATAGAGCTCTTTGTTATAAGTAGGGTACTTCAATGAAGCACTATGGATCTTTTCACTAAAATAGGTGATTGGCCTTTTTCCTTGCATAAGGACAGCCCCAATACCTACACCTGATGCATCACACTCAATCTCAAAAATATCATTAAAGTTAGGCAAAGCAAGAATGGGTGCCTTATGTAGCTTATCTTTCAATGAATTAAATGCATCTTCTTATTCTTTTCCCTACTTAAAAATACAATTCTTTTTAGTTAACTCTGTTAGAGGCGCAGCTACGGGGCTAAAATCTTTTACAAAATGTCTATAAAAACTAGCCAAACTATGAAAACTTCTTACCTCACTTACCGATAGTAGGAATAGGCCAATTTTTAATAGTACTTACCTTTTCTTCATCGACTTCAACACCTTGAGCACTAATCACAAATCCTAAAAACACAATCCTATCTAAACAAGAAGAACACTTTTAAGGTTAGCAAATAATTTCTCAACACATCAAGCACACACCTTAAATGTTCTAAGTGTTTATCTTTGCTTTTAGAATAGATAAGAATATCATCAAAATATACAACAACAAGCTTACTAATAAAATTTCTCAAAACATGGTTCATAAGTCTCATGAAAGTACTAGATGCATTAGTCAAGCCAAAAGGCATAACTAACCATTCATACAAACTATATTTTGTTTTAAAGGTAGTTTTCCATTCATCACCTTCCTTCATTCTAATTTGGTGATATCCACTTTTCAAATCAATTTTGGTAAAGATAGTAGAACCACGCAACTCATCAAGCATATCTCTAACCTAAGAATAGGATGGCAATACTTTACCATGATGTTATTAATTGCACTGCAATCAACACACACACGCCAAGAGCCATCTTTCTTAGGTACTAGCAAAACGGGCATAACACATGAACTCATACTTTCTCTAACATGTCCTTAGCCCAATAACTCTTTAACTTGCCTTTGAAGCTCCTTTGTTTCCCTAGGGTTACTTCTATAAGCTAGTCTATGTGGAATAGAAGCACTAGGAATAAAATTGATCTGATGCTCAATACCCCTAATGGGTGGCAATCCATTGGGCATCTCATTGGGAAAGACATCCTCAAATTCCTATAAAAGGGAAACAAAAACACTAGGCAAAGAAACATTAAAGTCATTAGTGCTAAAATAAAGCTCCTTGTACATGAGTACAAGTATACTTTTCTTTGAAAACCAAGCTTCCCTAATATTACTTCTCTTTGCATAAAAGCTCACATATTTCTTTTTACTTTCAACAATTTCTTTTCCTTTATTTTTCTTACTCGAGCTTACTCTCTTGCTTTCCTCAAGATTTTTGCCACTTCTTTCTTTTGCACTCTCTTTTTCTTTTGGAACATAACTCATACTCTTTTCTTCACTCTTGTTTTCTCTCTCCTTTTGAATTCTTTTCAACTCAATCTCAAAGATTTCTCTAGGTGAAAGTGGTGAAAGAGTTATCTTTTTTCCATCTTTCTAAAAAGTGTAGTGATTGGTGTAGCCATTATCCTTCTATCAAATTGCCAAGAGCATCATAATAATAGATGACTTACTTACATAGGTACAACATCAAATAAAATCTCAACATTATACCTGCCTATCTTGAAAGCTACTAGAACTTTCCTTGTCACCCTAATTTCCCCACAATCATTAAGCCATTGTAGTTTATAAGGGTGAGGATGCTTAGTAGTAGGTAACCCTATTTTCTCAACTAAAGTGGTGCTCGCTACATTGGTTAGACTACCCCCATCTATGATTACATCACAAATTATATCTTTTACAAGGCATCTAGTTTAAAACAGATTTTCCCTTTGTTGCATATTATCATCACGTTGGATTTGCATGTTCAACAATCTCCTTGTGACAAGAGACCTCCCACATTCAGCTATCTCAGGTTGGTTGCCCTCCTCTTCGTCACTTGCATCTTTAAGAGGTGGCATTCTTTCTTCTTCAACTTCTTCTTCACTAGTCGAATAGTAACCCCCATCAAGCATGATCATTATTCTTTTATTTGGACAATCCTTCTGGTAATGACCTACACCTTGACATTTAAAGCATATAATATTTCTAGAACTAGAAGGCATAGCTTTACCTTTGTCCTTGCTTGGCATGGGCATCTTTGGAGCTTCCTTGGAATTAGTTCTAGGCTTGGATGAAAAAGCCTTGTCATCTTTTCTCCAATTTGATTTGAATGTTGCATTGTAGGAGGTAGATAGCCGATTGGTACTCCTCTTCTTCAATTACTTCTCAACCTTCAAAGCAAGATGAAACAAATCTTCAAGCTCCATATATGGTTGCAGCTTAACCACATTTGCAATCTCCTTATTCAACCCATTGAGGAACCTTGCCATTATAGCCTTATTATCTTCTTCCACATTTGCTCGAATCATGGCAACGTCCATCTTTTTGTAGTATTCCTCAATGCTTTTAGACCCTTGAGATAGGTTTTGAAGATGATTGTATAGCTCCCTATAGTAGTGGCTTGGTACAAATCTCCTTCTCATGATTGCCTTTAAGTCCCTCCATTCTTTTATAGGTCTTTCTCTATTTCTTCTCCTCTTTTGCTTGGTATCATCCCACCAAGTTATGGTATATCCATCAAATACAGCCACAACAAGCTTCAACTTCTTAGATTTGGTGTAGTTATAACAATCGAACACCAACTCAATCTTCTTTCCTCAATCCAAGTATGCTTCGGGATCTATTCTTCCATAGAATGTTAGAATTTTCAGTTTTATTCCACCATTGTTGTTATCTTGTCTAGCTCTTGGCCTTACTTTTTCTTCCTCTTCATTATCACCAAGGGACTCAGCTTCATCCTCATCTTCATTCCAAACTCTTCTTTGGATTTGCCTAACTTGCCTAGGAGCATTGGGTGGCTATCCCCTTATAACTAAAACTTCTAGTCTTTCGATCCTTTCATTGCCTCTTTGCTCTATTTGATCCAATCTATCATTGGTTCTTCTCTTCATAACTCAGAGTAAGTCATGCAAGGCTTGGAATTTATCTAGTTCCCTATATGGATTCCCTTGGGTTCCACTCATTTTTAAGCTACAAAACAAAGTTAGTAAAGTAGAGAATAGTTTCCTCCCTTCACTCCCTCACGTGTTTCACTCAAGTAGTTTTGACACTCAAGTTCACTTGTGTTTAGTTTTACACTCAATCAATGGCTTTTCTTTAGATGTGCTCACACTTAGCCTTTTGCTACTCAATTTCTTGCCAACATTAGTCGCAAAAATCAAATTAATACAATTTTTTTTTACTAAATTACAATGTGAATAAAATTCCAAAGTTTAAAGAATCAATGAAACTAGAACTAGAAATAAGAAATCCTAATGACACTACGAAAATGAAAAATCCTAATTGGAATAGGAAACAAGAATTAGAATTTGACTCAGAAAAGTAAAATTAGAAATCCTAATTGAAGTTGGAAAACAAAAGTTAAAATCCTAATAGAACTAGGAAAACAATATAAGAATCCTGATGGGATTAGGAAACCTAATGAGACATGAATAAGGATTGGAATTAATTAAATACAAAAAGAAAACCAAAATGAATAAGGAAATAAGAAATCAAAATGAAAATAGGATTAGAAAAGTCAAACTAAAATTTGGAAAGGAGTAGGAAACCAATCCTAACTTGTTTTGGAAGGACGCTTAGACTTTGGTCAAACTCCTTGTAGAATGCTGAAATCTTTGATTCTTCTTGTATAATCTTGAAAATCAGCTTCTTTCCTTGTCCTCATCACTCTAGGAACTACACAACTTCTATAAATACTCCAAAAAGTCAGATTTCATCACTTTTTGCTTCTTCCTTTCTTTTTGGACAAATTTTCCCTTTTTTTTATTCTTTTGTAGAATGCTGAAATCTTTGATTGTCATTGTATAATCTTGAAAATCAACTTTTTTCCTTGTCCTCTTCACTCTAGGAACTAAATAACTTCTATAAATACTCCAAAAAGTCATATTTCATCACTTTTTGCTTCTTCTTTTCTTTTTGGACAAATTTTCCTTTTTTTTTTTATTCTTTTGTAGAATGCTGAATCTTTGATTCTCCTTGTATAATCTTGAAAATCAGCTTCTTTCCTTGTCCTCTTCATTCTAGGAACTAAATAACTTCTATAAATACTCCAAAAAGTCAGATTTCATCACTTTTTGCTTCTTCTTTCTTTTTGGACGAATTTTCGCTTTTTTTTAATATTTTTTTAATTCTGATTTTCTTTACTCTTTTTTTTTTAAGTTCAATTACAACAAGCAATTTTGAGGACAAAGACTAAAGATTAACAAGATAAATTGAAGATCAAGTGCAAAAATCCAAACTGAATTGAAGTTGACAATTACAAGCTGATTCCTTCATTCTTAACTTCTTGAATTTGAATGATTGCAATAGATATGACCTTGCAACACTTGATTTTTGATGAAACACAAAGAATAAAAAAGGAACAAAAATAATATGAAAAGGTAGGAAACAAAGAGACAAACTAAAGAAGATGATAACAAGACACTAACAAAGGTAGACGATTTTAGGACTTTTTTTTTTGAATTTTATACCAAACAAAATTAATAAAGTGAAAACAAAGGAATTTAATGAAAAGGAAAACAGATGAAAACAAGAAAAAAACAAATGAAAAAAATGGAGAATATAATTGAAACAAAAAGATATAACCTGATTTAGAGCTTAAGCTCTGATACTAAACTGATATGAACCCCAAGTATATTAAACTTGAGACCCAAGACCTTTACACTTGGAAGCAACTCTTTGGAAAGCTAAATCAGATTTTCCCCAAGTCTGTGACCCAATTCCAACCAGTGATAGAGCACTTTGGAATATGATCACCTTTAGATGATGATCTCTACAACACAATACCAACTCATGAAAGAGAACCTTTGAATAAATATACACAAAGTAATTAGCTTTGATTGTATGAACTTAATTCAAGCAAGAATAAAAAACAAGAGATAACACTCTTAAGAAAAAGTAAATTTTTATTTATCAAAATCTAACTCCATTTTACATTAATGGTTGAGTTTATATAGAGGCTCAACCTTAAATTGGAATAAAACATAGACTAGGGAATCTTTCCTAAACAAGAATTAAAGTTTCTTAGTTAGAAATTGATTCCTAGACAACTAATAATTATAGGTTCAAACCTAAATGGGAATAAAACATAGACTAAGGAATCTTCTTAAATAAGGATTGAAGTTTCCTAGTTACAAATTGATTCCTAAACAAGAAATAAATCTAAACTCGTTTTGGGCTTTAAACCTAACATAAAGAGACCCAAAAATCACTAATTACATAAGCAAACTTAATTTAATTAAACTTGGGTTTATATCGTATTGATAGGGGCCTAAAAACATCAAAAACAAACTAAAGGCTAGGTATATGGACATGTTTTGGCCTTTATCCACTTGAATCATTGTCACCAAACTTTGATTTGAGTTTTGAATCCTCATTTTGATGAACGATTCATTCTTGCATTCTTGAATTGTGGCAAGATCATCCCAAAAACCGCGAATCATCTTATTTAGTGTTTTCTTAAATTTCTTCATTTTTGCTCTTGTAAAGGGACCATTGGGAAGTTGAATTGGATCCTTGCCTTTGTATGCTTCATTGTTTGCATCAAAGAGAGTCACTTCCAGCATAAAGGTATTGAGTCTCAAAGTAGGTCGTTTGGGATTCATATCAATGCATAACATAGGCAACCCAAACAATAAATAAAACAAGATAAATTGAATTTGAAAAGCCCAAATATGGAAGGTCCAATTTGAATGAAGAATGGCAGCCTTGTAAATACTTGAATAGATTAGGCCCAAGTAAATAGGAATGTAATTTGGCATCTTCATCTTGACATTGGGCTTGAATAGATTGATTAAGCCCTTGAAACTTCCTTGAATACAATTAGATACATATGCAAAGCTCATGATCTAAATATCCTTGATTGATTTATAGGAAACTTCATACAACCTTATTTTCTTCTTAAATGATCCATCAATCATGCACAATGGTTGTATTATATACCTGATACAAACTCCAAGTATTTAAACTTGAGAACTGATATCTTTAAGCTTGGAAGCAACTCCTTGGAAAGCTAAATCAGATTTTCCCCAAGTCCATGACCTTCCAATCCGTGATAGAGCACCTTGGAATATGATCACCTTTGGATGATGATCTCCACAATACAATACCAACTTGTGAAAGAGAATCTTGGAATAAATACACACAAAGTAATTAGCTTTGATTGTATGAACTTGATTCAAGCATAAAAAAAAAAAAAAAAAAAAAAAAAAAAAAAAAGAGATAATAGTCTTAAGAAAAACTGAATTTTTATTTATCAAAATCTAACCCCATTTTACATGAATGATTGAGTTTATATAGAGGCTCAACCTTAAATGGGAATAAAACATAGACTAAGGATTCTTTCCTAAACAAGAATTAATTTTTCTAGTTAGAAATTGATTCCTAGACAACTAATAATTATAGGTTCAACCCTAAATTGGAATAAAACATAGACTAAGGAATCTTTCTTAAACAAGAATTATAGTTTCCTAGTTAGAGATTGATTCCTAGACAACTAATAAGTATAAGTTCAACCTAAATTGGAATAAAACATAGGCTAGGGAATCTTCCTAAACAAGGATTGAAGTTTCCTAGTTAGAAATTGATTCCTAAATAAGAAATAATTCTAAACTCGTTTTAGGTTTTAATCCTAACATAAATAGGCCCAAAACTCACTAATTACATAAGCACACTTAATTTATTTGAACTTTGGCTTATATCATATTGATAGGGGCCCAAAAACAACAAAAACAAACTAAAGGCCTAGGTACATGCCCATGTTTTGGCCTTCATCTACTTAAATCATTGTCACCAAACTTTGATTTGAGTCTTGAATCCCCATTTTGATGGATTGATACGAACCCCAAGTATATTAAACTTGAGATCCAATTATCTTTACGCTTGGAAGCAACTCCTTGGAAAGCTAAATCAGATTTTTCCCAAGTCCACGACCCAAATCCAACTCGTGATAAGGCACCTTGGAATATGATCACCTTTGGATGATGATCTCTACAACACAATACCTATTTGTGAAAGAGAACCTTGGAATAAATATGCACAAAGTAATTAGCTTTGATTGTATGAACTTGATTCAAGGAAGAATTAAAACCAAGAGATCACACTCTTAAGAAAACTGATTTTTATTGATCATAACTTAACTTGATTTTTACATGAATGGTTGAGTTTATATAGAGGCTCAACCCTAAATTGGCATCAGCTAAGGACTAGGAAATCTCCTAAATTAGAATCAACTATGGAATAGGAAATCTTTCTAAATAGGAATTGAAGTTTCCTAGTTAGAAATTGATTCCTAAACAAATAATAAGCTATAACTGAATTGGGCTACTAAACATGATAGGTTTTAAGGCCCAAACATCTAAATTAAAGTAAAATAACAAAAATCAAAAAATAAAATGAATTGTATAACTTCAGCTTTCATTATGCTGGCAACACTGGTGCACTAGCAACAAAGGGTTCTTAGCCTGCTGTCGTCACGATCGCGACACCCGTCGCGGGCGCGACGCTACCCATTTTAGCTTTTGTGCACTTTCATCTTATGGCCTTGTTTTATGCTTGACTCTTCATATATTTGACCTTCCTCCACTTGAATCATTATCACCAAACTTTGATTTGTGTCTTGAATCCCCATTTTGATGAATGATTCATTCTTGCATTCTTGAATTGTGGCAAGATCATCCCACAAGCCTTGAATCATCCCATTTAGTGCTTCCTTGAATTCCTTCATTCTTGCTCTTGTAATGGGACCGTTGGGAAGTTGAATTGGATCCTTGCCTTTGTATACTTCCTTGTATGCATCATTCCCTCCCTCCTCAAGATGATTCGTCCACAAATCTTCAACATCTACATCAAAAGGAGAAAGATCACTAACATTAAAGGTAGTACTCACATTATGCTCACTAGGTAGGTCCAACTTGTATGCATTGTCATTGATCTTCTCAACAACTTGAAAAGGTCCATCTCCCTTTGAGTGAAGCTTTGTCTTTCTTTGAGTTGGAAACCTTTCTTTTTGCATATGTACCCAAACCCAATCACCCAGTTCAAATACAATACGCCTCCTTCCCTTGTTCACTTGGCTTGCTATTTGTTAATTTTTCTTCTCAATATTCCTACGCACATCCTCATGTTGTCTCTTCACCGATTCTGCTTTTCATTTTCCATCCAAACTACTCCTTTCATTATAAGGTAAAGGTACTAAATCCAAAGGAGTTAGTGGATTAAAACCATAAACAATTTCAAAAGGTGAGAAACCAGTAGTAGAATGCACAACTCTGTTATAAGCAAACTCAACAAATGGAATGCATTCTTCCCAATTCTTCAAATTCTTTTGGACAATAGCACGCAAAAAAGTTCCTAAGGTCCTATTAACAACTTTTGTTTAACCATCAGTTTGTGGATGACACTTAGTGGAAAACAACAATTTAGTTCCAATTTTACTCCACAAAACTTTCCAAAAATGACTTAGAAACTTTACATCCTTATCACTAACAATAGTTTTACGAATGCCATGCAAACATACCACTTCCCTAAAGAATAAATTAGCAACATTGGTGGCATCATCAGTTTTATTACAAGGAATGAAATGTGACATTTTATAAAATCTATCAACCACCAGAAAAACAGAATCTTTTCCTTTTTTTGATTTAGGCAACCCTAAAATAAAATCCATGGAAATATCAATCCAAGGGGTACTAGAAACCGGTAAAGGAGTATACAAACCTTGATTCAAAACTTTAGATTTAGCTTGTTTGCATACAACACATCTATCACAGATTCGTTGCACATCCCTTTTCATTTTAGGCCAATAGAAGTGTTCATGTAAAGTATCTAAAGTTTTGGTGATGCCAAAATGTCCCATTAACCCTCTCCCATATGCCTCTTTAACAAGCAATTCCCTCATAGAACAAATAGGTATGCAAAGTTTATTTCCTTTGAACAAAAAACCATCCATTCTGTAGAATTTATCATATGAAACTTTCTCACATGCTTTGAAAATGCTGGAAAAATCAGAATCATCAACATACAAAGATTTAATATTTTCAAACCGAAGCATTCTTGCAACCAAAGCATTAAGCAAAGCATACCTTCTAGAAAGTGCATCAGCCATAATGTTCTCCTTACCTTGCTTGTATTTGATCACATATGGAAAGGCCTCAATGAACTCAACCCATTTGGCATGCCTCTTATTCAACTTACCTTGTCCCTTTATGAATCTCAAGGATTGATGGTCGGTGTGAATTACAAACTCGTTGGGCCAAATGTAGTGTTACCAAGTATCCAAAGCTCTAACCAAGGCATAGAGCTCCTTATCATAAGTGGGGTACTTCAACGAAGCACCGTGGAGCTTTTCACTAAAATAGGCGATTGGCCTTTTTCCTTGCATAAGAATAGCCCCAATACCTACACCTGATGCCTCACATTCAATCTCAAAAATATCATTAAAGTTAGGCAAAGCGAGAATAGGTGCTTTATATAATCTTTCAATGAGTTAAATGCATCTTCTTGTTCTTTTCCCCACTTGAAAACACAATGCTTTTTAATTACCTCTGTTAGAGGTGCAGCTATGGCGCTAAAATCTTTTACAAAGCGTCAATAAAAACTAGCCAAACTATGAAAACTTCTTACCTCACTTACCGATGTAGGAATTGGCCAACTTTTGATAGCACTTACCTTTTCTTCATCGACTTCAACACCTTGAGCACTAACCACAAATCCTAAAAACACAATCCTATCTAAACAAAAAGAACATTTTTTAAGATTAGCGAACAACTTTTCCTTTCTCAACACATCAAGCACACACCTCAAATGTTCTGGATGTTCATCCATGTTTTTAGAATATACAAGGATATCATCAAAATAGAGAACAACAAACTTACTAATAAAATCCCTCAAAACATGGTTCATAAGTCTCATGAAAATGCTAGGTGCATTAGTCAAACCAAAAGGCATAACTACCATTCATACAAACCATATTTTGTTTTAAAGACAGTTTTCCATTCATCACCTTTCTTAATCCTAATTTGGTGATATCCACTTTTCAAATCAATTTTGCTAAAGATAGTAGAACATGCAACTCATCAAGTATATCATCTAACCTAGGAATAGGATGGCGATACTTTACCATAATATTATTAATTGCATAGCAATCAACACATATACGCCAAGAACCATCTATCTTAGGCACTAGCAACACTAACACAGCACATGGACTCATACTTTCTCTAACATGCCCTCTAGCCAACAACTCCTCGACTTGCCTTTGAAGCTCCTTTGTCTCCTCTGGGTTACTTCTATAGGCTGGTTTATTTGGAATCAAAGCACCAGGAATAAAATCAATTTGATGCTCAATTCCTCTAATGAGTGGCAATCCGTTGGGTATCTCTTTAGGAAAAACATCCTCAAATTCCTATAAAAGAGAAATAAAAACACTAGGCAAAGAAACATTAAGGTCATTAGAGTTAAAATAAAGCTCCTTGTACATGAGTACAAGTATACTTCTCTTTGAAAACCAGGCTTCCTTAATATCACTTCTCTTTACATAAAAGCTCACATGTTTCTTTTTACTCTCCATAATTTCTTTTCCCTCATTTTTCTCACTCGAGCTCACTCTCTTGCTTTTCTCAAGAATTTTGCTACTTTTTTCTTTTGCACTCTCTTTTTCTTTTGGCACATCTTCACTCACATTCTTTTCTTCACTCTTGTTTTCTCTCTCCTTTTGAATTCTTCTCATCTCAATCTCATAGATTTCTCTGGGTGAAAGTGGTGCAAGAGTTATCTTCCTTCCATTCTTTTCAAAAGAGTAGTGATTGGTGTAGCCATCATGCATCCCTTCTATCAAATTGCCAAGGGCGTCCCAATAATAGATGACCTGCTTGCATAAGCACAACATCAAATAAAATTTCATCATTATATCGGCCTATCTTGAAAGCTACTAGAACTTGCCGTGTCACCCTAATTTCCCCACAATCATTAAGCCATTTTAGTTTATAAGGGTGAGGATGCTTAATAGTAGGTAACCCTAGTTTCTCAACTAAAGTAGTACTTGCAACATTGGTTACACTACCCCCATCTATAATGACATCACAAACTCTATCTTTTATAAGGCATCTAGTTTGAAACAGATTGTCACATCCCACTCTAAGGATGGACAGTCCTAGGGATTGGGTAAGCCTAAAGCTACCTAAACCCGTAGAACCCCGAATCGTTATATTAAACAATTAGCATCCATAAATATACAATAAGCATTCTGATATTCATTAATATTCATTTAATTTACATATAATTTATACATTTAATATTTATTACAATTCCCAGTCTAAACTATACTAAACCACCAAGTACCATGGAGTTTCTAATATTTACAACCATCAAAATAAATATGAATATTACATTATAGGTTCCACGCAGGAGGAAGAAGCTTTACTAGAACCACTGGTCTACTCACCACTTGAAAAATTATTAAACCACTAAAATGATGAGATAAAATCCCAGTGAATAATATATGCATACATACATATACAAAATAGAAAAGAATAAAAGAGCAAAGAGAAGGAATAGTTTAAATAAAGGCATGAAAGTAAAGGTGACAATCATATTGGCTCTCAAATGACATAATTCACTTAATCACACATTTATAATAAGCAGAGGCTACTATCTTGGTAGCATGCTTTACCCACATATAGTTGATCAGACTATATGGCTAGGGGCTTAACCCTCCCTAGCTCGGGTTTATAATTCATTGTGCACAATGTCTTATGCAAAATTTATGCTACTCCATCAGATGAGTAGCTCTGTCATTTGATATCCAATCAAACCACAGGGTTTACTCAATAATTAAATTCAAAGAAAGGGAATTAACCAACATAAGTTCATTTAAAGAATCAAGTCATTCAAACATATCACAAGGTGCTACAAAGCCAAACAATGTAATTGCAAAGAAGCAAAATAGGTTTCAAAGGTTTGCCATGAACAAATAGAAATTCAATATAAGCAATAAGGTATTCCAAAGCAAGAAGGAATCAATGAAAAGGAAGCAATTCATATTCAAAAGGATCATCAAGGAGCATTTCACAAGCAAATATCATATAAGGGTATAAGTTCATTTTGGCATAAACATATATATACATATGCATATATTACTCACCAATGAAAGATGGAACCCGAAGCTTTATCCCTTAGTCCTCAACCTCCTTTTCTTGATCCTTAGAAGCTAAAGAAGCAAAATATATTGTTTTAATACTAAACATTATTGAGAATACTTAAACTAATAGCATAAAATGCATGATTTATGTTTATTTTTCTGTTTTGAGCATTTAATTTGTTTTCTTTAATTCTTTAGTTTAATTTAACTACATTTATGTTTATTAGCAATTTAGGCATACGTAACCTATTTATTACTTTAGGGATGATATACTATGGAATTTACATTTTTGTTATTTTCTTGGCAATTTTGTAGTAAGCATTGGTTGGCATTTGTTCATGGATTTTTTTTGGGACATTTTATGAAACACTTGGTGAGCATGACTTTGGTTGCATTTTAGAAGAGTTTTGGGGCAAATTGGAAGAAGCCCAAATTGCCCTACATAAATTCACATTGCCAACAATATATTCCACAACTCATTTGGAATTTAAAGGCCAAGTAAAGGGTTCATTTCAGCATGGAAAATCATAAAAAAAAGTCAAGTATAAACAAAGGCAATTCTGCCTCCTATGGTTCGGCCAAGCATGGTTTCTTCAAGAGAGTTTCTATAATTCAAACTAAGGTTATTTCCATGTTATTTGATACTAAACTAACACATTTAAGCAATAAAATTGGAAAAAAACAGCCTTGAAGTGGGACTTTGAACATATGGGCAGAATTGATGATTTTAAGCAACCTATGTATTTTTCTTCAAATTCAATGATTCCAATTGCTGGAATCCATTCCTTAAGAATCAAATTTAACTATTCTTAGGTCTTTTTAGGTGAATTCAAAGTTTTAGCAACAATTTGATTTAAGGTGCATTTGAAGAGTTATGAAGTTTTCATGCCAATTACACTAATCTATCACATAATTCTCATACTAAATTATTTTTTCCACTCACTAACATCTATTTCTATGGATTAAAATCAAGAAAAGTGGTGTTATGGATCAGCCTACACACCAAGTGGAGCGGATTCAACATCATGAAGATGAGAGAGATCAAGAAGGCAAGGATAAAGTTCAAGAGGTTTCTAGTCCAATCAGTATGCCTCAAGGACCTATAACAAGATCTCATTCTAAGAAGCTTCAACAAGCCTTAATCCATCATCTTCAAGGCTTAGTGAATTTGGCTAGTGAGGGTTTGCAAGGACACCAAAGCTTTGAAGCATGTACTGCCCAAGTTCCTTACAACTTAATTGAAGTCTAAGTTACTAATGGGTTTAATTAAGTTTGTAATGGGCCATATTAGTTATGGGCTAGATTTAATTAGTTTTAATAAAATCAGATTAGTTCTTAATCTTAGAGTTTGATTTGTCAACTCTTGTCATTTTATGGGAACTTGCTCATTAGGGTTTTCTTTGTAAAGGCTATTAATAAGCCTTGGCCGCGTGTTTTTGGACAGACTATGATTGAATTATTAAACCTAAAGGCAGTTTGCTTTTATCTTTGTGTTCTTGTGTAGAATACATGCTTTAAGGAACATTCAAGTAGATTGATCATCTTCTTTGGGAGTGTTTCGAAATTGGAATTCAGAAACAAGTTTTCTTTATTCCAATTCTTTGATCATCTTATCTAAGCAATCTGAATTCTAACCATTCTTAGGGGTTGTTGCCGAATTGAGTATTGGGGTTTTCAAGTTAATGCTTTGGGGGTTCAAATACATAAAGGGGTTCTCAAGCTTATTCTTGGAGGTTCTATATCATTTGGTGTCAGAGCTTGGACTAACCTTGCTTTTCTTAAAATGGCAAATTTCTTCCAATCTCCACTTCTTCAATTTCTTGCTTATTTCTTGGTGGGAAGTAATTTGGATGATGAAAAGAGGTTATTTGCTATAGGTTTTCAATGATTTTTCTAAAGAAAATTGGAAAAAAAAAATGGAGAAAAGGGGCTAGAGAGGTTCGGCCAAGAGGAGAAGGAAGGAGAGAAAATCTGATTTTTGTACAGAAAATTCTGGAGAAATCTGTTATATGGGCAGGTTTTTAGCCAAATTACAGTTTAGTCCTCCAATTTTTTAAGTTATGCAATTTGGTCCTAGCAAATTTACAGTTTGGTCCTTCTCCATACATTTTTAAATATTAATATTAAACTTAATCAAGGTTTAATTAATATATTTATTCACTTTTAGATTATTATTCAAAAATTATAAATTTCACTAAACGAATTTCAGAAAATATGGTTCTTTAAGTACGTTTACAATTTGGTATATATATGGTTTCACTATGGTTTCATTTATGTTTCTCTTTGGTTTTACTTAGGTTTCTTATACTTTTCATATATTCAAATGCTATGCAAAAATTTTATGCAAATCTTTAATATCAACTTCGAATTAAAATTTTAAAATTCACTACCTAACTAAAGCTAATTTCTAGGATATTACACAGATTTTCCCTTTGTTGCACATTATCATCATGTTGGACTTGCATGTTCAATGATCTCCTTGTAACAAGAGACCTCCCATCTTTGCTATTTCTGGTATATCATCCTCCTCTTTGTCAATTGCATCTTCAAGAGGTGGCATTCTTTCTTCTTCAGCTTCTTTGTCACTAGCCGAATAACACTCCCCATCTTGCATATACATTATCTTCTTGTTTGGACAATCCTTCTTGTAATGACCTACACCTTGACATTTATAACATATAATATTTCCAGAACTAGAAGGCATAGTTTTACCTTTGTCTTTGCTTGGGAAGGGCATCTTTCAAGCTTCTTTGGAATCGACCTTAGGCTTGGATGGAAAAGCCTTATCATCTTTTCTCCAATTTGATTTGAATGGTGCATTGTAGAAGGTAGATAGCTGATTGGTACTTCTCTTCTTCAATTGCTTCTCAACCTTCAAAGCAAGATGAAGCAAATCTTTAAGCTCCATATACAGTTGTAGCTCAACCACATTTGCAATATCCTTATTCAACCCATTGAGGAACCTAGCCATTGTAGCCTCATTATCTTCTTCCACATTTGCTCGAATCATGGCTACCTCCACCTCTTTGTAGTATTCCTCAACACTCTTGGACCCTTGAGTTAGGTTTTGAAGATGATTGTATATCCCTATAGTAATGACTTGGTACAAATCTTCTTCTCATGATTGCTTTTAAGTCCCTCTACTCTTTGATGGGTCTTTCTCTATTTCTTCTCCGCTTTTGCTTGTTGTCATCCCACCAAGTAATGGCATATCCATCAAATACAGCAACAGCAAGCTTTAATTTCTTGGATTCAGTGTAGTTATGACAATCGAACACCAATTCAATCTTCTTTTCCCAATCCAAGTATGCTTTGGGATCTATTCTTTCATGGAATGTTGGAATTTTCAATTTTATTCCACCATTGCTGTCATCTTGTCTAGCTCTTGGCCTCATTCTTCTTCTTCATCAACATCACCAAATGATTCATCACCATCTTTAATCTCATCCTGCACTCTCCTTGGTATATGTCTAGCTTGTCTAGGAAAATTTAATGGTTGTCGCCTCGTGATTGAAGCTTCTAATTGGTCCATTATCTCCATGCTTCTTTGCTCAAGTTGGTCCATTCTTTCATTGGTCCTTCTCTCTGTCGCTTGGAGCAAATCATATAAGGCTTGGAATCAATCTATTTCTCCTTGTTGATTTCCTTGGATTCCACTCATCTTTGAGCTGCAAAACAAAGTTAGCAAAGTAGAGAATAGTTTCCTCACTTCACTCCCTCACGTGTTTCACTCAAGTAATTTTGTCACTCAAGTCCTGTTATGGGTCAGCCTACACACCAAGTGGAGCGGATTCAACATCATGAAGATGAGAAAGATCAAGAAGGCAAGGATAAAGTTCAAGAGGTTTCTAGTCCAATCAGTATGCCTCAAGGACCTATAACAAGATCTCGGTCTAAGAAGCTTCAACAAGCCTTAATGCATCATCTACAAGACTTAGTGAATTTGGCTAGTGAGGGTTTGTAAGGACGCCAAAGCTTTGGAGCATGTATAGCTCAAGTTCCTTATAACTTAATTCAAGTCCAAGTTGCTAATGGGTTTAATTAAGTTTGTAATGGGCCATATTAGTTATGGGCTGGTTTTAATTAGTTTTAATAGAATTATATTAGTGTCTTAATCTTGCTTTCCGAGAGTTTGATTTGTCAACTCTTGTCATTAATGAGAACTTGCTCATTAGGGTTTTTTTAGGCAGATTATGATTGAATTATTAAACCTAAACACTGTTTTGCTTTTATCTTTGTGCTCTTGTGTAGAATACATGCTTTAAGGAAAATTCAAGTAGATTGATCATCTTCTTGTGGAGTGTTTCGAAATTGGAATTCAGAAACAAGTTTTCCTTACTCCAATTCTTTGATCATCTTATCTAAGCAATCTGATTTCTAACCTTTCTTAGGGGTTGTTGCCGAATTAAGTATTGGAGTTTTCAAGTTAATGCTTTGGGGATTCAAATACATAAAGGGGTTCTCAAGCTTATTCTTGGAGGTTCTGTATCATTTGGTATCAAAGCTTGGCTCTAGATCAGATTTTATCTTTCTATAATTCACGTTCTTCAATTTTGATTTCCTGTGTTTGTTTTGTTCTTGTTCTTCTTTGAATTAAATTAATTGTTTGCAATCTGAAATTCAGATTTTGTGTTTATAGTTGAAGGTTAAAATAAAAAAAAAAAAAAAGAAATTCATTTTACAAAAAAAAAAAGGAAAAGAAGAAAGTATTCAAAAAGGAAGAATCTAGAATTCATGGGTGTCTGATATGCTAATCAGATCTAATTCTGATTTATATTTGCTATTCCTACCTAGTTTATAATTGACATATCTGAATAGATTTTGTTATATCTTGTATTAAAATCGTTTCTTTCCTATTCTAGTCAGACCCTTTTATTTTTCTTTTACATGTCCTTTGCTTCTATTTGAGTTTTCCTAATTTTATTGCTTCTTATTTGTTATTTTTCTTGTTTGGCCGAATTGTTTCAAATTTGTTTTTGCAATTTCAGTTTCGAAATTCTACACATTACAAGCTATTTGAACAATTCTAAAAGTGTGATTCACCTAAGAACATAAAAGAATTAGCTAGAGTGGTGTGAGGAACCGTGAGTGAAATATTTGTTTGAGTTAAACACAAGTGACCACCCCCATCATTTGAGTGCAAAACACGTGAGGGAGTGCTTGTGAGGTCCTTTGAATTATTTTTCTTCGTTTTTCTAACATTTTTTTTGCAGCAATGTCAAACCAAAGTGGAAATAATGAGGCTGTTCATGTTGATGAAGCTAGACTATGTGAGGCTCAACAAGGAGAGTTTGCATGTTTTAATAGAAATATGGAGGCTATGAGGGATGCATTAGAGCGCATGGATGCAAGGTTGCAAGCGGTTGAAAGAGCAACTCCAAACTGCAATGAGGTGCAAGGGGGAGGTAGAAACCAAATACCTCAAGATGACTGGGAAGATGAAGACCTTAGCTACCATGATGACAAAGATGTTCCTATTGTTGGGATGGGCAAAAATAGAGGTAGAGGAGGTCGAGGTTTAGGTAGAGGTAGAGGAGGAAGGCAAGAGAATCCATACTATGGTAGAAACCAAGGCAATGAAGATTTTGTAGATAGGAATTTGGGGAGTATTAAACTTAAGATACCTACCTTTCAAGGTACAACAGATCCAGAGGCTTATTTACAATGGGAAAAGAAGGTGGAGCTCATATTTGATTGTCATCATTTTAGTGAGGAAAAGAAGGTCAAGCTTGCTGTTTCACAATTTGTAGATTATGCCATAGCTTGGTGGGAACAATTAGTGACTAGTCAAAGGAGAAACTTGGAGTACCCAATTGAGACTTGGTATGACCTTAAGTCTATAATGAGAAAGAGGTTTATGCCTAGACATTTTCATAGGGAACTTGTGCAAAAACTTCAAGTTCTTAAACAAGGTAGTAAAAGTGTGGATGATTATTACAAGGAGATGGAAATGCTTATGACTAGGGCTGATATAGAGGAGGATAGGGAGACTACCATGGCATGTTTCTTGGATGGTTTGAATAAAGACATAGCTGACCGAGTTGATTTGTAACCATATGTGGAGTTAGAGGAGATGGTGCACATTGTAGTCAAGGTAGAAAAACAACTCCAAAGAAGAGGACCAGCAAGGTATGCTTCTAAGCCTTTTTTCAACTCTAATTCTACTTGGAAAAAGGATGGGAAAGGGTGAATTTAAAGGTGGGAACAAGGCTGCCTATGATGTTGAAAAAGGAAGGGCAGATTCAAATTCCAAAGAAAAATCCAAACCCGAAGAGCCTAAGGGGAGAAATAGAGATATTAAGTGTTGGAAGTGACAAGGAGTAGGTCGTGTAAGCAGGGAGTGTCCTAATAAATGAACTATGGTCATTAGAAATGGAGAAATAGTGATAGATGATGAAAGGGGCAGCAATGATAGTGAAGAGGAAGAGATGCCCGAATTAGAGGATTGTAGCGAGGGGAGCATAGAGGAGCCAATAAAAGGTGACTTGCTAGTCACAAAGCATGCTCTTAGTACTCAATTGAAGGAGGAGTGTCATGAGGAGCAAAGGGACAACTTGTTTCATACAAGGTGTCATGTTCAAGGCAAGGCTTGTAGTGTGATAATTGATAGTAGGAGTTGCACCAATGTAGTGAGTACTCTTTTGATTAACAGGTTAGGGCTCCCTACTATACCACACTCATGTCCATACAAGCTCCAATGGCTTAATGATTGTGGTGAGGTAAAAGTGAATAGACAAGCCATGATTTCATTTTCAATTGGAAAATATCATGATGAGGTGTTATGTGATGTAGTGCCTATGCATGCTGGAGAAATATTGCTTGGGCAACCATGACAATTTGACAGAAGGGCCATACATGATGGGTACCTCAATAGGTATTCATTCGCCAAGGATGGTAGAAAGACAATGTTAACACCACTTTCCTCAAGAGAAGTGTATGAAGAGCAATGTAAAATGGAAAGGATGAGAGTTGAGGCTGAAAAGAAAGAGAAAGAGAGTAAACAAAGTACTTTAGAGAGTGAAAATAAAAAGAGTGAAAAGAAAGAGGGAAGAGAAAAAAAAAGAGCAGATTTGGCCTAGAGAGAAAAATGCCAAGAATGTGAGTTTGATAGCTAGGACAAGTGAGCTTAGGCAAGCTTTGTATTCCAATTGGCCTATATTTGTCTTTTTGTACAAAGGGGTTTGTTTAGCAACTAATGAACTTAACCCGTCTTTGCCTAGTGTGTTTGATGATCTTTTGCAGGAATTTGAAGATGTGTTTCTCGAGGAGATGCCAAGTGGTTTAACACCAATTACAGGCATAGAACACCAAATTGACTTCATTCCTGGAGCTACTATACCCAATAGGCCAGCATATAGAACGAATCCAAGTGAGACAAAGGAGATCCAAAAACAAGTGGAGGATGTGTATGGACTGCAGAGCCATCAATAAAATCACTGTAAAGTATCGTCATCCTATTCCTAGATTAGATGACATGCTTGATGAGTTATATAGTTCTTGTTTGTTCACCAAAATTGATTTGAAATCTGGTTATTATCAAATTTGAATGAATGTTGGTGATTAATGAACTATGTGTTGCATGAGTACTTGGGTAAGTTTGTTGTTGTTTATTTTGATGATATTTTGATTTACTCTAAGTTCTTAGATGATCATGTCATACATGTGCAACTTGTACTAGAAAAACTTAAGCAAGAAAAGTTGTATGCTAACCTTAAGAAGTGTAGCTTTTGCATGGATAAGGTTAATTTTCTTGGTTTTGTTGTATCTAGTCAAGGTATTAAGGTTGATGAAGACAAGGTTAGAGCCATTAAGGAGTGGCCGAGACCTAAAAATGCTAATGAGGTGAGGAGTTTTCATGGGCTTGCTAGTTTCTATCGGAGGTTCATTAGGGATTTCAGCACTATAGCCGCACCTTTCAATGAGTTAGTTAAGAAAAATGTTGGATTTGTTTTGGGTGATGCACAAGAATATGCATTTAATAAGCTTAAGGCTAAATTGTGTAATGCACCTTTGCTTGCTTTACCTAACTTTGATAAGACTTTTGAGATTGAATGTGATGCTAGTGGCATAGGCATTGGAGCTGTTTTGATGCAGGATCAAAGGCCATTAATGTATTTCAGTGAAAAGTTAAGTGGTGCAGCCTTGAAGTATCCAACATATGACAAGGAATTATATGATTTGGTTCGTGCTTTACATACATGGCAGCATTATTTGTGGCCTAGGGAGTTTGTGATACACACTGACCATGAAAGCTTAAAGCATTTGAAGGGTCAAGATAAGCTAAACCGTAGGCATGCTAAATGGGTGGAGTTCATAGAAACATTCCCATATGTGATTAAATACAAGCAAGGTAAGGAGAATGTGGTTGTTGATGCATTATCTAGAAGGTATACTTTAACTTAACTCACTTAGTGCTCAATTGCTAGGTTTTGAGTTTATAAAAGAGTTGTATCATCATGATGCTAATTTCGGTGATATATACATTTCTTGTGATAATGGGGCTGTTTCTAATGATTTTTACTTGTTTGATGGTTTTTCGTTCAAAAGAAATAGATTGTGCATTCCTAAATGTTCTATGAGGGAATTGTTGATTGAGGAGGCACATGGAGGGGGACTAATGGGACATTTTGGGGTCAATAAGACCTATGATATACTATTAGAACATTTCTTTTGGCTTGGTATGAAACATGATGTGCATAAAGTTTGTGAGCATTGCATTACATGTAGAGAAGCTAAGTTTAGGTTGAAACCGCATGGTATACACACCATTACCTGTTCCTAATGAACCTTGGACTGATTTGTCTATGGATTTTGTGCTTGGATTGCCTAGAACTAGGAAAGGTCATGATAGTATCTTTGTTGTGGTTAGATTTAGTAAAATGGCTCATTTTATACCATGTTATAAAATTGATGATGCTCAATTGATTGCTAATTTATTTTTCAAAGAAGTTGTGCATTTACATGGCATACCTAAGGGCATTGTTAGTGATAGAGATGTTAAGTTTTTAAGTCATTTTTGGCATGTGTTGTGGGGAAAGTTAGGAACTAAGCTGATATTTTCAACTACTTGTCACCCTCAAACCGATGGGCAAACTAAAATAGTAAATAGGACTTTGATTACCTTGCTTAGAGCAATCATAGAAAAGAACATTAGGACATGGGTGGATTGTTTACCATTAGTGGAGTTTGCTTACAATAGGGCTATTCATAGCACTACTCATTGTTCCCCATTTGAGATTGTTTATGGATTTAATCCACTTACTCCTATTGATCTATTACCATTGCCACCTAACAATCTTGTGAGTGTTGATGCTGATTCTAAAGCAGATTTGGTGAAGAAGTTACATAAGCAAGTTAAGGAGAGGATTGAAAAGCAAAATGCTAAAGTAGCTTCACATGTAAACAAAGGAAGGAAGCCAATGATTTTTTAGCCTGGGGATTGGGTGTGGGTACATTTTCACAAAGAGAGGTTTCCACTTCAAAGGAAATCTAAGTTAAACCCAAAAGGAGATGGTCCTTTTCAAATCCTTGAAAGAATTAATGACAATGCATACAAAGTGGACTTGCCAAGTGAGTATAATGTTAGTACTTCATTTAATATGGCTGACTTGAGTCCTTTTGATATAGGTGATGCTTTAGATTCAAGGACGAATCCTTTTGAGGAGAGGGGAAATTTTATGGATCAGCCTACACACCAAGTAGAGTGGATTCAACATCATGAAGATGAGAAAGATCAAGAAGGCAAAGATAAAGTTCAATACAAAGCTTCATGATGTGAGTTTAGGCAAGCTTTGTATTCCAATTAGCCTATATTTGTCTTTTTGTTGAACTTTATCCTTGCCTTCTTGATCTTTCTCATCTTCATGATGTTGAATCCGCTCCACTTGGTGTGTAGGCTGATCCATAACATATTGTGTTGCGAAGATCATCATCCAAAGGTGAACATATTCCAAGGTGCTCTATTACGGGTTGGATTTGGGTCGCGGACTTCGGAAAAACCTGGTTTAGCTTTCCAAGGAGTTGCTTCCAAGTGTAAAGATAATTGGGTATCAAGTTTAATATACTTGGGGTTCGTATCAGTTTGGTATCAGAGCTTAGGCTCTAAATTAGGTTATATCTTTCCATTTCATTTGTCTTTTCCATTTTTGTTTGTGTTTCTTATTTTCATTTGTTTTCATGTTCGTTAAATTCCTTTGTTTTCATCTTGTTAACTCTATTTATTCATGTTTCAGGTCTAAAAATAAAAAAAAAAACAAAAAACAAAATCATTTTACCTTCTTTGATTCGTGTCTTATTTTCGTTCATCTCTTTGTTTCCTATCCTATTCGTATTTCTATTCCTTGTTTTGTTGGAAGGTCAAAACCATACTTACTTGGGGAACCAATTTGAATTCAAGAAGAAAGAAGGGAGGACTCACCCAAGCTTGAAGACTTCAAATTTGGTTTGGCTTCTTGTACTCACCCAAGCTTGAAGACTTCAAATTTGGTTTGGCTTCTTGTATTTAATCTTCAATTTGTTTGTTAATTTTCCTTTCAATTTGTTGCTGTAAAAAAATAAAAAAAAATAAAAAAAAAAAGAAGAAAAAAAAAGAGAAAATCAAAATTTAAAAGAACAACAAAAAAAAAAGAAGGAAAATTCGTCCAAAAAGAAAAGAAGAAGTAAAAAGTGTTGAAATCTGACTTTTTGGTGTATTTATAGAAGTTATTTAGTTCCTAAAGTGAAGAGGACAAGAAAAGAAGCTGATTTTCAAGATTATAAAAGGAGAATCAAAGATTTCAGCATTCTACAAGGAATTTGACCAGGTCTAAGCATCCTTCCAAAACAAGCTAGGATTGGTTTCCTACTCCTTTCCAAATTTTGGTTTGACTTTTCTAATCCTATTTTCATTTTGATTTCTTGCTTATTTCAATACTTGTTCATGTCTCATTAGGTTTCCTAATCTCATCAAGATTCCTATATTGTTTTCCTAGTTCTATTAGGATTTTAACTTTTGTTTTCCAATTTCAATTAGGATTTCTATTTCTATTTTTTTTAGTCCAAATTCTAATTTTGTTTTCCTAGTTTGATAAGGATTCTCGTTTTCCTAGTGTCATTAGGATTTCTTATTTCTTGTTTCATTTTGAGTCTTTGGATTTTATTCACATTGTAACTTTGTAAAAATTATGCTAATTTGATTTTTGCAACTAAACTTGGCAAGAGATTTGAGTGGAAAAAGGCTAAGTGTGAGCACATCTAGAGAAAGCCATTGATTGAGTGTAAAACTAAACACGAGTAAACTTAAGCGACAAAATTACTTGAGTGAAACATGTGAGGGAGTGAAGTGAGGAAATTATTCTCTACTTTTACTAACTTTGTTTTATAGCTTAATAATGAGTGGAACCCAAGGAAATCCACATGGGGAAATATACAGATTCCAAGCCTTACATGATTTGCTCCAAGCGATGGAGAGAAGGACCAATGAAAGAATGGACCAACTTGAACAAAGAAGTGTGGAGATAATGGACCAATTAGAATCTTCATTCACGAGGGGACAATCGTTAAATTTCCCTAGACAAGCTAGGCATGCACCAAGGAGAGTGTGGGATGAGATTGAAGATGATGGTGAATCATTTGGTGAAGTTGATGAAGAAGAAGTGAGGCCAAGAGCTAGACAAGATAACAACAATGGTGAAATAAAATTGAAAATTCCAATATTCCATGGAAGAATAGATCCTGAAGCATACTTGGATTGGGAAAAGAAGATTGAATTGGTGTTTGATTGTCATAACTACACTAAAATGGGAAAAGAAGGTGAAGCTTGTATTTGATTCTCACCATTTTAGTGAGTAAAAGAAGGTCAAGCTTGCAATTTCCCAATTTGTAGATTATGCTATAACTTGGTGGGACTAGTCAAAGGAGAAACTTGGAGTACCCAATTGAGACTTGGTATGACCTTAAGTCTACAATGAGAAAGAGGTTTGTGCCTAGGCATTTTCATAGGGAACTTGTGCAAAAACTTTAAGTTCTTAGACAAGGTAGTAAAAGTGTGGATGATTACTATAAGGAGATGGAAATGCTTTTGACTAGGGCTGATGTAGAGGAGGATATGGAGACTACCATGGCACTTTTCTTAGCTGGTTTGAATAAAGACATAGCTGACCAAGTTGATTTGCAATCGTATGTGGAGTTAAAGGAGATGGTGCACATTGCCATCAAGGTGGAAAAACAACTCTAAAGAAGAGGACCAGCAAGGTAAGTTTCTAGACCTTTTTCCAATTCTAGTTCTACTTGGAAAAAGGATGGAAAAGATGAATTTAAGGATGGAAACAAGGCTTCCTATGATGTTGCTAAGGGAAGGGCAGATTCAAATTTTAAAGAAAAATCCAAACCCAAAGAGCCTAAGGGGAGAAACAGAGATATTAAGTGTTAGAAGTGCCAAGGAGTAGGTCATGTAAGCAGGGAATGTCCTAATAGACAAACTATGATAATTAGGAATAGAGAAATAGTGATAGATGATGAGAGGGGCAGCAATGATAGTGATGAGGAAGAGATGCCCAAATTAGAGGATTGTAGTGAGGGGAGCATAGAGGAGCCAATAAAAGGTGATTTGCTAGTCACAAGGTGTGCTCTTAGCACTCATATGAAGGAGGAGTGCCATGAGGAGCAAAGGGACAACTTGTTTCATACAAGGTGTTATGTTCAAGGGGCCAATAAAAGGTGATTTGCCAATCACAAGGTGTGCTCTTAGCACTCATATGAAGGAGGAGTGCCATGAGGAGCAAAGGGACAACTTGTTTCATACAAGGTGTCATGTTCAAGGCAAGGCTTGTATTGTGATAATTGATAGTGAGAGTTGCACCAATGTAGTGAGTACACTTTTGATTACTAGGTTAGGGTTGCCTACTATACTACACCCACATCCATACAAGCTTCAATGGCTTAATGATTGTGGTGAGGTAAAGGTGAATAGACAAGCCATGATTTCATTTATAATTGGAAAATACCATGGTAAGGTGTTGTGTGATGTAGTGCCTATGCATGCTGGAGAAATATTGCTTGGACAACCATGGCAATTTGACAAAAGGGCTATACATGATGGGTACCTCAATATGTATTCATTTCCCAAGGATGGCAGAAAGACAATCTTAACACCACTTTCCTCAAAAGAAGTGTATGAAGACCAATGTAAAATGGAAAGGATAAGAGTGGAGGCTAAAAAGAGAGAAAAAAAAAAAAAGAGTAAGAAGAGTGTTTTAGAAAGTGAAAATAAGAAGAGTGAAAAGTATGAGGGAAAAGAAAATGGAGGACAGATTTGCCCTAGAGAGAAAAAAGTGAGTTTAATAGCTAGGTCAAGTGAGGTTAGGCATGCTTTGTATTCCAAAAATCCTATATTTGTACTTTTGTACAAAGGGGCTTGTTTTACTACTAATGAGCTTAACACATCTTCACCTAGTGTGTTTGTTGAACTTTTATAGGAATTTGAAGACACATTTCCCAAGGAGATGCCAAGTGGTTTACCACTAATTAGAGGCATAGAGCACCAAATTAACTTCATCCCAGGTGCTGCCATACCCAATAGGCCAACATATAGGACAAATCCAATTGAGGCAAAGGAAATCCAAAGATAAGTGGAGAAGGTGCTATCCAAGGGATATGTGAGGGAAAGTCTAAGTCCTTGTTTGGTTCCTGTCATTCTTGTGCCAAAGAAGGATGGCACATGGTGGATGTGTGTAGATTGCACACTGTAAAGTATCATCATCCTATTCCTAGATTAGATGATATGCTTGATGAATTATATGGTTCTTGTGTGTTTACCAAAATAGACTTGAAATCTGGTTATTATCAAATTCAAATGAATGTTGGTGATGAATGGAAAATAGCCTTTAAGACTAAATATGGATTGTATGAGTGGCTTGTCATAGCATTTGGTCTTACAAATGCACCTAGCACATTCATAAGATTGATGAACCAGTGTTGCGTGAGTACTTGTGTAAATTTTTTGTTGTTTACTTTGATGATATCTTGATTTACTCTAAGTGCTTGGATGATCATGTTGTACATGTGCATCTTGTATTAGACATACTTAGGCAAGAAAAGTTGTATGCACCTTAAGAAGTAGAGTTTTTGTATGGATAGGGTTATCTTTCTTGGTTTTGTAGTGTCTAGTCAAGGTATTGAGGTTGATGAGGACAAGGTTAAAGCCATTAGAGATTGGCTAAGACCTAGGAGTGCTAGTGAGGTGAGGAGCTTTCATGGACTTGCTAGTTTCTATAGAAGGTTCATTAGAGATTTCAGCACTATAGCTACACCTTTAAATGAGTTAGTTAAGAAAAATGTTGGATTTGTTTGGGGTAATGCACATGAAAATGCATTTAATGAACTTAAGGATAAATTGTGTAATGCACCTTTGCTTACTTTACCTAACTTTGATAAGACTTTTAAGATTGAATGTGATGCAAGTGGTATAGGGATTGGAGTTGCTCTAATGCAAGATTGAAGGCCACTAATGTACTTTAGCGAGAAGTTAAGTGGGGCAGTTATGAAGTATCCAACACATGACAAGGAATTATATGCTTTGGTTCAAACTTTGCAAACATGGCAACATTACTTGTGGCCTAAGGAGTTTGTGATACACATTGACCATGAAAGTTTAAAGCATTTGAAGGGTCAAGACAAGCTGAATTGTAGCATGCCAAATGGGTGGAATTCATAGAGACATTTCCATATGTGATTAAGTACAAGCAAGGCAAAGAGAATGTGGTTGCTAATGCATTGTCTAAAAGGTACACTTTACTTAATTCACTTAAAGCTAAATTGTTAGGTTTTGAGTTTATTAAGGAATTGTATTCTCATTATGATGATTTTGGTGATATATATGTATCTTGTGCTAATGGAACTGTTTTAGATGATTTTTACTTGTTTGATGGTTTCTTATTTAAAAGAAATAGATTATGTATTCCTAAATGTTTTATGAGGGAGTTGTTGATTAAGGAATTGCATGGAGGAGGATTAATGGGGCATTTTAGGGTACATAAGACATATGAGATGTTGTTAGAACATTTGCTTTGGCCTGGTATGAAACATGATGTGCATAAGGTTTGTGAGTGATGCATTACATGTAAGGAAGCTAAGTCTAGGTTGAAACCGCATGGGCTATATACATAATTGCTTGTTCCTAGTGAACCTTGAACTAATTTGTCTATGGATTTTGTGCATGGATTGTCTAGAACTAGGAAGGGGCTTGATAGTATCTTTGTTGTGGTTGACAAATTTAGTAAGATGGCTCATTTTATACCATGTCATAAAATTGATGATACTAAGTTGATTGCTGATTTATTTTTCAAAAAAGTTGTGTTTACATGGCATACCTAAAAGCATTGTTAGTAATAGGGATGTTAAGTTTTTGAGCCATTTTTGGCATGTGTTATGGGGAAAGTTAGGTACTAAGTTGCTGTTTTCTACTACTTGTCACCCTCAAATAGATGGGCAAACTAAAGTTGTTAACAAGACATTGATTACTTTGCTTCGGTCAATCATAGAAAAGAACATTAGGACTTAGGGATTGTCTACCGTTTGCGGAGTTTGCTTATAATAGGGCTATTCACAGCACTACTCAATGCTCTCCAGTTGAGATTGTTTATGGTTTTAATCCTCTTACTCCTATTGATTTATTGCCTTTACCACCTAACAAGTTTGTCAATGTTGATGCTAACTCTAAGGTAGATTTTGTGAAGAAGTTACATAAGCAATTAAAGAGGGGATTGAAAAGCAAAATGCTACAGTAGCTTCACGTGTGAATAAGGGAAGGAAGCCAATGATTTTTTAGCCTAGAGATTGGGTTTGGGTGCATTTTCGCAAGGAGAGGTTTCCTCTTGGAAGGAATTCAAAGCTCAATCTAAGGGGAGATGGTCCTTTTCAAGTGCTTGAAAGAATTAATGATAATGCAGACAAAGTAGACCTGCCAAGTGATTATAATGTTAATGCTTCATTTAATGTGGCTGATTTGAGTCCTTTTGATGTAGGTGATGCTTTTGATTCGAGGAAGAATCCTTTTGAGGAAAGGGGGAATGTTATCGAGCAGCCTACACATTAAGTTCCAATGGTTCAACAAGATAAGGTGAGCATGATCAAGAGGGCATTCAGGCTAGGCTTCAAGAAAAGAAACAAGATCAAGTACAAAAGGCTTCTAGTCCAATTAGCATGCCTCAAGGACCCATAACAAGGTCTTGGTCTAAGAAGCTTCAACAAGCCTTAATCCATTATCTACAAGGCTTGGTAAATTTGGCTAGTAGAGGTTTACAAGGCCACCAAAGTTTTAGAATAAGTTCAGATCAAGTCCAATATAATTTAAGCCAAGTCAATGTTACTAATGGGCTTAGTAAGAATGTGATTGGGTTTCCTAATGGGTTGGTTGACTTTCATTTAGAATCCATTAGTTTTATTTAGTTTATTATGTATTTGGGCTCTCCATGTTAGTTATTAAGCCAAAATTCAGTTTGTTAAGTTTTTAACTAAGTTAAGTTTAAATTATCTTTAATGCACACCATTAAAGGTAATGATTACCAAGAAGGTTTTTAACTAAGCTCAAAGGTCAGTTGTTAAGATAAGTTTAAATTGTCTTCAATACACACCATTACTGATGAGAATCCATATGCCTTGAAAGAATCCCACAAATACATACAAGTTAAAGATTTCAAGAAGGTTCTTCAAGATTGTCATTTCTATCAAGTTAGCTTACAAAGGCATACAATATAACCATTGTGCATGATTGATGAATCATTCAAGAAGAAAATAAGGTTGTATGAAGTTTCTTATAAACCAATCAAAGATATTTGGATCATGAGCTTTGCATATGGATCCAATTGTATTCAAGGAAGCTTCAAGGGCTTAATTAATCTATTCAAGCCCGATGTCAAGATGAAGAAGCCAAATTACATTCCAATTTGTTGAGACCTAATCTATTCAAGTGTTTACAAGGCTGCCATTCTTTATTCAAATTGGACCCTCCATATTTGGGCTTTTCAAATTCAATTTATCATGTTTTCGTTAGTGTTTGGGCTGCCTATGTTATGTATACAGCCCAAGAGTTATTTAAACTACTTTATTTTCATGTTTTAATTAGTTTTGGGCCTATTTTATGTTAGGTCAAAGGCCCATCCGAATTTTATAGTTCAATTAATTAGATTTCAATTTCTAGTTAGGAAATAGCTTCTCTTGTATAGGAAGGATTCCTAACTTGTTTTAGAATTCAGTTCTAGCTTAGTTATTGTTTAGGAATTAGTTTCTAATTAGGAATCTTCAATCCTTGTTTAGGAAGATTTCCTATTCCATAGTTGATTCTAATTTAGAGTTGAGCCTCTATATAAACTCAACCATTCATGTAAAAAAAAGTTATGATCAATAAAATTCAATTTTCTTAAGAGTGTGATCTCTTGGTTTTGATTCTTACCTGAATCAAGTTCATACAATCAAAGCTAATTACTTTGTGTGTATTTATCCCAAGGTTCTCTTTCATGAGTTGGTATTGTGTCATGGAGATCATCATCCAAAGGTGATCATATTCCAAGGTGCTCTACCATGAGCTGGATTTAGGTCGTGGACTTGGGAAAAATCTGATTTAGCTTTCAAAGGAGTTGCTTCTAAGCGTAAAGATAATTGGGTCTCAAGTTTAATATACTGGGGTTTGTATCAGTTTAGTATCAGAGCTTAAGTCCTAAATCAAGTTATATCTTTCCGTTTCATTTGTGTTTTCTATTTTCATTTATTTTCTTATTTTTGTTTCTTTTCATTTTTGTTAAATTCCTTCATTTTTGTCTTGTTAATTCTATTTGTTATTGTTTCAGGTCTGAAAATTAAAAAAAAGAAAGAAAATCTATCATTTTATCTTTTTTTTTCTTTTATTTGTTTGTTTGTTCATTCATTCATTCCATCCTATTTGTATTTCTATTCATTGTTTCATTGGAAGGTCAAATCCATACTTATTTGGAAACCAATTTAAATTCAAAAAGAAGGAAGTGAAGGATTCATCAATCACAAACTCGAAGACTTCAAATTCAGTCTGGCTTCTTGTATTTAATCTTCAATTTGTTTGTTAATTTTCCTTTCAATTTGTTGCTGTAATTATAAAAAATAAAAAAATAAAAAAATAAAAAGAGAAGAAAAAAAAGAGAAAATCAAAATTTAAAAGAATAGCAAAAAAAAAAAAAAAAGAAGGAAAATTCGTCCAAAAAGAAAAGAAGAAGTAAAAAGTGTTGAAATCTGACTTTTTGGTGTATTTATAGAAGTTGTTTAGTTCCTAAAGTGAAGAGAGTAAGGAAATAAGCTAATTTTCAAGATTATATAAGAAGAATCAAAGATTTCAGCATTCTATAAAGAGTTTGACCAAGTCTAAGCATCTTTCCAAAACAAGCTAGGATTGGTTTCCTACTCCTTTCCAAATTTTGGTTTGACTTTTCTAATCCTATTTTCATTCTGATTTCTTGCTAATTTAACTATTTCCTTATTTGTTTGGTTTTTTTTTTATTTCAATCCTTGTTCGTGTCTCATTAAGTTTTCTAATCCTATCAGGATACCTATATTGTTTTCCTAGTTCTATTAGGATTTCAACTTTTGTTTTCCAACTTCAATTACAATTTCTAATTTTATTTCTGAGTCAAATTCTAATTCATGTTTCCTAGTCCAATTAGGATTCTTATTCTCCTAGTGTGATTAGGATTTATTGTTTCTTGTTTCATTTTGAGTCTTAGATTTTATTCACATTGTAATTTAGTAAAAATTGTGTTGATTTGATTTTCACAACTAATCTTGACAAGAGATTTGAGTGGAAAAAGGCTAAATGTGAGTTTATTACAAGAAAAGCCATAATAAATTGAGTGAAACACGAGTGATTGACTGACAATAATTGAGTGAAACATGTGAGAGAGTGAAGTGAGGTATTATTTTACTTTACTAACATTCTTTTTAAGTTTTAAAATGGAAGTTGATCAAGAATTTTGAAAAGAATTAATGGCTATTAGGCAAGAAGTAGGTATGTGAATATTGAAGGATGAAGAATGTAATGATGTTTTTCATACAAGATGTCGCATCCAAGATAGAGTATGCCATATGATCATTGGTAGATTGAGTGTTGTCAATTTTGCAAGCCTTGAGCTAGTTGAGAAATTAAATTTGCCCACTAGAAAACATCCAAGGCCACACTCATTATATTTGTTGAATAAATATGTCAAGATTAAAGAGCAAGCTTTAGTTTCATTCCCTCTAGGAAGGTATAAAAGTGAAGATTGGTGTGATGTTGTACCAATGAACGTGACACATGTTTTATTTGGAAAGCCATGGATACATTTTAGTCAAGCAAAACACATCAAATCTACTAACCACTACAAAGTTCCACTAAAAGATGGTAAGCATACTATCCTTGCTCCTCTTTCTCAAGAAGAATTGTATGATGATCGAGTGAAGATACAAAGAAAAAGAGAGGAAGAACTTCAAAGACAAAATGGTGTTGTTGAGCTTGTAGTGACAAAATTGAGTGTATCTAAAAGGGAGAATGAAGGTGATGAGAGTTTCAAGAAGGAGGAAAGCAATGTGCAAAATGAAGCTATGGAAGTTACTTATAAAAATGACTTAAAACCTAAGCTTATGAATGAAGAGTCCTTATTAAAGGGTGAAGAAGTTATTCATGAAGATATTCCAACAAATGATCCTCCTCAAGAAGTTGTTGTAAACAAAACTGACTTTGTTGAAAATAGTGAAATAAAAGAAAAAGAGTGCATAAAGAAAGAGAGTGAAAAGAAAAAGAGTGAGTGTGAAAAGAAAGAATTAGTAAGTGAGGAAGAAAATAAACTTTCAAATGAGAGAAAAGAAATAATAGAAAGTTCAAATAAAAAGATTAAGAGTGAAGAGAGAAAACAAGTGAGCATAGTTGAAAAAGAAAGTATCAAGGATGTTTTGTTTTCTAACTCTAACAAGCTTGAGTTTTCTTTATTTAGTTTTGTTTCTCTTTTTTAGGATTTTAAAGGAGGATTTTCATTAAAGAAAAGAGGTGATAAAAGCAATGCATTTCCTACCAGGTGCTCAAGCCAAGATTCAAGGACAAATCATCCTAAGGAGGGAGGGAATAATGGGAATCCATATGCCTTGAAAGAATCCCACAAATACATACAAGTTAAAGATTTCAAGAAGGTTCTTCAAGGTTGTCATTTCTATCAAGTTAGCTTACAAAGGCATACAATACAACTATTGTGCATGATTGATGAATCATTCAAGAAGAAAATAAGGTTGTATTAAGTTTCTTATAAACCAATCAAAGATATTTGGATTATGAGCTTTGCATATGGATCCAATTGTATTCAAGGAAGCTTCAAGGGCGTAATCGATCTATTCAAGCCCAATGTTAAGATGAAGAGGCCAAATAACATTCCAATTTGCTTAGGCCTAATCTATTCAAGTGTTTACAAGGCTGTCATTCTTCATTCAAATTGGACCCTCCATATTTGGGCTTTTCAAATTCAATTTATCATGTTTTAGTTAGTGTTTGGGCTGCCTATATTATGTATACAGCCCCAGAGTTGTTTAAACTACTTTATTTTCATGTTTTAATTAGTTTTGGGCTTATTTTATGTTAGGTCAAAGGCCTATCCGAATTTTATAGTTTAATTAATTAGATTTTAGTTTCTAGTTAGGAAATAGCTTCTCCTGTATAGGAAGGATTCCTAACTTGTTTTAGAATCCAGTTCTAATTTAGTTATTATTTAGGAATTAATTTCTAATTAGGAATCTTCAATCCTTGTCTAGGAAGATTTCCTATTCCATAGTTGATTCTATTTTAGGGTTGAGCCTCTATATAAACTCAACCATTCATGTAAAAAAAAAGTTATGATCAATAAAATTCAATTTTCTTAAGAGTATGATCTCTTGGTTTTGATTCTTGCTTGAATCAGGTTCATACAATCAAAGCTAATTCTTTGTGCATATTTATTCCAAGGTTCTTTTCCACGAGTTGGTATTGTGTCACGGAGATCATCATCCAAAGGTGATCATATTCTAAAGTGCTCTATCACAAGTTGGATCTGGGTTGTGGACTTGGGAAAAACCTAATTTAACTTTCCAAGGAGTTGCTTCCAAGTATAAAGATAATTGGGCCTCAAGTTTAATATACTTGGGATTCGTATCAATTAAAGATAATGATTACCTTTAATTGTTGGGTAATTACCTTTAATTATTAGGTATTGATGGTCTTTAATTGTTGTCTTTTGGCTTTTCCTATTCTTGGAGGGATGTTCCAAGATTAAAATGGGTAGACTTTGTAATGGAAAGATAGATTTGATTTGTTATTGATAAACCAAAAAGTTGTTAGCTTTTATCTTTGTGTTCTTGCATAGAATACATGCTTGAAGAAACATTCAAGTAGATTGATCACTTGCTTATGGAGTGTTTCAAAATTGGAATCTAGAAACTGAGTTTTCTTTATTCTAATTCTTGATTAATTTATCTAAGTAATCTTATTTCTAACCTTCCTTAGGGGTTGAATCCAAATTGGTCTTGGGGTTTTCATGTTAATGTGTTGGGGGTTCACATATACAAAAGGGGTTCTTAAGCTTATTCGTGGAGGTTCTATATCAATTAACCCAAGGTCCAATATGAATTTTAGCTTATTTTTCTATTTTAGAGTTTTATTCTCTTATTTAAGATGGATTCTTATTCAATTCCTTGATTAGGAAAATTTCTGGTCTAGTTCTTTTTCTTTTTCTTATCTAGGAAGGATATTTTATTTGGAAAAATTCCTAGTCTTGAGTTTCTATATAAGCTCAAACTTTCTCTGTAATTAGATAGTTAGAGTTATTTGATTAATAAAATTCCTTTGAGTTTTCTCTCAAGTTTAATTCTTATTTGAATCTCTTGAACTTATCACAAGATTTTCTCTTTTATGGCTTTCAAACTTATCAAATGTTCATATGTTTGTGGCATTCAAATCAAATTATACTAAGGCGCCTAACCACAAGTTGATTTTGTGTGGTTTTTAGTTTCAAATCTAATTTGGCTTTTCTAAGAGTTGCTTCTAAGCATATTGTTATTGGGTCTCAAAGCAGGTTGCTTGAGGTTCACATCAGTTTGGTATTAGAGCTTTGGCACTAAATCATGTTTACGTATCCTATTCATTATTTGTTTCTAATTTTCTTTATCTTTTGTTTTGTTTTCTTGTTTTCGCAAATTTCTATTTGATTCCATTTCTTTCTGTTTGTTCTTGTTTTGCATTATCTTGTCAAATTAAGTCATAAATTTTTTTTTCGCCATAATTTTTTTCATACTTAAATATTAAATTTGAAATAAAAAGTAAAAAAATATTTCTTGAATTTATTTTCTTGTGTTCATTTTGTTCAAAACTTCCTTCCAATAATGTCTATTTGATTCCATTTTCCTTGTTTCTTTTTACGTGGTCAAAAATCAGTTGTTTACATCATAAAATAACAAAAAAAAAATTGAATCTTACTCTTAAAATTCTTGTAGTTGTATTCTCTTCAAATCTTTTTTTTTTTAGTCTTGTTCTTTCTTTTTTTCTTTAATTCACAATTGCTCCTTGTTTCTTTATTTTTAAAGTTTGTAATTACTGGTGTCAAATTTTAATATCTTATCTTATTATATATAATGATTAAAAATGAAATAAGAGAACTATCCATTATGTGAAAAAATATGCATCAAGACTTCAAGCGAGTGATTAATATGTTTGATGAATATAGAGTTGATATGAAAAAACAATATAAATCTGAGTCACAATTGGAAGAGATGAAGAAAAAAGATGAAGAGGTTAAATATATAATATATTATCTCATCTAAGTCACTTGTGAATGTGATTGGGTGGATGCAAATAATTAAGATGCAAATAATTAAGAAATCAATCATGTTATAGAAGTTACTGATGAAGATTCTTTACTACTTATAGAGGTCGACAAAGTTGTTGATTATGAAGAAATTCCAACACTTAATACTCATCAAGAAATTATAGAGGAAGAAGAAGTTATGATTCTAGTAGAAGTACAAGAAGTTGAAGAAGCAAAAGAGATTGATTTTGTTTTCAATGACTAAGAAATTACTTTTGAGTTATTTCCTATTCCTAACATGGACTACGTGATTCCTAATAATTTCTTTGTTGTTTCTCTAACCAAATTTCAGGTCTTCCAAGCACTTTCTTCATTCCACACTACCAATAAGGAAAGATAGAAGTTTTGCTTATTGATTTTTCTAATTCATCATTTCAAAACTCGAGGTCAAGTTTTCTCTAACAAGGAGAGATTGATATGATTTAAGAAGTGTATTTATTTTTTATTTCATTTTTGTTAAGCCCAAATTTAAGTTAATTAAGTTGGTTTCTATATTATTGTAATGTCTATGTTATATATAAGTCAGGGGAGTTCTATTTTCAACCCCCCATTCTCTCTTTAGACTTTTCATAAATTTTAATAAATTAAATTATTTATATACTCTAAGTAAATTACCTTTTTTACCCTTATAACTTATGTACAACCTCTTTTATACTTACATTCACAACCCTTTCTTCCTCAATAAGTTACTTTTTGTATCTCTAAAAATTTTTGCATGGAGATAAAAGAGAGCTTGGAAATTAATAGCATAACCATCAATGAAGAAAAAAAAACATGTAACAACACAATTATTTTCAATATATATATATATATATATATATTCGCCATTCCTAGTGTTGTTGTAGCTATGAGAATAGTGCATGAAAAGATTCAAACTTGATAAATATGAAACTATTAAAAGGCTTATAATCTAAGAGAAAATTAAATCAAAATATGAATTGAAAAATATTAATTAAAATTTAGTACTTTAATTAATTATTATTAGAGGGAAATGAAAACAATAATCTAGCTATGGGAATAATTGAATGGGATGTTACAAGGTGGTGAAAGTGAACGATGAGGGTTACAAAGTCAAAAGGAGTTGTAAAAAAAAATTATTGGAAAAAGGGGTTGTAAAAATTAAAAGGGTAGAAAAAGAAAAGAGGGGATTGTGAGAAGAAAATTTTAAATAAAGAGGGGTTATAAAAAGAAAGAGAGTGTAAAGAGAGAATAAGAGGTCAAAAATAGAATTCCCCTTAAGTGTAAGACTTGTTTGTAATAATTTATTTTCATATTTTCTTTAGTTTTGGACCTCTTTTGTATTAGCCTAAGGTCCAACATGAATTTTAGCTTATTTTTCTATTTTAGAATTTTATTTTCTTATTTAAGAAGGATTCCTATTCAATTCCTTAATTAGGAAGAATTTCTAGTCTAGTTCTATTTCTTTTTCTTATCTAGGAAGGGTTCTTGATTAGGAAGAATTCCTAATATTGACTGCTTATATAAACTCAAACTTTTCCTATAATTAGACAGTTAGAGTTATTTGATTAATAAAATTCCTTTGAGTTTTCTCTCAAGTTTAATTCTTATTTGAATCTCTTAAACTTATCAAAAGATTTTCTCTTTTGTGGCATTTGAACTTATCAAAGGTTCATACATTTGTGTCATTCAAATCAAATTATACCAATGTGCCTCATCACAAATTGGTTTTGTGTAAAGGTTTTTAGTTTCAAAATCTAATTTGGCTTTCCTAGGAGTCACTTCTAAGCATATTGTTGTTGGTTTCAAGACAGGTCGCTTAAGGTTCACATCAGTTTAGTATTAGAGCTTTGGCTCTAAATCAAGTTTACGTATCCTATTCATTATTTCTTTCTTGTTTTCTTCATTTTTTGTTTTGTTTTCTTGTTTCCGCATCTTTTCATTTAATTTCGTTTGTCCCCGTTTTGACTTGTCTTATCAAATTAGGTCATAACTTTTTTTTTCTTACTTAAATATTAAATTTGAAATAAAAAAAAATTCCCAACTTTAGTTTTTTGTGTTCATTTTGTTCAAAACTTGTTGATTCCATTTTCCTCTTGTTTTTGTGCACTCAAATATCAGTTGTTTACATCATAAAACAACAAAAAAAAAATTGAATCTTACTCTTAAAATTCTTGTAGTTGTATTCTCTTCAAATCGTTTTGTTTTGAGTCTTATTCTTTCTTGTTTTTCTTCAATTTTCAATTGCTTCTTGTTTCTTTATTTTTAAAGTTTGTAATTTGTAATTATTGTTGCAAATTTTTATATCTTATTATATACAATAGCTAAAAATGAAATAAAAGAACTATCCACTATGTGGAAGAATATGCATCAAGGCTTGAAGTGAGTGATATTAATGTTTGATGACTATAGAGTTAATATGGAAAAACAATATAAATCTAAGACACAATTGGAAGAGATGAAGAAGAAAGATGAAGAGGTTAAATATATAATATGTTATCCCGTCTAAGTTACTTATGAATATGATTGGGTGGATGCAAATAATGAAGAAATCAACAATGTTATAAAAGTTACTAATAAAGATTCTTTGCTACCTATTGTGAGGCATCACCCGAGCATCGGTCCGATTCGCCGAGGAATCGAAATGCTCTTTGGGAGAAACTCCATGATTGGAACTTGCTGTGAGTTCAGAAAATTGATTTTTGTGATTTTCAAATTGTGAAAGTGAGTCACCACTTTAATTTAATTATTTTAATTGGGAAAATTAAAGAAAACCCAACATGATTGACTCCACAAAATATTTGATTTATCCCAATGGAAAATGCACTAATCCACGAGTGATCAAAGAGGGCTCGGGGATCAGGTTTTGGTAATTACACAATTGAGAAAATATAATTTTCTTTAGTTTGGCTAAAATTGCAAAATAACACTTAAAAAGGAATTTTCATGTATGTATAAAATGATGCATGAAACAGATATATATGATAAGATGGAATGACAATTATAGATAAACAAGCAAAAATAAATCAATCTTAATTATTACATAGCCAAAACGATTAAAATAAAGAGGATCTTTCTTTTAGCCCTTATAAGTACTAGGGAAAGCACACATTCCTCAACTAAGTTAATACAAAATCAGAAATAAAGGATTAATATAAATAAATCAAAGTAAAAGGGAAAAATGTTAATAAAAAGATTTTAGAGTTGATGCCTTTTCAGAATGGCAGTTTGCATATCCTATTGAATAGGAATCAAACCCCACATAATTCTTCCTTCTTGCAAAAGAGGGGTTTTGAAAAGAAGTGTTGGTTTATTTATTAATTTAATTCTGATTCTTAAATTAATAAATTTTAGATCTTTTCTGCCTTAGAGCTAAAGAGAATTCTAGATCTGAGTTTAAAATTTTGAAAATGGACAAAAGGAATTATACCTTTGCTTTCCTTGATTTTCGGATGAACGAGGAGAGCTTAGCTCCAGATCTAAGCTCCACTTTGGATTTGGGACCTTGAAGTTGAATCTTAAACAGCGAGAGGTTAGTAAAATAGCATAATGAATGTAAATTAAGAAGAAATTGTATCAAATTTCGAACAGAACTTAAGCACAACAAGCAGAGCAATATAGGAGAGTTTCTGCCTTGGAATCCCCCCAAATGAGCTAGAAAGAGGCTCTATTTATAGAGCTACTGAAGAGGATGCAGGCGGCATAAGCGGCAGCACCAGCAACTTACTGACAGCACGGGCAGCACCCATAGTGCGCCGGCCGGCTAGGAGGCATGTTAGGCGTGCCACCTTTGCCGCCGATAGGTTGGGCATGCTGCCTAGCCGCCGGCATGCTAGGCATGCAGCTCAAAACGATGGTGCGTCACCAAACAGCTGGTCCAACTTGTTTTCGCACATTTTTTGTTGTTTCTAGTCCGTTTTAGATTCAATTTGAGCGCGGTTTGATTCTATGAGTTCGTGATTGAAAAGTAGTTGACTGAAGATGAAAGATTCAAAAAATTTATTTTTCAATGGGGCGCTGCCCCTTTGACCCCTACCTGCTAACCAGCTAGCAAGACTGCCATATGCATAGCGCTCTATTTTTAGTAGGTGTCAAGCTGCAGCAGGATCATAAGGGTGAAAATTTAAGGGTTCACAGCTGCCCCCTCATCAAAATTGGCTTTAAGCAAAAGGCAATTCTGATGACAGTAAATCCTAGGAAAAGATGCCATGTCAGACTTTGGGCTTATGCTCTTGCAACATCATATTTTTGGCTTATATGTTCTTTTGCCATGTCAGATTCTAGGTTGTGCCATGTTAGAACCTGGGCTATACCATATTAGACTCTGGGTTTATGATATCTACTTGTGCTTATCATGCATGAGGACATTCATGCTTTGTGCAAACTGAACCTTATGAAGGACAAACATGGTATAAAGATATGAACCTTTTAGGAGAGGGCCCATAGGATAAATGAGGTTTTATCAATGGTTATTGGTTTGACATTGGCGTTGGATGTGAGAATGGTCATGGTGATCTTTAATTAAGGCTATATGTCCAGCCTAATTATTGGAGGTAAAGATGATTTGGTGAATTTTAATCAAAGCTATCTATTTTGCCTAGACTTTAAGATTTGGAGATTTGGTCCACCTAGGGAATTCAAATTAGTTTAGCAAGGCCACCTGTTCGGCCTTACTATTGAGGAGATTATGATCAAAGTTATCTGTTTGGCTTTGATGTTTGGGAAGATTAGGATTAAAGCTATATGTTTGGCTTTGGTGGTTAGGAAAGTTGGGATCAAAGCTATCTGTTTGGCTTTAGTATTAGAAAGATTGGGATCAGAGCTATCTGTTCGGCTTTGGTGTTGGGAGGAATAGGATCAAAGCCATTTGTTTGGCCTTGATGTCAGGAGGAATAGGAACAAAGCTATTTGTTTGGCCTTAATGTTAGAAAAGCTGAGATCAAAGCTATTTGTTCAGCTTTGGTGTTAGAAGGATTGGGATCAGAGCTATCTGTTCAGCTTTAGTGTTAGATTTAGAGAAGGTTATGTCACTGAAAGACGAAGGGTGTAGGAATGTCAACATGGGTGCTCAACTCGGTTTGCCCATTGAAAGTTACGGTTGAGGATTAGTCCTTGTAGGGAAAGATCTTGGCTAAGGAGGGTACGTCTGGTTAGGAAATCCATTTGAAAGGCTTAGTCTGATTTTGCCTTAAAGGAGATCATGGGCCTAATAAACGAAGGCCTTTTGGGAGTGGGCTTCATGATTAAGGCTTCTTGGTTTAGGCTTTTTGATGAAGGCTTTTAGTTTTAGGCTTCATGGCGAAGGCTTTTGGTTTTGGGCTTCATGGCGAAGGCTTTTGGATTTGGGAGTGGGCTTTATGGTGAAGGCTTCTTGGTTTAGGCTTTATGATGAAGGCTTTTGGTTTAGGCTTTATGATGAAGGCTTTTGGTTTTGGGCTTCATGGCGAAGGCTTTTGGATCTGGGCTTCATGGCGAAGGCTTTTTAGATTTAAGCTTCTTGATGAAGGCTTTTGGATTTGGGCTTCTCAATGAAGGCTTCTAGATTTAGGCTTCTTCATGAAGGCTTCTGGGTGTGGGCTTCTTCATGAAGGCTTTTGGATTTAGGCTTCTTCATGAAGGCTTTTTGGGAGATATGCCTCGACTTTTGGTTTTGCTAAGGAAACTAGATTTAAAGATGATAAGCCTTGATAGACTTGGAAATTTTGGTTCTACTCATTTTGAGATTATGCCAAGGAATGGGTGGTATGTGGTATGATTTTCCAATAAGGCTTGGAATGGAACAATATGATTTCATAAAATTCAAGAATGGTTTAAAGGTAGGTTGAAACTTCTGAAAAGAATCATGGAGGTTGTATGATTTTGCTTTTTGTAGCGTGAATCATGGAAAAGAGCAAGTCAAGCTTTTCTTATTGTTTGAGATTGAAAGGACTCTTGGAGTGACACTTAATTGGTTTGACTTTATATAAATTGCACTGGGTAACATAAAAAGCCCTTAGAATGGCTAAAGGATGTGATAGACTGGAGATATGTATAAGGGATTGTGCCTTAGCTCTTTGAGCTAAGCAACGGGATGGATTAACAATAGATGATGACCTAGGAAGACATGCCCTCATTGTAGGATAAGGGCATAGAAGATTGCATATCCTTAGAGAATAAACCTCTAGTTTGGAAAGATGACGAATTGATTAAAGATGATTTGACAACTTCAGACATAAAGGAAGATGACTTGGATGAGCTCTCTCTCTCTCTCTCTCTCTCTCTCTCTCTCTCTCAGCTCTAACTTTTGCCTAAGCTGCCCTTTTTGGATTTTCAGTTTAGCGAGCTTGCATTTAGGAGAAAATATTCCACCATAATTTGGGCTGCTGCTTTGAGGGGCTCTGGCCTTTAAATTCTAGATTTGACAAAGTTCTTTTCTAAACTTGTTGCCCTTGTTGAGGTGCATTGTTTGATTACCTAATGTGCAATAGGTAATTCCATTTGGTTTGCTCTTTATGTTTCAATTGTTTGATGAGAGGTCCATTACTTGACCTTCTTTGATTATGATGAAGCGATAGCTGATTTATGAGCACCTCAAATTCTGATTTATGCTAATTGTGGTGGGTTTAATTGATTGTTCGTCCATCTCTCTTTTCCTCTTTTTCTTTTTCTCTTTTTTTTGTTTTTTTTTTTTTGTTTTTTTTATGGCTTATCCATGCTGGACTAAACAAGGAAGATGAAAAGAAAATGTATGTGCATTACTATAAAGGAAACTTTATTGCAAGATAATAAAAGGAACCGCTATGGTTGACAAGAATAAAGAAAAATAAGACGACAGACTCCGACTCAGATTTGAACTCAGACTTTTGAGATTTAGACTTTGACTAGGACAGGTCAGATTAGCTAAACTTGAACTACGCCATGATGTGCCTTCTAGGGCTGAGGTAAGGTGGAGTTGAGTTAGAATTAGATTCCTCATCACTGTTCAGGTTGGTGGTGGGGAATTCAGCTTGAAATGGTTGACTTTGGATGCAATCTTCAACTTTTGATATAGTTGCAACCAATGCTTTGAAGGTGGGTAGGTATTGTGTTAACAAGTGGGCTTTAAAGGTGGGAAGTAGATTCTTGACAATGATATCCACTTGTTCTTGCTCAGTTGGCCTGTTTACCATTTGAGCAGCTTTAGCCCTCCACCTTGTAAGAAACATGGAAAAGAACTCATCTGAAAGTTACTTTGTGGTTTCTAAATCCCTTTTTGTAATATCCACTTCAATATTGTGGTAGTACTGTTCGACAAATGCCTTGCAAATGTCCTCCCAAGTCTGTTTTTGGGTATCATCTAAGTTAATAAACCATCTTAAGGTAGTATCCGTAAGGGTTTGATGAAAGAGTTGAGCAAAGAGCTCATTATTGATACCAAAGGGATGCATTGCCCCCATATACATTTTTAAATGGATCTTGGGGTAAGTAGTACCATCAAATCTATCTAAATTCGACATCTTGAACTTTGACGGAACTCTTGCACTGGGAAATAAGCTCAGGAAGCCTATATCAACCAGGTTTTCTTTCTTCTTCATATATTTTAGCATTTTTTCCTATGCTTCACTTTTTCCATGAAGGCTTTGATTTCAATGTTGACTTCCATCCTTTGGAAAGGATCCGCAGGTCGAGAAGTGAGAGTAGGGGTGAAATTTGGTGGTTGAACTATCATGGGTTGATAGAGTGAGTTGTTTCTGAGGAATTCAAGTGATGAAATAGATAATGGTGGGATCGTGTCAGTATTTTCAGGCTCTTTGTCTTTGGAATCAACTCTAGAAATGAATCCATAAATTGGATAAAGAGCGGGTTTTAGGTCTAATTTGAGTAGTTTTGGGTCAGTTGAGCTTTGGACCAGAGAGGTCTATTCCATTAAGGTGCGGACATCTTTCATAATGGTCCTCCTTTGGGCTTTGAGCAGGTCTTGAAAATAGGCATCTTGCCTCTTCATCAGGGTCTCTTATTATTCAAAGAGCTTAGCAAGAAGCTCGTTTAAAGATTTCATGAACTCTGGTAGCAGTGACTTCATCTTCAACAACAAACATTTTATCAACCTTTGAAAGGGAAAAGGAACTGGGTTAGTATCAAGCTTTGGAAAAAAGTGTTATGAGGAGGTGTGACAAACCAAAGGATATTAGGTTTAATGACAATGGATGACAGTGCCTTGTGGTTAGGTTAACGATGTATGGGTAAAGATGAGGGTAGAGGTGTATGATGTTAGCTAGGTATGTATTTAGCTAAGAGAGCTAGGTCAGATTTTAGCTTTGGGTGGCTAGGTCAGATTTTAGGTTTGAGCGGTTAGGTCAGAATTTAGCTTGAGATTGTAATTTATGAATGGTTTACCATGGGTTTAAAGATAAAGTGACCATGGATTTTGCGATTGGGTATGGATGTACTATGGATTTGGATGTTGGGTGGACTATGGGTTTGGTGATAGTTAGATAATGGGTTTGATTGGACTAGATCATGGACTTAGATGGGCCATGAGTTTGAATAGTTATGTAAAAGATGAAACCAAGTCAGCATTTAGTTTAGGTAAGGATTATAGATGAGAATGAAGCTAGGTTAGTATTTAGCTTTGGTAAGGATTGTTAAGGATAAAGCTAGATTAGTGTTTAGCTTAGGTAAAGACTATGAAAGTAGAAAGCTAGGTTAGTATTTAGCTTGGATAGAGTTTATGGATAAGGATGAGGGTACCATAGATAGGTTTTTTTTTACCATGAGTTTGACATGGGTTTGGATAGGACTAGATCATGGGTTTTGGGTGAACCATGAGTTTTGGGCTTTGGCCATAGGTTTAGGTGGACTATGGGCTTTGGGTGTTGATCAATCAGTTTAGGTGGACCATGGATTTTGGGTGTTGACCATGGGTTATGGTGGACTATGGGCTTTGGGTGTTGACCATGGGTTATGGTGGACCATGGGCTTTAGGTATTGACCATGGGTTTAGATGGACTATAGGCTTTGGGTTTTGGCCATAGGTTTAGTTGGACCATGGGCTTTGGGTGTGAAGATGTTTAGATAGGTTTTTGACTCCTCACAAGGTTTAAGCGATGATGCATGTATGCATGAATGAAAAGGTTTCATGATAACGACATACCAAATTCAGTATTATGATACATACAATCCTGAAGGAAGGTTCTATGAGTCATTACATGAAAGGGTTAGGGTGGTTTGAAGGGAACCCATCATACTAGAGATGCGATATACCTAACCCCATATGAGACAATGAGCCTCGCGTAGGTCCAATAGTATGTGCATACTCGTTACACCTATAAAAGGATTAAAGGATACGTCATGGGCTGGATCATTTCACTATCGGCAAGCAGACCTAAAGAAGGTTGCCCACTTGATGTTACTTTCTATCCTATGTTTTCCTAGAAGCTAGGGTTTTGTGGACCAGGAGTCCGATGTAATGATGCATGACAGAGTTATTTCGCGTTTAAAGTCAAACTCGATATTTTACCAAAAGTAATCCACTTTATCTTTTATTTGAAAAAGATTTTAAGCCCCTAGTGGAGTCGCCAACTGTGAAGCCTCGCCCGAGCACCGGTTCGATCCGCCGAGGAATCGAAATGCTATTTGGGAGAAATTCCACGATTGAAACTCGCTGTGAGTTCAGAAAATTGATTTTTGTGATTTTGAAGTTGTGAAAGTGAGTCGCCACTTTAATTTAATTATTTTAATTGGGAAAATTAAAGAAACCCCAACATGATTGACTCCACAAAATATTTGATTTATCCCAATGGAAAATGCACTAATCCGCGAGTGACCAAAGAGGGCTCGGGGATCAAGTTTTGGTAATTACACAGTTGAGAAAATATAATTTTCTTTAGTTTGGCTAAAATTGAAAAATAACTCTTAAAAAGAAATTTTCATGTATGTATAAAATGATGCATGAAACAGATATATATGATAAGATGGAATGACAATTATATATAAACAAGCAAAAATAAATTTTATTTAATTATTACATAGCCAAAAAGATTAAAATAAAGAGGATCTTTCCTCTAGCCGTTATGGGTATTAGGAAAAGCACACATTCCTCAACTAAGTTAATACAGAATTAGAAATAAAGGATTAATATAAATAAATCAAAGTAAAAAAGAAAATGTTAATAAAAAGATTTTGGAGTTGATGCCTTTTCAGAATGGCAGCCTGCGTATCCTATTGAATAGGAATCAAACCCCACGCAGTTCTTCCTTCTTGCGAAGGAGGGGTTTTGGAAAGAAGTGTTAGTTTGTTTATTAATTTAATTCTGATTCTTAAATTAATAAATGTTAGATCCTTTCTGCTTTAGACCTAAAGAGAATTCTAGATTTAAGTTTAGAATTTTGAAAATGGACAAAAGAAATTATACCTTTGCTTTCCTTGATTTTTTGATGAACAGGGAAAGCTTAGCTCCGGATCTAAGTTCCACTTTGAATTTAGGACCCTGAGGTTGAACCTTAAACAGCGAAAGGTTAGTAAAATAGCATAATGAATGTAAATTAAAAAGAAATTGAAACGACTGATTTTAGTATCAAATTTCAAACATAAATTAAGCACAATAAGTAGAGCAATATAGGAGAGTTTCTGCCTTGGAATCCCCCCAAATGAGCTGGAAGGAGGCTCTATTTATAAAGCTGCTGAAGAGGATATGGGCGGCACAGGCGGCGGCACCAGTAGCTTGCCGACGACACGGGCGGCACCTGTAGTGCGCCGGCTGGCTGGGTGGCATGTTGGACGTGCCACCTTTGCTGCCGGCAGGCTAGGCATGCCGCCCAGCCACCGGCATGTCAGGCGTGCCACCCAAAACAGTGGTGCACCGCCAAATAGCTGGTCTAACTTGTTTTCACATATTTTTTGCTGTTTCTAATCCATTTCAAATTTGATTTGAGCCCGGTTTGATTCTATGAGTTCGTGACTGAAAAGCAGTCGACTGAAGGTGAAAGATTTAGAAATTTTATTTTTCAACAAAGCGCTGCCCCCTTGACCCCTGCCCGCTAACTGGCTAGAGGGACCACCGTATGCGTAGCGCTCTATTCTTAGTAGGTGTCAAGCTGCAACAAGATTATAAGGGTGAAAATTTAAGGGTTCACACCTATAGAGGTCAACAAAGTTGTTGATCGTGAAGAAATTCCAACACTTAATATGCATTAAGAAATCATGGAGGAAGAAGAAGTTATGATTCAATTAGAAGTACAAGAACTTGAATAAGAAAAAGAGATTGATTTTGTTTTCAATGACCAAGAAGTTACTTCTAAGTTATTTCCTATTCATAATATGGATTATGTGATTCCTAATAATTTCTTTGTTTTTTCTCTAACCAAATTTCAAATCTTTCAAGCACTTTATTCGTTTCACACCACCAATAAGGAAAGATAAAAGATTTGCTTATTGATTTTTGTACTTTATCCCTTCAAAATTTGAGGTCAAGTTTTCTCTAACAAGGAGGAATGATACGATCCAAGAAGTCTATTTATTTTTATTAAGCCCAAATATAAGTTAATTAAGTTGGTTTCTATGTTATTGGGTTATCTATGTTATATATTAAGTTTAAGACCTGTTTGTAATAATTTATTTTCTTATTTTAGTTAGTTGTGGGCCTCTTTTGTATTAGCCTAATGTCCAATATGAATTTTAGCTTATTTTTCTAATTTAAAATTTTATTTTCTTATTTAAGAAGGATTCCTATTCAATTCCTTCATTAGGAAGAATTTCTAGTCTAGTTCTATTTCTTTTTCTTATCTAGGAAGGATTTTTTATTATGAAGAATTCCTAGTCTTGAGTGCCTATATAAACTCAAACTCTTTCTATAATTAGACAATTAGAGTTATTTGATTTATAAAATTCTTTTGAGTTTTCTCTCAAGTTTAATTCTTGTTTGAATCTCTTGAACTTATCAAAAGATTTTCTCTTCTGCGGCATTTGAACTTATCAAAGGTTTATACCCTTGTGGTATTCAAATCAAATTATACAAAGGTGCCTAACCATAAGTTGGTTTTGTGTCAAATTTTCTAATTTCAAATCTAATTTAGCTTTCCTAGGAGTCGCTTCCAAGCATATTGTTATTGGGTCTTAAAGTAGGTTGCTCGAGGTTCACATCAACCTTCCTATCCAAGCTCATGTTGAGTTAAAGTAGGTTCAATTAAGGGTTCTCAATTGATGGTTTGACAATTGTCCAGTCTTCATCTGTGTAGAAATGCAATGGTAAGTAGTCTATAATCTTCTAATACAAACAACGAATTTAAGTAAAGTATTGAGCATTTGAAATTGTGAACATTATGATATTTTAAGTATAATTGGATTGTAATTTGTAATTAGTTATGTAGTGTGTTTTTTGTACTGTTATAATTTTATTCATTTTTTCTATAATATATGTTTCATTTGTATATACACATTGTGCATAAATTTGATAGTGAACCTACTAAAAAAATTATTTAGACCCAAAATCCTTGAGTTTCAAATCGGCTTATTCCAATCTATTATCCCTGAAACGACTTATATCGAAAAGTTGGGATAGAGATTTTATAGTTTCAATTTAAGATAGGTTCTTAGATTTTGGAATCTCTAAATTGTCAATTCAATATGGAAATTTTTCATTCCCCAGCTTTGTATGAACTATGCACACCTCTAGTGTATATATTGCTATTAATTAAAGAATATTATATATATATATATATATATATATATATATATATATATATATATATATATATATATATATATATATATATATATATATATATATATATATATATATTAAAATGTGTAATATTCTTTTTTTAGAGATTGTGAAATCACATCCAAATAGGGGAACTCATTTACTTTTTTTAATATTTTAAACTTTTTTTCTACCAAAAAAAAAAAAAGCTTTGAAAAGTATATATATATATATATATATATATATATATATATATATATATATATATATATATATATATATATATATATATATATATATATATCGAGTCTCTCTTAGAAAAAATAAAAAAAAATAAACTCGTATAAAACCATCTTATCAATTTTATTCTATGTTATTATATCTTTATAGATTTTAATTAAAAATTTATGTAGACTAATATATATAATATCTTTTTATTATTTTTCAACCGACTTATATAATAAATTTAATCCATATTTTTTTTATTAATATGCATAATTATTGAAAGATAATATTTAAATTTGATAAAGAAATGGTTATTTATATTAAATTTTTTTTGGAAAACACAAGCTAAATAAAAAATATGATCAAATTTGCATAAAACAAGACCCCACAATTTTTATTAATTGATTTCTAACCCATAAAATCAATTAGACGCATGTATTTTGAGGGCTTGGACTCCCAGATAATATGCTCGGCTTAAAAAAATCAACTAGTCCACTACCATGAGTATCAAGTTTTGTATTACAGACTATGTCCTGATAATAAAATTTGATCTGAATCAACCTCAAGCTGGCCTGTTAAAAGCTGGCCTGTTAATAGTCAGTGTCCCTTAGAGAACAGCGCTTAGAGGACAGCGCTCAATAGTGGCAAATGAAAGAGGTGGTAAAAATGCTTGATAATGGTCTGCAGGTCTCAATTTGTACAGGTAGACGAGCAGTGTTTGAAAAATTAGTATTAAGAACATGCGGAAAATTAGTATTAACAAAACATAAGGTTAGAGTTATGTACCTATATGGTTAAAAAGAAAGTTCATTTCAAAATGAATCAATGGAGTTATCATTGTTTCTACAAGTGAAACTGTTTTCCCTCTACACCCACAGAAATGTAGTGAAAAATCCTCCCCACATCCCATGCTTGAAATTTTATCTGAACAGCAGCAACAAAATGTTAATGTTGCTTTCAATTGCAACCCTATCCAACCCCTTAACTCTTTCAATAGAGAATTTAAACCAGTGGGAAGAGGAACTGCCGCTTTGAGGTATAAAATATTCATCACATTCATCATGACATAAGGTTGCTGATGCCGAAGTAGACGGTTTTTTGGTGAAAGGCATTGATAGCATAGTCAACCTGTAAGTGACCAAATGGAGACTTCAAGCGAAAGCCATATCCCATCCCAATTCCAGATCCTGGTTTGCGCTGCCTTTGTGCTGGATTTCCTGAAAATCCAATTCAAACTAATTACGAAGATAAGCAGCTGTGTTGCTTTTTTATTTATTTATTTTTTTTTTTTCGGCTTTGGGTTTCAGGGAGGAGGGGGGATTGTGAAAGGAAATTTCAGAACCAATTTATCATGATAATAATACAATGCCATGGGAAATAGAAGTGGGCAGTACTCTACTGAGTACAGATAGTTCTAGTGAAGCATGTTCAATGTCGATATACATTAGTCATTACATTAGATTTCCCCCTTCTGGCCCGCTTGAGTGCTTATTCTATGATGCAGTTAACAAGTTGTGCAACCAATAATTGGAAAAGGTCAGGGAAAAAAAAATCTGGACAAATAAAGAATTTTTCTTTAGGGGAAGTGGGTAGCATGGGGCACTAGAAAAAGTAGGGTCTATGCCCAGACAATTCCCGCATTACAGTTGTTAAAAATGTAGCTTGTATATTGCCTATTAGCTTTATAAGTCCTTGATGTGCATTGAGGCCAGGGGTTCTAAAAGTGAATGAGCTGTGAAGTTGACCAACCACGTTACAGATATGCTAAAATCTAGCACTGTCCTCCAGTATTGCAGAACAGAAGGTAAATTACTGAAAGGCGTAGACCTAGGTTTGGAATTACAGAGATCTCTTCTAAAAACTCTTGATATTCAGTGAGACTACTATTAAATTCTTTTCCATTCAAAGGGAATTACAGTACTGCAGTTAGATTGCCAAGTTGAAGTGAATTCTGAATGTTTGGTTCAGGCATTTCTCAGTACCATCATGAAATCTTTAACCTTAAGGAATAAAAGCGTTTTTCCCATGAAAATGCATAATATTATAGAAATGACAACAATTTTAGGAATGGTAGTATGTTAACGTCGTTTAGGTTTTGATATGTAATCCTAAGTAGTTTAGGAGTCAACAAACAATTTGTTTCCAAGGAGGGACCTATTTCCTTAGAGAACAAGGAATGCCAAGGCCCATTTACTTACAGAAAACAATTTTCTGTTTCCATTTCTACTTTCTATTTTCTTGAAAAAATTCAGTTTTCATTTTCATGGAAAATTAATAATTACAATGGTAAAACGTGTTCATTTGTTAATGATAGAAAAATTATTTTCCATCATGAAATTAGAAAACATGTTCATATTGTGATTTTCTTTTTTTGTTACTTGTTATGACTTAGTTTACAACTAAACTATCACGCTCTCTTTTATTTTATTTTATTTTATTAGTTAGGAGTGATTACTCTTATTATTTTTTTTAATCAGCAGTTTCTAATTTGTTCCTTAAATATTAATTGTATATTACATATATAGAGAACATTTTATCATGATAATTTATGTAATTCTAGTATTGTCTACTTATGACAAAAAGTTTCATAGCTATTTTTGTGAGAAAAATTATTATAATATATATAGTCACTTTTATCAGTGAAATAATTAATTTTTAGCTGAAGATAATGGAGAATATTTTTATTTTATTTTACAAAATCATTATAGCATAAAAGAAGGAAAAAAAACTTATAGAAAAGAATAAAGAGAGGTGAAAAACTAATTAAAAAAGCATATAAAAGGAAAAAAGAAAATTAATGAAACGAATAAAAAGAATTGAAAATTTAATTATAAAAGCATACAAAAGGAGAAAAGAAAATTGAAGAAAAGAACTGAAAAATTAAAAAATTAAAAAAATAAAAAAAGCATGTCTTCCAACTAGGAAAGCAGTTAATTTTTGATAAGGGAAAACACAGAAAACAAAGTTGTTTTCTAAAATTTAGTTTTAATGTGGAAAATTGGAAGATCCGGTTTTCAATTTTCTATTTAGAAAATTACAATATTTGAATACACAACTCTATTTTCTGTTTTCTTAGAAAAGTTTTCTAGATAACAAGCCTGGTTTTCTATAAGTAAACAGCCCCTAAATGTTTAAACATGTGTGCACTTTCACGAAGTGACAAAAGGTTAACTGTATACATATTGCAGACCTTTGAAGCTCTTTGGAATTTATGCGTTGCAATATTAAGTCCCGGAGTGATACCATTTAGACCTTAGATGTGATGCCCAATGAATTGAATTTTAGGTGTTGCTCTAAAATATTTACCTTTTGCCCATTTTTTTAAACAATTTAGATTTGAGTTTCATTACATAAAACCCTACACCTCTCTGTTATCAAATCATATTCATTTTGCATCAATTAACTTTAAAATTGTAATAAAAAATGGCAAATTAATGTCTGCAGTATCATTTGCAGTTTCCTTGTTTAACCACTCCCAATTCATCCCATGACAAACCTTAATCCAAGTAAAAAATTTCCCTGACATTTTTCATTTTGATTATTTGTCTTATGAGGTAAAAATTTTGAAGCATATCTTGGGAAACATATTCTGCCCTCTAGTAAAGGTTCAAGTAACTGGTTACGAACTTAGAATGCTTTTTGATCCATATCTTCACTTTAAACTTAAAATGAATTCATTACCATCCTAAAATGTTGGCCAGAGACATGCTATCAGAAATCAGGATTAAAAGCGCATACTCTGGTCATAAACTACTCTTCCATCATAAATTCCCCATCCCCACCTGTTTCTCTTTTTTACTCAGAATATTTTTAAACTATATCAACAGAATTGCAGTTGCAGGTCAACAAAAACTTACCAGGTACGAGACGACCAGAACCCAAGTCTGTTCCACAGTCCATGAAAACAACACCTTCCAACATCTTGTTCTGAACAAAGAAAGAAAGTTATCTTGTTTTATTTGCTAGATCTCAAATCTTGAGCAAAATATATTAACAAAACATTATAGAAGCGGAAGGATGTGAATTTGCCACAAAATTTTTGCAATCAAATTCAAGAATCAATAGCAATGACAAAATTTTTGATAATCAATAGCGATAGTGATGAGTCACAATTATTGAAATTGCAAAATGAAAGGACTAAAGCCTGCAATTACATACTCACTTTCACATAGTTCCAGAGCCTTTCATTTTAAGAATGAAATTCAGATATAATACTAGTTAATCATGTGTTAATGCTATTAATGTTATAATAGCAATGACAAAATTTTTGATAATCAATAGCGATAGTGATGAGTCACATCATATCACCTTATTTCGTTAGCTTTACCGACCTATTGGCCAGACTCAGGATATCAAACAGACAATGAACATTTCACAGCACAGAAATATTTTTATATGAAATGATGGAGAAAAAAAAAAAAAAGGATATTTGATTATTCAATCCTAGATCTGTTCAGGATCACATTAGCCTTGAAGGGCCAACAAAAAGAAAGGTGTATAAATAGTTTAATTACAGTACCATATGCCCAACAATAGCTCCTCCAGACATTGAATGGCCCTATTGTTACTCCTTTAATCCTATGGCTATGCCATTATTGAAATTGTAAAATCAAAGGACTAAAGCCTGCAATTACATGCTCACTTTCACATAGCTCCAGAGCCTTTCATTATAAGAATGAAATTCAGATATAATACTAGTTAATCATGTATTAATGTTATAATAGCATTCATGAGATGAAAGTCATGATGAACATGGTACAGGTGTTGGAACATTTAAATATGATAAACAGGGAACAAAAATCATGTTCTAGGGATTTGTTTCTACCCATCAGGAATAACATTTTTTTGTCTCTCTCAAATAGGACTTCCACCCTTGCTTGTATTAACAAAGATTCAAAACAAGAGCAAATGACCCTACCACACCTATCCCACCCATCAAAATGCAGCAAACAATTTCTCATCTTAGGAGAAAACTTGCTTGGTAATAATGAAAAAGAGGGGAATGAACCGTTTTAGCCTTATGCATTTGTAATTTTTGTTTGTGCATCCAACAACACGAGAACTTTCTTTATCATAAAAGTAAAGTTTCTTTATTTGATTTTCTTTTTCATGTAAATGTCTCTTATGACGTGATACTTCAAGCTTGTAGTTTACATGCTAGAAACAATGGCTCTTGAGATCATAACAAGCAAATATAATTATTCCCAGAACTCATATTTATGTACCCACTGCTGATGGTATCAGATAGTACCAAGTAGTTTCTCTGAAAAAGTTTGCTAAGCCTCTACTAAACCCTGACAGCATAGATACAGGGTAATCAGACAGTAACTATTCAACGCAATGCAACTGACAGCATAGCACCAAAACAGGCTCCCAATATAGTAATTATTTCATCATAAAGCAACTGTTCCATGCATTGACATGAAAACCTGAGACTAAACAGCATATGTTCAATAATAAAATCTTGGAAGGAAAATGAACAGTTTTTCTAATTTTATCAAATGGTTCTGGAGACTACAAAAATATATAAAATTAGACTACAAAAATATATAAAATTAGTAAATAACTCTAAATCTTCCACCATGATTCTTTGTAGTAAAGCAAAATGAACATCATATGAAGATTTAAAGCCAAATGAACATCTTATGCACTCAGAAGAATCCAGAAATTGTAAACAGTACAACAGTATGCACAGAAAATACATGCCCATGTTACAATTCTCTAACAAGTTGTAGAGGCATTACATACCAAAGGGAATGTTAATTCACTATTTGCAACCAGACACGATCTCCCAGATCCAACAGCGCCCTCACCATACCCTCGCACACTACCAACACCACCAATAGCGAATGCTTGATAAGGAGCCATGTCCCCTACGATGGAACCACCTGTCAGGCTGTGAGAAGAAAAGGTAAGAGCAATAGAAAATAGAAAAGAAAGAATTACTTAATTGTTGAATCCTAAATTACTTATTGGTTGATTCTGAGAAGCCATTTGGAAGACGAACAACAATATCCTCCCTGTGCAGCTATCCAAGCAAAAAGGAAGCAACCATCACAAGTCTTCCAAATGGCTTCCTATGAGAAATTATTCCTTCCTCTTTAGGATCTACCCTAGCAAAGGAACAATAGCAGACATAACAGATTACATACTTCCAATTGATTTATGTACATCTCTAGTGCTTCCTAGTGCGTGTTATTTTATGTATGCCAGTATAAAATAAGTGTTTATTATTTTCGTATCCTAGTTTGCTGTTACCCATTGTTAACTTTTCCTTAAAATATCATTGACACTTGCTCAAACAACAAGGTAGCATTCACTCAAGACAGAAAATAAAACACCACTCACCTTGCCAAGAAAAATGCTGGCCCAATTTTAATTCCCCTTGTTGCAACAAATTTGAACCGGTTGAAGATTAGCCACTTTGACAAAACAGGTATCCCTTGTTCTATTTGCATGCTGAACTGGACACGGGAAAACTTGTAGTTAGCAGAAAACATCACAATTGGCTCTTTCACTATTAACATATCAAGACAAAATTAAGAATGTTGTAAAATATAATTAGAATCCTGTCAAAACGAAAAAGTAAAAAATATATACACAGTATCACATACACGAGAAAAACTGTGATCATTTGCTTTTGCAAATCGAGATTCTTGCTTCAAAACTACCATACAGTCATGGGGTCTGCCACTGCATCACAAAAATTTTGCAACAATGTTAGCCAAAGTCAGACAAACCTGTAAGTGAAATAATATAAACCTTGACTACCTGCAAGTCACAGGGAACCCATCAAGATCACTAAGTATAGAGCGGCCATCATCATTCAGCAGTCGCACATGCTGCATTTTTACTCACAACTATTACTCTCTCACCAAATCTTAATTATCTGATCGGAGATGAAAATAACGCAACAAAGTTGCATGCTCAAAATAGACATAAAAGTTGCAATAAGCTTGGCCTTAACCTCAAATTTAACACTTGTTGTGCTGCTCCATTGAGAACTTGCTGGCTCATTCAGATCCAAGCCAAATGATAATCTAGACAAATTCACACCTCCACTTCCCGAACGAGAGAAATTGTCAATTGGCATACCGTGAACTCCAATTTCAGGTGAAACAGAATGCTGAGCCCAGTAATTCACCAAATCCAGTAAATAAAATGATGCAATTAGTGCACAAAATCAACCATTTCCCTTCAATTTCTGAGTTGGATTTTCAAACAATTGAATAAACTTGGTTGGGGAATTCACAAGGGACTGATTCTAATCTCATTTCGACCTTCAATTATTTCTCAATTCTCATCCATAAAACAATACAAAAGCAGTAAAAGATTAACATAGATTCTCACCTGAATAATAAAACACTGTTGAGCAAGCCATTCAGGTCTTGGTCTCCTATAAGCTATCAGTACATTTGAATCATACAGCCCCTTATCCCATGATACGTCAAGCTTCTCACTCCCACCAAATAAATTGGGGTGTTTAATGCAAAGACTGTAAAAGAAAAGAACCCAAATGAATTAATTGTCAAACCACCATCCGAATTTAACAATTGCGTCATTCTTTATTTAAAATCCCAAACACAAACTTATTACTTGCCAACAATTGCATTGCAATACACATACCTCCCAATTATCAGTGAAAGAGGGCTGCCAGTGTTCCTGCTACACAAAGAGCATGAATGAAAATGATAGAGATGGAAATTGATTACTGGGTTAATTTTTAAAGAATGAAAATGGGGGAAGAACCTGAGGGGGGGTAGCATCAAAGAAGCACATAGCTTATGGGTGAAATCAACATTCACATCAATCTTGGCTGTTACATACAATGAAAACCATTGATTTAAATATATAAAAGACAATTGAAAGAACAAATAAAAATTATTTGTATCCATTTATCTGTTCACTGACCTTTGCCAGCATGGATGCTCTTCTGAGCCCCCATACTACTAGAACTGAAGCATCAAACATTAATTAGCAAGCAAAAGAGGAAATCTCATGGGAATGAATGTTCGAGAAGGACATACAGACAAAGATTTTTGCAGGGAAGAGAGCGCACGCAATGTGTTTGTTTTTTGGTTTTGTGTCTTACGATGGCTTGTGCTGAAGGCCAAGGAGTGCTTAGGTCCCAAGTTTGTTATCTGATTTTTGGCTTCTTGATTGGTATTTAATTGCACGTGGACGCGGAGAAAGACGCAAACTTCTCTCTTGGACATTCTCTTATTCACTTTCATTTATTTATACCAAAATTCTCATGAACCCCAATCAAGTTTGTTGTCATACCATATTAGTCCAGAACCTGCAGGGTTTGATATTCAATTTTTTTTAATTAACTTTTATATCCTATAAAAATAAAAATATATAAATATTATTCTAAAAATATAAATATAAAATTATTTTATACTTCATATAAATAACTGTTGTTATTTTAATAGATTTTTGAGCCGATTTTCGTCAATATTTTTATAATAGTATAAAATTTTTACATTATTAATTACAAAATTCAATAAAAAAAATGAAAGAGATATGAAGAATATAAAAATGAAAGGGACTAAAATGTATCAAAAATTATCATATTCTATTTATTTATTTCTCTTATTGTGTTATTTCTATTTTTTATTTAACATGTTCAAATAAAGTTATCATATGTAAAAAAAAAAAAATTAAAATAATCTTAAGTTTTCATATTAAATACTCTATTAATATTTATTTTTATTCATTTGTAAATACTTAAATTATATACAATTTTAAAATTTTATAAAAATAAATAAATCAAGATAAAAAGGGTTTCAAACTTTCTCTATTTTCCAGTTTTAATATATAAATAATATATAAAAATTAGAACTATTTATAGGGTTGGAATCTTAAAATGAGAAATGTTATAAATTTTCTAAACACTCGTGCAATTCAAAATTTCTTTTATCAATTGAGAATCAAGTCCTGATTTACAAATATATCTAATAAAAAGAAAATCAAATCCTTACCGTATGTGTGGACCTTTTTATTGAGTTCACGCCCAATGTGGTGTCCCAATTCAACAATACATGTAGGCTTGAAGATGGAATGAGAAACTAATAATCATATTCAACTAATTCCCTCCATGTCAATATGGTTCAACGGCAGCCCATCAATCACACTACTTGCGCATTTGTTATGACTCTTCCTAAACTCATTATACTCTACAGTATTTTCTATTACCTTATTGAAGTCATAAAATGGCAAGCCTACAAAATCGAACTCTTAAAAAGAAATCAAATCAATGTTGATGTCGTATAATGTACGTGCTTAACTAGATATAAATAAATGAAATTGTAACCTTAAATTTTTCTATCAGATTTGAGGAATGCTTAAACAAGTTTCAACAATTATAGTTGAATTTTCAGTTAGATTTTTTTTTTTTTTTTTTTTTTATGGATGATTGATATTATGGTTGCGACAATTTAATTATTTGCATAATTTAAAAGTTAAAAACACAAAATTAAAGAAAAAATGTACTATGGTATTATTTTATCTAATACATTATGTATTTATTGGGCCAAAGAGTTTTTGTCTGTATTCCAAACGTTTTTGTGAATTTATAAGTCTACCAAAATATTAATAAGCACTTCTAATTCAAATGCTTTAACAATAAAGCAAATTCATGAACATTTGAAGATGCCAAGAATTTGTTTGCTTGGAGTTTAAAATTGACCAAAATGAAAGAGTAGACATCTCCAAAGTTTAAGAGCTTTTCCTCTTTATTGTTATGTAATTTTTAGTATTTGAAGTTATTGTAACCTAATCACCTGTTAATAAATCTTGGCTCCTTTACTTAGTGTAGACCTTAAGACCCGTGATTATATGTTTTATACGTTTATTAAGATTAGAATCTGGCTCTGTCTTGAACTCGACGGAAAATCTCTGCCCCACTTTAATCTCTGCCCCGATTGCATAAAACTAATATATATACATATATATATATATATATAATTTCATAGTACATATATATATATATAAAATTTAAATTATATAATTGAATATTTAATTATATTATTGTTTTACAAATACTAATTAATAATATATAAAATTTAACATAAATATACGTAATATTTTGCCAAAATTTATAAAATTATGAAATTTTAACTTTAATAAAATTATAAAAATATAAATGGGAGCCGTCATTTGCCCCAAACCGATTTACTCTGCTTTGCCACGCCTCTTGCCATTTCTAATTAGGATCCTAGGAGACTTAAAAGTCTTAAACCAAACATTTTAAGAAAAATTTCAGTTTTTAATTTTAGGAAACTGTTAGTTTGTTTCTCTCTCTCTCTCTCTTTTTTTTTTTTTTTTTTTTATCCATTTTTAGGATTTGAAAATTGACATGACAAAAATAGCTGTAACAATTAGTTTTGGTCGTTGAAAATTGGAAATTGCATTAAATCATCTTAAACAGTCATTTAATCGCTGAAGGGTATAAATACGAGTATTGTTTGCAACATTTATTAGTAATGAATAACTATGGTTAAATGTGAAAATAGTATTCATTTATCAACCCCTTTCTCTCTCTAAGTTCAAACTTGAGTTTTGATTTATATATTGTTTTATGATTTGAGTTTTGATTGTATTGTTGGGATTTCTAAAGGTCGTGATTGAACGAGAAATTACTTGGAAGCAATTCTACATCTATCTCAAGGAGAAATATAGACATAGCTAGTATTTTGACCATTAAATTTCTGAATTTTTAAAATTTTTAGTATATTAATTGATTATTTTGATTTTAGCAAATTCCTATGATTTTTAAGTTTTCTTTTAATATCTATCTTAAAATATATTTTTCAAATTTAGAAAGTGAATTATGTTTTTATAAACCAAAAAGGTTAAACCATAATTTTAAAAATATATAGTTTAAAAGTTATATTAGAAGAAAAAAAAATTGTATTTCTGTATCTTATTATATAATGAAATAACACGTATTTATATATACAAAAATGTGAAAGAAAAAAGAAAATAATAACCTAATTAGGAACTCATAATCAAGTCTAAATAGGAACCTAAAATATATATAAATATATTAACAAATCTAATTAGGAACCTAAGATCAAGCTTTGATTAGGATCCCTTATGTTAACCACACCGCCCCCAAACACCAACCCTCCCCCCCTCCAAACTCAAGCTAGTACTCAAGGTAGTATAGTGGAAACTAGCTTGAGTTTGCTTAGTAAATCTTGGAAGTGTGCGGGAAGATGAGTTTTGGTAATGATATCAGCTACTTGATTGAAAAAAGGAGATAGAAAGTAAACGTATAGTGCCTTGAATAATATGATGGCGGACAAAGTGACAATCAATTTTAATGTGTTTGGTGCGTTCATGGAAAATATCATTGTGAGAGATCTTGATAGCACTCAATTATCACAATGAATTATAGTGGCAGAAGGATGTGTGATACCCATATCAGCTAATAACCATCATAACCAAAGTAATTCAAATGTGGTATCAGCAAGAGTACGATATTCAGATTCTGTGCTGGAGCGAGCAACCACAGTTTGCTTTTTGCTTCGCTAAGAAATAAGAGAATCACCTAGAAAGAAATAATAACCAGTGGTAGAACAACGGTCAGTTGGATCACCAGCCCAGTCTGTATCAGAATAGCCTGATAACACCAAAGATGAGGTAGCAGAAAAATGTAAATCATAAAAAAGAGTTCATTTGATATAACAAAGGATCCAAAGTACAGTAGAAAAATGAGATGAGCAAGGAGCAAATATGAACTGACTGACCAGATGAACAGTATAGGAGATATCAGGTCGGGTAATAGTGAGATAAATAAGACTTTCAACTAGCTGGTGATATAAAGTGAGATCATTAAGAGGAATGCCGTCCAGAGGTGTAAGTTTACAATTGAGTTCCAAAGGGGTGAAAATAGTTTTACTGTCAGTAATGCCAGCTCAAGAAAGAATATCATATGCATACTTGGCTTGAGCAGGATAATAGCTATCAGAAAGTATGAGAGAACTCAGAAAATAGCTGAGTGAGCCTAGATCCTTTATTTCTTGAACCCAAAGATTGTAGTTGGTTCCATTCAAAATTGTTGCAATTGGTTTTGCAATATTCAATTTCTCCATTTAAAGAGGAAAGAGCTGAAAAGCAATGATAGAGATAAAATCTGGAAAAACGGAGTACAAAAAATGGATTTATGAAGCCAAAAACCTGTAGGAACCAGCATGAAGTGCTGAAAAATTGGTTTGAAAAGACCTAATCCGATCAGTCAAAGTTTGCTAAATTGAATCGGTCAACATGAAACTGGTTGCTTGGATTGGGAGCACAAAGCGCGAATCAGGTCACGTACTGGATCGTGAATCAGAGCAGGCAACGAGCAAATCGAGTCTGACTGTAGCAGATTAGGTCACGAACTGGATTTAGAAGGATGCTTACGTCAGCACTAGAGGACAGGTAGCTTTTGGAGGCACACGAGGCTGCGTGCGGCTTCTAATAGGGGTCTAGCGAGTTGTTCTAAGGTCGCCGAAAAGAGAAGAATAGATTGGTATATCAAACACCCAGATTTGGCACCGAAAAATTAATGAAAAGAAGAGCAAAAAATATTAAAGAACACAAGGAGAATGGCAAACTAAAAAAAAATCCAAAAAACAGAAAAGGGAGAGAAAAAAACTCAGAAGGGCTCTGATACCATATTAGAAGAGAAGGAATTGTATTTTTATATCTTGTTACACAATGCAATAACACCTATTTATATACACAAAAATGTGAGAGAAAAAAAAAAAAAACTTAATTAGGAACCTTATGTTAACAAGTTAATTTTTCATATATTAAGAAGTCTTTATTTGTTTATTTATTCTCTTAATATATTAAGATTTGAAAAATTAAAAAAAATGAAATGAAATGTAAAATGAAAATTAAAAAAAAAAAACAAAAGCAGAAGCCCATAACCCATTAAAAAGCCCAAGCCCAAACACCTAACTTGGATCTCAGCAGCCCAAAACCGACGAGCAACCTGAACCTCATCCATTGGTTCTCTCCCATTCATCACCAACCCAACTCTGATCTCTCAAGAGTCTCTCTCGTCTGATGCCTCAATGGCATTACACACAAAATTGAGACAGACGCCTTCCTCTCACTCACTAAAATCAGCAGACATGCCTGACCTCCTCTCTCTTGATCAAAACCCTCATCTCTTTCTTTCTCACCTAGCAGACACTCTCTGTCCCTCAACGACTACACCCATAAAAAAAAAAAAAAAAAAAAAAAAAAAAAAACATAGCACCATCATTACTATCATCTCCTTCAACTAGGTCTCTTCTCACTAGCTCTCACGCTCTCTATCCTTTCTTGATCCCTAAGACTCATTTCTCTCAAAAACACTCATTTTTCATCACCAGACACACATCATGGTCTCAGACATCTCACCTCCCTCTCTCTCTATCGCTCTCTCAACCCAACAGAACAAAACCCTCACTACCCTTACACTTTGACTCTCTATCACCTTCTCTCTCGATTTCCCTCATTTTCACACCCAAAAAAGAAAGGACACATAGCTCTCAAACCACTCACAGAATGGACTCTCATCTCTCTCACAATCACATATTCCTCTCTCCCTGAATAGGACCCATCACTCTCCCTTTCTAACCCTCATTCTATCTCTCAAGCTCTTTGTCCTCTTTTGGATCCAGAGCTCGCCCTTCTCTCCAAACCCATTCTCTAAGAAAATAGATGGTTTTTGTTGTTTGAAATATGATAAATGGGTTAGGTATAATTGGGTTTTCAGTTTTAGATTTTTGTATTGAAGCCAATTTAGGGCTGGTCATTTGAACTCCATTTGGTTTCAGTAACTCATCTTAAATTCTCGCTTTTTCTTTTGATCTTCATTTTGAATAGAAAATACTTTGTTTTTATCGGTGAATCATTATTATTGGATTTATTAATTTTGCTTTTACTACTATGGTTGACTGAGATTATTTTTGGGTCCTTATTTTATTTTTAGTGTTTGTCTCCTTCAATCTGGGTTTGGAACTTGATTTCTTTGAGTTTTTAAGGTTTGGGTTTATTTTATTTGATTGAATTTGCTTTGTGTTTATCTGTATTTATTCGATCAATGGAAATTGATTTAAGATCTAATTTCAGTGCTTGAAATGAGAAAGAATTGGTGAAAGGTCTGGTTCTTCGTAATAGCTTTCTAGTTATTGTTGCTGTGGGTGTTCCAATCATAGAGGTTTGGTGTGCATTGGGCTTCTAATTCCATATTCTTGTGAAATTGGTTTGGTTTTTTTTTTTTTTTTTCAATGATTCTTATGTGATTCATTTCAGTTGGGTAAGGAAGTTATGATTGGATGTATCGTGGTTTAAGTCACTTTTGGTGTTCAAAAACCAAGGACATTGGGTCCATTTTTTATGTTTAAAATTCATTGATTCATACATAATCATTTTGAATGGGTCTGGTTGGTATTCTTTTTAGATTTTTGTCAATTTTAATTTCTAGTTTTGGTTGGTATTGCAAGAAAATGGGTCTGGTTACATCTTTACCTATAAGTCTTATTAAGTTCTTGTCAATTTTGATTCTTCGTGATTGGGTTTAGATGTTGAATTTGCTTTGTTATTTTGGTTGTTTTCGTTTGATAAGGAAAAGGAAAAGAGGGCCTGATTGTTGTTTCCAATTTAATTTCATGTCTTTGGTCAATGAGCTTGGTTTGCAACATATATAATGAAAAAGGAGTTACAGAAAAATTGTAGTGAGATTTTTATTTTAAATATGAAAAGATGGATTAGTTCTTTGCTTTTTATAAATATCTAAATATGGGATTGAAGTTTTAAGGTTTAGGTTTGTGATTCAGGCTATTCTATTTCTTTTATCGTTGATAATAATTTGGTTTTTCTACTTAGCAGGGTCTGAAATAGAAAATTTTGAAATGTATTTTTCAATTTATCTTTACTTTTATTTTTAGCTTTTATATTTTCGTTATTCGGGTTTGCAATAATTTAATTCAATATTCTACTTTTTATTTACATTATGAATGTATGACTCATAAAAAAGAAGAAAAAAAAAATTTTTAGCACTACACTATGCGCACAAGGTCTCAGTCCATAGATGTCAATGATGGATTAGTGGTGATTCGATGAGCTTGTCTCTTTGTCATCATTATTCGTAAAACTTTCCATGGTTACTTCTGGAAATGATTATATAAAAAAAGGAGACCACTAATTATGAAAATTAGTTTTTACAAAATAAAATAATAAGATTAAAAAAATTAATTGATTGATGAAAATGATAAGTAATTTAACTTGGGCTTAATTTGATAATATAAAATAATAAAATAAGTTGTTTTGAATGATTTACAAATTCATAAAAATTAAAAATTATATTTGTTTATTGGGTGATAATGAAGATCAGACCTATTAAAATAGAATTCTTAAGTGAAAGCGTTGTAATTATAGGTATGTTAATTTTAGAGTTAAGTAGTTTGATTTGGCTCAATCTGAAATTATTATCAATTTTTTTAAAATCAAATTAAAGTATATTTTTGAAAATTAATTTTGAATCTTAAATCATTTTGAATTTTTTTTTAAAAAAAAAAAGAGAAGAAAAAAACTAAGGTTTACATAGATGGCTAATTTTAGATTTTGAATGAATTCATTTAGTTTTTAGTTTTGGCCTACCAAGATTAAGTTGCTCCCTGAGAAATTTACAAAAAAAGAGAACCTGCGCTCATTTATATATATATATATATATATATATATATATATATATATATATATATATATTATGATTTATATTTTTTTCTTTTTATTAGAGTTTTTTTTTAGAATTAGTACTTTTTTTTTGTCTTGCAAGAATGGGTCGTGATCAAATGGGTCTAGTCAATATTCTTTTGAGACTTTTGTCAATTTTAATTTCTAATTTTGGTAGGTATTGCAAGAAAACGGGTTTGGTTACATCTTTACCTATAAATCTATTTAAGTTCTAGCCAATTTTGATGCTTCATGATTGGGTTTAGATGTTAAATACGCTTTGTTATTTTGGTTGTTTTCGTTTGACAAGGAAAAGGAAAAGAGGGTCTAGTTGTTGTTTCCAGTTTAATTTCATGTCCTTGGTTAATGAGCTTGGTTTACAACATATATAATGAAAAAGGAGTTGTAGAAAAATTGTAATGAGATTTTTATTTTAAATATGAAAAGATGGATTAGTTCTTTTGCTTTTTATAAAATATCTAAAATGCGATTGAAGTTTTAAGGTTCTAGGCTGTTCTGTTTCCTTTATCATTGAAAATAATTTGCTTTTTCTACTTAGTAGGGTCTGAAATAGGAAATTTTGAAATGCATTTTTCGATTTATCTTTATTTTTATCTTTAGCTTTTATATTTTCATTATTCGGGTTTGTAATAATTTAATTCAATATTTTGTTTTGATTTACATTATGAATGTATGACTTATAAAAAAGGAAAATAGAAGAAAAGAAAAAAAAAATTAGAATTACACAATGCACATAAAGTCTCAGTTCATAGATACCAATGATGGACTAGTGGTGTTTGGACGAGCTTGTCTCTTTGTCATCATGACTCTTAAGGCTTTAAAGGAGGGAGACCACTAATCGTGAATACTAATTTTTACAAAACAAAATAATAAGATTAAAAAAAATTAATTGATTGATGAAAATAAGAAGTAATTTGACTTGGGCTTAATTTGATAATATAAAATAATAAAATAAGTTGTTTTGAATGATTTACACATTTCATAAAAATTAAAAATTATATTTGTTTATTGGGCAATGGTGAAAACCAACCCCGTAAAAATAGGATTCTTATGTGAAAGCGTTGTAATATAGGTGTGCCAATTTTAGAGTTAAATAGTTTGATTTGGCTCAATATGAAATTGCTACCATTTTTTCTAAAATCAAATTAAAGTATATTTTGAAAATTAATTTTGGAACTTAAATCATTTTGAATTTTTTTTTTTTAAAAAAAAAAAGAGAGAAGAAAAACTAGTTTTAAAGTTCAAAGATTACTTAGATGGCTAATTTTACATTTTGAATCAATTCATTTAGTTTTTAATTTTGGCATGCCAAGATTAAGTTGCTGCTTGAGAAATTTATGAAAAAAAGAGAACTTGAGCTCATTTTTTAATATATATGTGTGTATAAATTAAGATTTATATCTTTTTCTTTTTATTAAAGTTTTTTTTAGAATTAGTACCTTTTTTTTTGTTGCAAGAATGGATTGTGATCCAACTGAAATCAAGATTATTTGAAAATTTTTAGTGGTTTATTTGTGATTGTAATTTTCATATCTTATAAAATTTCATTTGTAATACATTCATATTATAATAAAAAGTTATATTAGTGTTAATTTCGTTTATGCAATATAATTTTTGAAATTTTATTAGTAATATATTTATATTTATAAAATAAATAAAGTTAAATTCATACATTTACATTTATAATCACTTTGAACCCAAGTTAAATTATCCTTTCATTAGACCATCAAATTAATTTATAAATAAATAATAATAACTCAAAATTAAATATTCAAATATTTGATTCATTTCACTTATAATTGATTAAATTTTAAAAAGAAATTGAGAAATTAAGTAATATGATAAAGAAATAATGTTTAAAGCCAACCTAAATGTTTTATAAAATTAGTATGGTAGGTGCCTAACACCTTCCCATTGTATTTTCAACTTTTGAACCCAAACTTTTGTTTAACAGACCAATCTTTTTAAATATTTTCAACCAAGCCTTTTAAAATAATTTGGTAGGTGATGACTCCATTTTTAAATAAAAATTTAATTGATATTTCTCACCATTCGTGTTGCTGAGTCCAAAAAAGTTGTGACAGCTTGGCGACTCCACTTGAATTTTTTTTAAAATCATAGTCAAACATAATTTTGTAAAATCTTTCCTTGAATGGCTTAAATATTATTCTTTATTATTTACTTAATAAGTCTATTCTTTTTTCTATTTAATCAATCAATAAGTGAAATGAATTTTTTGTTTTCTTTTGTGTTTTGTTTGGTTGCTATCTTTGATTGTTTTGGTTTAATACTTTGCATTATATTTATACTTGTTTGACAAGGAATAATGAACAGGGTAATAATTTGGTTCATCTTATATTCCATTTTCATTCACATACCCCTGCACACAATTTGGCCCTATACCCGAGCTTATGTCCCTTTAGGATTAGAAAGAGGATGGCATAGTGATGCCCATGGGACTGCAGTCCTCGTTAGCATCCATGAAAACCTTCACTCAGACTAAAACTTACTCATATGTTGTGATTGCCTGTAGTGAAAACCTGTTAGCATCACGACTATGTTGCAACATTGGTTGTAATTTACGATGAGAGCAGTCTAGGAATCTTTTTGAACTCTAAAGAGATAATAGAACTTTGCTATGAGCCTGCACATTTAAGCCATAGAAAGCTCACCTTTTTGAATGATTTGGACCTCTAAAAGAACATGCAACCTAGGATTATCCAGTGTCAATGGTCCATATCATAATGATCCTACATTTTATTTGTTAAGTTAGTTGATTTATGCTACATTCATTATGTATCATTTCCATTATTTCACATTCATCATATTTTTCTCATACTTAAAAAAATAAATTAAAATATGCTTTCTTTTTGCATCATTCTATAATGTTCTTTTCTCATTAAGTTTAATTCATTTTTTTAAAATTCATCATAATAAAGAGGGTCAATTCGCATTTCATTTTTTTTGACCTACTTCTTTTAAATTTAACTTTTAAGAAAACTTATTGGTCGCATCACTAGCCTTTTTGTTCACATAAAAAAAAAATAAATTATCCCTTGAGGGTCTTCATTGGACTAAATATATTTTCAGGACTCCCAAACTTTGAGCTTTCCAAAATCAAAAAATTCCAAACTAATTCAAGATCACATCACCAGCTTTCTTGACTTCTGAAAAAACTTATTCCTTGAAGGTCTCCACTATTTCTAAGATTGAATACCTTTTCAAAATTCTCAAGTTCTGAATTTTTCAGCATTCAAAATTTCTAACTGACTAAGGATATTGTACCCCTAGCCTTCCTACAATTGATCATCTAAAATTTTTTCATTGGTTCCTATACCTATAGTAATTCCTCCTCCAATGGTCACCACACGTTAAATTATCAATTCATTTTCAATAGTTGACTCAATGATCTTCAAGCTGAGTATGGAGGTTGATTTTTTAAATGAATAGAGTAGAGCCTTAAGAGGAATGAATTTCCTTCACCAACAAGTCAATGGAAAATTCAGGATATCTCTGAGTAAAAGAAATTGAGCAAGTGATGTTGATCTATATTTTGTGATATAATTTTATTAAAATTAGGATGATTAAACAACTTTTAGGATCATAACCTGTAATTTTATGCTTTATTCTATTGCTTCTTATTCTAAATTTGAGCATACAAATTATGACTTTATGTTTGTTTCTTTAATATTTTGATCGTTAGTACAAGAGATATAGTTTAAAAAAAAAAAAAAGGAATTCCATGTAATATTTTCTTTTCCTCAGAATCAATTGATTTCCCTACATCCTTCATACAATTCCACTCCCCGAAAAAAAAAAACAAAAAAAAAACCCAAAATAATTTCTTCCTTTCAAAATTGTTGATCTCAACTCAAAGTCATTATTGATGGTAAATTATTGCAATTTGAAAGGTACCCAAATCTCATTCTTCTTAAAAAAAAAAAAAAAAAAAAAAAAAAAAAAAAAAAGGAAATCAGTATCTTCCCCCTCCTTCTTTGTTTTTGAAAAATTAATCAAAATTTGAGGATCCATTTTTTACATTTTAAATGCCATGTGTTTTAAGAAATAGTGCCCATCCTCATTCCACTCTCAATAATTACCCAACTTTTTCTCTACCCAAATTGCACAGTTCCATGTCCTTATTTTTTTCTAGAACACATTGAACGGACTTTTTCATACATATATCTCAAATCTCATCCCATATCAATTTTGAATCCATCATTCTGCTTTTGTTGCAAAATTCATCACAATGCTCTAAAAAGGATGAAAAAGGAGTCCTTGAAAATTTATTGTTTATCTATTATTACTCAATTGCTCTTATTTAAAAATAAATGAATGCATTTTTAATTTATGGATCATTGTTGACATTTTGATCATTTTTCATAAGGATGTGCTGATATATATATATATATATATATATATATATATATATATATATATATATATATATATATATATATATATATATATATATATATATATAACTTAACCACTATTAACCAAAATTCATTTTCCCCTCTCCACATATTATAGCCCATCTCTTGTAAACTATTTTTCCATTGAAACCCTGAAACATGAACCACCTTAACCCATAACCTCGATTCTTTTTCATTTTCTAATCCATCCAAATTCCCTAGCTTATCCAAGCCCATCGTAAACCTCAAACTTTACATTAAAAGTCATCTTGCATCATGATCCTAACAAACATTCCATTAACCTTTTTGCTTATAGTTGAATTGTAATCAGTTGGTTTTACTTCAAACTAAGATTATTGCCTACAAAAAAAAAAAAAAAATTGGGAAGACATATTGAAATAGGACATTCAAAGTGAAATATTGTAGAGGGAAGCACATCTTACAAGGATCATTTTCATATTTTGTTGAGCCGTATATTCTTCTGATAAAAATAAAAGGAAAAAAGAAAAAGAGTAGATGCAAAAAAAAAAAAAGGGAAAAAAGAAAGAAAAACAAAGAAGAAGAAAAAAAAGAAGAAAGGAAGAAAAGAAATAAGAGAAAAAAAGAAATAAGAGAGAAGAATCTACAAAGGACACACTAGTAAGGGTTTAAAGAATGATGTCTCTCTATTGCCACATTGATCTTTCCAAAATTTAAACCCTAACTCATTGTCTTCAGGATTATGGATGAAAATCTTTAAACATTTGGAAATTTTGTTTCCCAATTAAAAAGGAGAGAAAATTAAGAATAGAGTTTTGAAAGGGGCAATTGTCTCAAAGATCTCAAATAAAGGTTAAAATTAATAAATTATGATTCACATTTCAACTCAAGACCATTTTCACCACATAATTTTACTTGTTAAGATCAAATCTTTCTATCTGTTGTTGATTGTTTCCTAATTAAAAGAACAAAATTTGTGGCCCATATATTCCACTAATTGAGACCTCTATCCAAAATAGGAAGATTCTAATGATTTATTATAATCTCGTTTATTATGGGAATAATTTATGATAATCCCATAATCTTTGGGATTGAATTGTGATAGACTCGGTGATGGTAGAGTCTATATATACTGACTATGTTTGGCTAGGTCCCTAAGTCATTCACTCTCTTTAGTTTTTACACCATTGCCTTGTAAGAGTGATAAAGTTTAGAAGAGCCTTAACCCAGAATCAAAACTACTTCGCAAGAACAACAATGGTTGGAGATATGTCGATTTTATTCCACATCTTATCTATGTGCTTATTTGAATATAAATAGGCATGTTCAGATTATATTTTTAGTCTTATAGTTGGTATCAGAGCTTTTACCATGCGTCTGTCTTCTTGTTCCTTTTTTCTGGAATTTAGTATTAATATACCCATAGTTAAATTTCATATCAAGGTTTAGCTTTAGTCTTGTTTAATTAAAAGCAGTGTTAGAAATCATTAGGAACTTGTATTTCTGGCACTTTGTGATTTAAAACGTCCAAAATGATGTTTAGAAGACCAAGAAACTGTTAATTTCATAATGGGTCGAAAAATGGTCAAACAGATTCGGTTAAAGGTTGCAGATGAACCATACTACATGCTGTTTTGACAAAATTGCAAACTACATTGTGTCATTTTGGGATATTTAAAACTACTTGTCATTTTGAGCACGAACATGACACGTACTAGAGTTTTTGAAAATGTTGTTTGAGTGCTTTTTTGTACTTAAATTATTTATTGTTTTGTATGTATAATTGATTGCCTTGTTGTACATGAAATTTCTTTTAATTTAATAACTTTAGCATAACATTTATGTGTTGAATTATTTATTTTAGTTATTCTGTATTTGTAATTTATTGCTTTATTATGCATACAATTTTAAGTTAGATAATTTAGTATATTAAATTTAATTTTATATTGCTTGGTTTTTCATGCAACTAAATTTGTAAATTAAATGTCGACGAGTACTGGTCCATATAATTTTGATTAATTAGAGATTAGCTACACATCTTTAATTACACAAAATTATATACTAAGTTTTAGGATCACATATAGATATAATGACATTTATTGTGATTAATCATTTTTGCTGTAATAAATTTTATCCCACGAGAATTTTTATTATATTTGTATGATTGATTAGGAAAAAATATCATATTATGTTTCTAAATTTACCCACAAGAATTAAGAAAAGGAACATAATTTGATAGTTTTATTATGAAAGTAAATGAATTTAATTGAATTAAAACTTTAGCTCACAGGCAAGTTTTATGTCAACAAATTCATAAATTGAAAATATGGGTTACATTGATAAAACATGATTTATTTTTATGAGTCTCAAAATTTGAATGGTAAGCATGTATGAATTTTATGCAGTCATGCAACTTGCGAATTTTTCTTATGTAAGATGTGATATTCTCGAACTAAAGGGTGACAATTATAAGGTATGGAAGGAAAGAATTCTCTTTCACTTGGGGTGCATGGACATTGATTATGCTATTAGGAAAGACAAACCAACAATTATTGCAACCAACACTCAAGATGAAAAGGCTCTTTAAGAATAGTGGGAACAATCTAATCGCCTTAGTGTGATGTTCATAAAGACCAAAATCTCTACTAGTGTTTGTGGTTCTGTCAATCAGTATAAAGATGTCAAGGCATTGTTGAAGGCCATTGATGAGTAGTTTGTAACTTCAAATAAGGCACTTGCTAGCATCCTAATTATGAAGTTTTCATCCTCAAGGCTCACCGGTGTGAGAGATGTGCATGAGCACATTATGTAAATGAGGGACATTGCAACTCAATTAAAGACTCATGAGGTTGAGATATCTGACTCTTTTCTTATGCACTACCTATTGAACACCCTTCTACAACAATATGGACCTTTCAAAATATCCTATAACACACATAAGGATAAATGGTCAATTAATGACCTCATGACTATGTGTGTTCAAGAGGAGGGAAGGTTGACAAAGGAATAGGGTAAGAGTGCATTGGTGACAACATAAGGAAAGAACCAGAACCAAGACAAGCATAAAGGGAAGGGTAAAATACCTCCCCAAGGTGAGATAAAAAGGAATCCAAGTGCTACTTTTGTAAAAAGAAGGGACACATGAAGAAGGATTGCGCCAAATTTTAGAAATGGCTTGAGAAGAAAGATACTCTAATCTCATTTGTTTGTTATGAATCTAATATTGTTGATGGTTTTTATCACACATGGTGGATTGATTCTGGTTCTACAATCCACATTTCGAATACCTTATAGGGTATGGAAAACCTAAGGAAGCTAGTGGGAAGTGAGCGATGTACCTATTCAAGAAATAAGATGAGTTAAAATGTGGAGGCTATTGGAACATGCAGTTTAGTTTTAAGTAGTGGTTTATTTTAAATGTGGAAAAGAAATTTTACATTCCAGGTTTTTATAGGAATTTAATTTTAGTTTCAAGACATTTGCCTTTTGGTTTTTCCTTTAATTTTTCAGATACATCTTTCAATTTGTTTTATAAATCTAATCTTGTTAGAAATGGTATTTTGTCTGATGGGCTTTTCTATGCTAATTTGCAAAAGGCACTACTTATAATGCTATACATGTTTGTTATGGTATTAAATGATGTGTTATGAATGAAAATTCCTCTATGTTGTGGTACAAGAGATTAGGACATATCTCCATAGAAAGGATTAAAAGATTAGTAAATGATGGAGTACTTAGTACTTTGGATTTCACTGATTTTGAAACTTGTGTGGACTGCATTAAAGGAAAGCAAACAAACAAGTCTAAGAAAGGTGCCAAGAGGAGCACAAAAATATTGGAAATCATACATTCAGCTATTTATAATCCAAACATGGACTCATATGGTCCAATAAACTTTATCTCTTTCATAGATGATTACTCATAATACATGTATTTCTATTTGCTTCATAATAAGAATGAAGCATTAGATGGTTTTTAAGGTTGAAGTAGAGAAATAATGCGAAAAGCAAATTAAAATTGTGAGGACAGACAGAGGCAGAGAATATTATTGTAAATACACTGAAGATGGACAAGCACTTGGTCCATTTGCAAAGTTTCTTCAAGAGTATGGGATAGTTGCTCAATACACCATGCGTGGTTCCCTAGATCAAAATGATGTATCAGAAAGAAGAAACTGAACATTAATGGACATGGTGAGGAGTATGCTTAGCAACTCCAAGCTTCCTAAATCCTTATGGACTGAAGCTCTTAAAATGGCAGTGTATATATTAAATTGAGTTCCAATCAAGGCTGTCCCAAGGACTCCATTTAAATTGTGGAAAGGTTGGAAACCAAGTTTGCAACAAATGCATGTTTGGGGGTGCCTTTCTGAAGTAAGAGTTTACAACCCACAAGAGAAGAAATTAGATGCAAGAACCATTAGTGTGTATTTTGTAGGATATGTTGAAAGGTCCAAAGGATACAGATTCTATTGCCCATCTCATAGCACTAGGATTGTAGATCAAGAAATGCAAAATTTCTTAAGAATGACTTGATCAGTGGGAGTGATCAATATTAGGACATTGTTTATGAGAAAGATCATTTTAATGTTTAACCTTCCACTTCAAGTGATAGATTGATTGTCATTCATAACACCCCTTCAAGTTCAAATGGGGTGTTAAGCAACTAATCGTTGAAGTTCCTCGACCTGCTAATGATCCTCATGTAGATCAAGTTGTTTAGGAAATACAAGATATTGTTGAACATCCAATTGAACAACATATTCCTCGGGAAAATGTTGAACTAATATTAAGGAGATCTACAAGAGAAAGAAATTAGCAATCTCTAATGACTATGTTGTGTATCTACAAGATTTGGACTATAATTTTGGAGATGAAAATGATCCTGAAATGTTTTCACAAGCCATAAATTGCAAGGAATCTAACATATGGTATGATGCCATGAAGGACGAGATGACTTCTATAACATCCAATGGAGTCTGGGATCTTGTTGAGTTGCCTAATGGTGCAAAAGCCATAGGATGTAAATGGGTCTTCAAAACAAAGAAAGACTTATTAGGTAATATTGAGAGATATAAAGCAAGACTGGTTGGTAAAGGATTCCTTTTGATTCACTCAAAAGGAAGGAATTGACTACAAGGAGACCTTCTTTCCTGTATCCAAGATCCTTTTGTATAATTATGGGATTAGTTGCACACTTTGACCCAGAGTTACAACAAATGGATATGAAAATAACTTTCCTTAATGGAGATCTAAAGGAAGAGGTTTACATGAAGCAACCAAAATGATTTTCCTCCAGTAATGGTGAGCATTTGGTGTGTAAACTCAAGAAATCCATAGATGGATTGAAACAAGCCTCTCGACAGTGTTATTTGAAATTTCATGATGTCATCTCATTATTTGGATTTGAAGAGAACATTATGGACCAATGCATATACAAGAAGGTTAGTAGGAGGAAAATTTGTTTCCTTGTCCTATACGTGGATGACATATTGCTTGCAACCAATGATAAGGGTTTGCTACATAAGGTGAAATAATTTCTCTCTAAAAATTTTGACATGAAGGATATGGATGATGCATCTAATGTCATTGGTATAAAGATCTATAGGGACAAATTTCAAGGTATTTTGGGTCTATCATAAGAAACCTATATTAATAAGATTTTAGAGAGATTTTGAATGAAAGATTATTCACTGAGTATAGCTTCCATTGTGAAGGGTGATAGATTCAATTTGAACCAATGTTGAAAAATGATTTTAAGAAGGAACAAATGAAGAGCATTCCATATGCTTCTATTGTTAGAAGTCTAATGTATGCTCAAGTTTGCACAAGACCTAACATTGCATTTGCTATTAAAAATGTTAAGAACATATTAAAGTAATCCAAGTATGGGCCACTAGAGAGCTACAAAGAAGGTGATGAGATATCTTTAAGGAACAAAAGGTTACATGCTTATGTATAGATAGACCGATAATCTAGAGGTGGTTGGCTACTCAGATTTGGACTTCGCTAGTTCTATTAATTCATGAAAATCAACATCTGGATATGTTTTCATATTTGCCAGTGGAGTTATGTCTTAAAGAAGGGCAAAGCAATCCGTAGTCGCTACTTCCACTATGGAGGTTGAGTTTGTATCTTGTTTTGAGGCTACCTCGCATGGTGTATGGATGAAGAATTTCATTTTTGGACTTAGAGTTATGAATTCAATTTCTAGGCCATATCCATATTGTGATAATTTAGCTGCAGTCTTTATGGCTAAAAATAATAAAAATAGTAGTCGAAGCAAACACATCGACATCAAGTATTTAGCCATAAGAGATGTATTAAAGATAATATAGTGGTCATTGAACGTGTTAACACTGAATTGATGGTTGCATATCCCTTGACAAAAGGCACGCCACCATTCAAATTTAAGGATCATGTAAATCGAATTGGACTTGGTTCTTTTATATGATTTTGATGTATGGACCATTGCCATTAATAATAAATTCTACTTTAGTAGTGATTTTTCTCATATTGATTTTGTGTACACATTCATTTATTAGAGAAATATCATTAATGTTTCTGACCTAGAATAAACATAAGGTTTATTTATTAAGCAATATGGGCTAGTATTAAAGAGACATATTACATTGTGATACATGGAAGATAATACTTGTTCTAAGAAGACCTATCACCATGATTCATTTTTTTTTCTTATTAAGGAAAAAGATGGAATATTTGGGCCAAGTGGGAGAATGTTGATTGTTTTCCTAATTAAATGAGCAAAATTAGTGGCCCATAAATTCCACTAATTGAGACTTCTATCCATAATAGGAAAATTCTAATGATTTATTATAATCTCGTATATTATGGGAATAAATTATGATAATCTCATAACCTTTGGGGTTGAATTTGGTAGATTTGGTGATGGTAGAGTCTATATATACTGACTATATTTGATTGGATTCGTAATCCATTCACTTTTTTTAGTTTTTACACCATTGCCTTGTAAGAGTGATAGAGGTTTAGAAGAGCCTTAACCCAGAGTCAAAACTACTTCGCAAAAACAACAATGGCTAGAGGTATGTCAATTTTATTTTGCATCTATGTGCTTATTTGAATATAAATAGGCATGTTTAGATTATATTTTTAGTCTTACATCTATAACTTAAAACCTAGCCTCATCAACACCAACAAAAACTAAATGATATCCATATTGTTTTAGCCTAAACCCCCTAATTTATTTCATCAAACTTTTATCTGCACCTTGATCCACTTGATTATTTTTTAAAGACCAAGCTCATATATCACTGGCACCAATCAATCCAATATGAAAATAACCTTTTTGGCATACCTTATGAAATAATAAATATGTTTGAATATCCAAAATTGAAAATATTATGTGTGTTTCAAAAAAAAAAAAAAGAAAAAAAGGCAATAAACCAAAAAAGGAGCAAAAGAAGAAAAAGGAAAAGGAAAAGGCAATAAAACAAAAAAGGAGCAAAAGAAGAAAAAGAAAAAGAAAAAGGAAAAAAAGAAAAAAAGAACTAAAATGGACAAACTAGAGAGCATTCATATCCTATTTGAGTGAAATAAACCTTATTTCCTCCTTATGCCTCAACCTTCATTGCTTACCAAGTTCAAACTACAATTTTGTTTAGCTACATTACCCACTAATCTATCTACCACTCATATCCTGTTTAATCAAGCTTATATTGCCCAAATCTCAAATGTACACGAATCACACACATAAAATAATCCTGATCATACCTTGAAAGCCTAAACCATTACATCCCACCATCACTAAAACCAATTTGCATTCATTAAGCTCATTGATTCTATCCATCATCTAAAGGTAGTCACTCATTTTTAAAACATATGATATTCAAATGTATAAATAAATCCCTTCTTTTTTTCCTCCTTAAAAGTAAAAAAATAAAATACCCAATAATAATATCCCCACAATTATTAAGTTTCAAGTATAAACTTTCCTTGATTCTCATTCATTAATAATTTGTAAGAACTCACACCTACCCTAGGAGTTTTGTGATTGATTTCTTGAATTTAGAACTATTATGACTAAGGGATTGCTTTTATAAAAATTCATGTGCTATGTGATTGATGAGCATGTGGCATATTAGATTAGCTCTAATATACATAATATGAATTATTATGGTGAAATAAGTGATTTATATAAAGTGCATGAGCATAAAATAATTTATTCACATAAATTGAATTTTATGCACAAAGCGATTTTTAAGTATAAAATAATTTTTATGAGCATTTTTTAAATATTCTTAAATAGATATTTTGGGAAAAATTTTAATGAAAATAATAAGAAAAATATTTTATTTTTAATTACCTATAATCAGCCTATAAATTAAATAAAAGGCCTAATTTCCCAAAAGCCCACTACACCAAAACACTCCTTACCTAGCTCATTAAGAGTAAACTTGGAAATTGCACCCAAACCCTAATATTTAAACCTAAATTTCAGCTAGCCCTAGGGGAACAGCCACCATTCCATTATTCTTCATAATTTTGGCACAAAAATTCTCTCAAAAATATTATTCCAACTGAAATTCACAAGGTAGTTTCAAACCTTGCGATTTCGCGACATTTTTATAAGTTTTTCTCTTTTTTCAATTTACTATCTGATTTTTTTTAGACTAATCATGAGAAAATTATTTTAAACTGAGTATTTACTTATTGATTAAATTCGGCCTGGTGAGTTTTTGAAAGAGAAATCGATTTTTCTACCTAAAACACAAACCTCTCTATGTGAATCCTTCAAAGTTGAACCCTAAAACTCAAAATTTGAAATTTCATACATGAACTCAAGGGGGGGCTGCCAATTCTTGCATTATTGTGTTTTAAATTGATTTTTGTTGTGTTTAGATGAAAAATATTGATTTAAATCATATTTTTGTATATTACTATAATGATCAGAAAATACCAAAATAGAAAGAGAACTCATGATTTTTACCCTACAACCTAAAATTGGAATTTTCATGCATATGGATTACCTATGGCTGCCAATTTGTATACATTTATGTTTTAAACTAATTTTTGTTATGTTTGGATGAAAAATAATGGTTTAAATCATGTGTTTATGTATTATTGTAATGACCGGAAAGTACCAAAAGCAAGAAAGTTTCATAGTTTTCATCGTAAAACTTAAAGTTGGAATTTTTCATGCATATGTATCTATATAGGTGCCAATTCCTACATGTTAATGTTCTAAAATGATTTTTGTTATGTTTACATGAAGAATCTTATTTAAACCTTGTTTTTGCATATTACTATAATGAACAGAAAGTGCGAAAAGTAAGAAAATTCGTGCTTTCCTTGAATAGGGCATTCAACCAATGTAAGGATTTTTATTCCAATGTCTACAATTTTTGTATGATGTATTTTAATGATTATTGACATGTATACATAAATGATAAATGATTAAACTATGTGTTGATTGAAGGAATGGCTCTAGACAAGTCTAGAGACAATTAAGTATACTTAGGATTTCTTAACCCTATGTTGTGATTAATATGTGAATGTGAATAAGGAATATGGAAATAGGTTTTATGATGAAGTAATAATGAATTAATGATCTTGGTTTGACTTTGAGATTGGTTGTGTGAATTGATCATAAGAGATAAGCATGACATTTGAAAGGTTACTTGTTCAAGTTGACATAAATGGAAAGTGTAAGCATACTAAGTTGAATGTTAGATTGAATTGATAATAAGATTATGATATATTGTATTTGACTTTAGAAAAGTCATAATATGGGTTATAATATGATTTCATGTGGGTCTATAAAGGCTAAGTATGAAAGACTTTGAAAGTCAACATGTTATGTGCAAATAATGAGCGCACTTGTAAGTGCAACTCCAAGTGTATGTGAATATGATATGTACATGGGGTAGTTATGAGATAGGATAGCATGATGATTAAGCAAATACAACTCCAAGTGTATGTGAATGTGATATGTACATGGGTAGTTATGGGATAGGATAGCATGATGATTAAGCAAATGCTAAGTATTGAATTGTAATGTATGATAGAGCTTGAGGATTATTAGAACTTCAAGGGCTACAAGTACTAGGAGCAAATGAACCACAAGGTGAGTAAACATTATATTCATGTTACAAGTACAAGTGAATGTGTTATGGGAACCTTTGAGATTCTTGAAACTTAAGTCTTTTTCTTCTTTCAATTATAATTACATGATTTCTTTGTTAAGCTTGGATTGCCAAAGGATAATTGGTCCAAAGCCATTATTGTTTGTTTAATGATATGGAAGTCCTTTGTAATTGTTGTCTTACCTTACCTTCTTTTTGGAATCACACTATTATCCTATCTTTTGTTCAATAAGTTAAATTGCTATTGCTATTATGCTACATGTTATTGTTTCTTAAGTGCTATTGTTATAAGAGATTACCATTAACTCTAGCTATGATATCTTTAACCCTTTATGCAAAAATCCTCATGTCGATGCGGGTAATCATCGAAACCTATGCACATGGTCTTAACATGATAGATAGGAGTAGTGTATCCACCTTAGCTAGAAGGGGTGATTCTAGCTATGGAGCCTAATTAGTTTCACGACTCTTTATAAGTAATAGGTTGGGAGTTAGAATTTGGTATAAGCCACCTCTCCCTAGAGTGAATGAGCTAAAATAGCCATAAACTCTTCATAAGTGATAAGTGTTATAAGTGCGATTTCTGCAAACCTTGCTAAATTGCAAACTATGAACCATGAACTTTGATTCATGAAGTATGTGTTATAAGCTATTGGGACCTTTTTAAGGGATATGTGTTATTGTATAAGTTATGTTGTTTACTCATTGAGATCATCTATCTCACCCCTTTTTGCTTGTGTGGTTCTAGGTGAGCATTATGAGGAGGCAAGGTGATGGCTCAAACAACCTACTTCACTTGAGGGATTTCATTGTCTAAGTTATTTACTTTGCTGTGTGATGAAGAGTCATCCTTAAACGCTGCGGGAATATTTTGTTTTGGGAATTTATTTTGAAATGTTATATTTTGTTGACTTATTTGGAGCTACATATTATTTTCTTATAGATTGTATTTAAAGTATATTTTAACTATTCTTCTGCAACTTAAAGTTTTCTTATAAATAGTTTAATTGAGTTAATGCATGAGGTTTTGGTACGATCCTAGGCAGTGATTGTATGTTCATGAGTAGATTTTATGAGCATGGGTGACTTTATGTGATAGAGATCAAGGAGCTGTAATTACAAGATATTCCCAAGATCCTTTACAAGGAATTACAAGTCTAATGACGAGGTTAAGAACAAAGAAAATGAAACAAGCTTTACAAGGGTTGATCATGAAAATGCAAGATGAAGAATCAACTTTAGAAGGCCTCCATACTATCCAAAAGATGCCAAAATCTTCCCAAAGACTGATCACCTACTCTTGGCTACAAAATGGAGGAGAAGAACAGGATAATGGTCAAGACTGAAGGTGTCATAGTAGCAACACCTGTCATGGTCGCGACGAGCTCAGACTGCATGCCTTTGGTGAGCCTGCAACAGTAGTGCAGGTGTAACAAAGAGCTTTAACTGCTGTCGCGTCACGGGCGCGACACTCATTATGGGCATGATGGGCTGCCTTTCTACTTCTTTTGAAATTTTATGAATTTTATGTTTTTAATGTACTCTATGTAGTTGTGGGCTCTGAACTTGATATATTAGTAGGTCCACATTAGTTTTATTTTATTTGGTTTGATTTTAGGAGATAATCTCTTAATTAGGAATTCTATTTTCCAATAAGGACTTCTTAATTGGGATTCTATTCTCCATAAGGATTCTTAGTTGAGTTCTTGTAGAAATAGATTTCTTATTTCTTTATAGAAATAGATTTCCTATCCTAGTTGAGTTCTTAGAGTTTTAGCCTCCTTATAAATTAAAGGCTTCATTGTAATTGGGGAGTTAGTTTTATCAATAATAATAACTTTTCTTTGAATTTTATTCAAGTGAGAGATTCTTCCAAGTTCTTGTATAGAACTTAAATATGAGCTTATCAAGGTAACTTGTGGTGCTCATCTCCTTATAGCTTTGGTTCTCTTCAACAAGTGTGAATTGAGTCAAGTTTTTTTTTTCTTTTATTCTTGTTTGATCGATCTTTGGGTTTTGATTCAATATTAATTGGTTCTTAGCTCTCTACAGCTAGCGGGTCACATCATTTAGTATCAGAGCTTTGGCTCTTCAAATTAAGAATATGTATCCCCTATTTTCTTGTTTCTGAATTTCTCAAAAAAAAAAAAAGTCAAACCTATTACTTTGTCCAACTTCTTAGAGGATCAATTCCATCAGGTTTAAATTTGTCGATCTGATTATTAAAAAAAAAAAGTCGAATCTATTTGTGTTCTTGTGTCCTTATTGATCCGAATATAGTTACACCAAAAAAAAAAAAAAAAAACCTGCACCTTGAATTTTTTTCATCACACCTTTGTTCTTTCTTTAAAATTTCAAGCCTCAATTTCTTTTGTCACTTGTTATCTTGGTGAGAGCATTGATAAAGTTCTTTTTAAGAGCTAGTGCATGGATCTAAAAGAGTGGTAAGAGGCTTTGAGCGGTGAGCTTAATTCAAAGAAAAGCCATAAAAAGAAGAGTGAAACACGAGTGGAGCGAACGTTTCATGAGTGAAACACGTGAGTTGAGTTGGTGAGGAACCAATCTTTTTTTTTTTTTTTTTTTTACACTAACCCTTTTATTTGCAGGGAAAATCATAATGAGCAATAGTGGAAGTGAACATCAAGATCCTGAGATGAAGTTGTGGATGAGGGCTATGATGGATCAAATGAAGACACTCAATTCGAGGATAGATGATTTGCAAACTCCAAGCAAATCAAAGACTTCGAGAAGTTAGGAGTATGAGGAAGGTGATAAGGTTGAATCGGATGAGGGAGAATCTCACTTTAGGAAAGGAAAGAGGGTAGTTGATAAAAGAGACAACAACTTGGGAAGCATTAAAATGAGGATTCCTGAGTTCCAAGGTAAAAACGACCCTGAGTTGTATTTGGAGTGGGAAAGGAAGGTCGAGCATGTATATGACTGCCATAACTATTCCAAGGAGAAAAGGATAAGGTTGGCAGCAGCAGAATTCATTGATTGCGCAAGTATTTGGTGGGATGATCTTCAACAAAAAAGGAGGAGGAATGGTGAAAGGCCCATTCGGAGTTGGGAGGACATGAAGATAGTCATAAGGAAGCGATTTATCCCTAGTCATTACTATAGGGATGTACAAAGGACGCTTCAAAGTTTGGTCCAAGGCTCTAAGAGTGTGGAGGATTATTACAAAGAGATGGAGATTGCGATGATTAGAGCTAACATAGATGAGGACCAAGAAGCTACAATGGCAAGGTTTATTGGAGGATTACATAGAGAGATCACTGACATAGTGGATTTACATCACTATGTGGATATGGATGAGCTGCTACATAAGGTTATTAAGGTGGAACAGCAACTCAAGTCTTAGGGCCCAAGAACTACTTCATCTTCTAGCTAGTCGTGGAAGTCGAATTGGAAGGACAACAAAATTGTGTTCAAATCAAAGGAGAAACCCAAGTCCAAGGAGTCTAATGCTGTACCTAAAGGTAAAATTGATTCAAAAACTCCTACTAAGACTCGTGACATTAAGTGTTTCAGGTGCTAGGGTTTTGGGCCCATCGCTTCTCAATGCCCAAACAAGCGAGTCATGGTTGTAAGAAACAATGGAGAGATCAAAAGTGCTAGCTTTAGTGAGGATGAAATGCCTCCCTTAGAAGATTGTTCGAATGTTGAGATTGCAGGACTAATGAAAGGGGACTTGTTGGTAGCTAGAAGAGCTTTGAGCATTCAACCAAAGGAAGATGGTAATGAGGAACAAAGAGAGCAGATTTTTCATACAAGATGCTTGGTAAAAGATAAAATCTGCACAATGGTCATTGATAATGGGAGTTGCACTAATGTGGCTAGTACATTGTTGGTGGATAAGTTACAATTGAAGCCTATGAAGCACCTAAGGCCATACAAGCTGCAATGGTACTGTGAGGAAATCAAAGTAACCAAACAAGTATTGGTTTCCTTCTCCATTGGAAAGTATGAGGATAAAGTTATATGTGATGTAGCCCCAATGCATGCTGGTCATATTCTTTTGGGACGTCCATGCAATTTGATAGGAGGGTCACTCATGATGGGTATAAAATCAGTATACTTTTGCCTTTAATATACAAAATTTTTGTACTAACCCTTCTCTCTCCTATGCAAGCTTATGAGGATCAAGTGAGGATAGCAAAAGAATGTAGATTGAGAGAAAAACAATGGATTGAAATAGAGGAAAAGAAAAGAGAGAGAGTGAATAAGAAAAGAAAGAGAATGAGCAAGAGAAAAGAAAAAGTGAAATTGCAAAAAAGAATGAGAGTGAAAAGGAAAGTGTGGAAAAAGGAGAGAAACACAAAAGAATGAGTGCATTTGCTGGAAAAAGTGAGGTTAAAAATGTTTTAATGTCAAGGCCACAATTACTTGTGCTTATGTACAAGGATGTGTATCTTTCAACTAATGAGCTTAAACCCTTCTTTACCAAGTGTTGTTGTTTCTCTATTACAGGAATTTGATGATTTATTTCCTGAGGAGATTCCACATGGTTTACCTCCCTTGAGAGGTATTGAACATCAAATTGATTTCATGCTTGGAGCATCAATTCCAAACATACCAGCTTATAAAGCCAATCTGGAGGAGACAAAGGAGATCCAAAGGCAAGTGAATGAATTGGTGGAGAAAGGATTCGTAAGGGAAAGCCTTAGCCTATGTTCAGTTCCTATCATCTTAGTTCCAAAGAAAGATGGAACATGGCGCATGTGTGTGGCTTGTCGAGCCATCAACAAAATCACTGTAAAGTATAGACATCCAATTCCTAGATTAGATGATATGTTAGATGAATTGCATGGCTCTTGTTTGTTTACTAAAATAGATTTAAAGAATGGCTACTATCAAATTAGAATGAAAGAATGTGATGAATGGAAGACTGCATTTAAAAATAAGTATGGTTTGTATGAGTGGTTGGTAATGCCATTTGGTTTGACTAATGCACCTCGTACATTCATGAGGTTAATGAATCATGTGTTGCGTGCTTACATTGGAGAATTTGTGGTAGTGTACTTTGATGACATTTTAGCATATAGCAAAAGTTTGGATGAACATATAAATCATTTGCATACTGTCTTTTGTGTGTTAAGGGAGCACAAGTTATATGCTAATCTTAAGAAGTGCTCATTTTGTTTGGAATCTGTGATATTTCTTAGTTTTGTTGTGAGTTCGCATAGAGTGCATGTTGATGAGGAAAAGGTGAAGGCAATTAGGGAATGGCCTACACCAAAGAATGCAAACGAGGTAAGAAGCTTCCATGGTTTGGCAAGTTTTTATCAAAGGTTTGTTCAAAATTTTAGTTCTATTGCTACACCTTTGAATGAGCTTGTTAAAAAGAATGTTGTGTTTAAGTGGGATGATATGCATAAAAGAGCTTTTAATACTTTGAAAGATAAATTAACAAATGCACCACTGTTGAGCTTCCCTAATTTTGACAAAGCTTTTGAAATTGAATGTGATGCATCTGGGATAGGGATTGGGGTTTTTTGATGCAAGATTCCAAACCTATTGCATATTTTAGTGAAAAGCTTAATGGGGCAGCTTTGAATTATTCTACTTATGAAAAAGAGTTGTTTGCATTAGTTAGGACTCCACATACATGGCAACATTATCTTTGGCCTAGGGAATTCATCATTCATTCTAATCATGAAAGTTTAAAATTTTTGAAATCCCAAGGAAAGCTTAACAAAAGGCATGCTAAATGGTTGGAGTTTATAGAAACATTTCCTAATGTGATTAAGTATAAACATAGAAAGGAAAATGTTATTGTTGATGCTTTATCTAGGAGGTATGCATTACTTTCGTCATTGCAAACTAAATTACTTGGTTTTGAGTTTCTTAAAGAGTTGTACGCGAATGATGCAGATTTTGGGCAAGCATGGAATGCATGTGAAAGATGTGCATTTGGGGAATATTATAGGCATTAGGAAATAAGCTGATAGAGATGTACTAGCCACATTAGTGCAACTCCCATTATCGATGACCATGGTGCAGATTTTGTCTTTTACTAAGCATCTTGTATGAAAAATCTACTCTCTTTGTTCTTCATCACCATCTTCTTTTGGTTGAATGCTCAAAGCTCTTTTAGCTACCAATAAGTCCCCTTTCATTGGTCTTGCAATTTCAAAATCCAAGCAATCTTCCAAAGGAGGCATTCCATCCTCACTAGAGCTTGCACTTTCAATCTCTCTATTGTCCCTTACCACCATGACTCGCTTGTTTGTGCATTGAGAAGCAATGTGTCCGAAGCCTTGGCACTTGAAACACTTAATGTCATGAGTCTTAGTAGGAGTTTTTGAATCAATTTTACCTTTAGGTACAGCATTAGATTCTTTGGACTTGGGTTCCTCCTTCGCTTGAACACAGCTTTGTTGTCCTTCCAATTCGACTTCCATGACTAGCTAGAAGATGAACTAGCTCTTGAACTCCTTGACTTGAGTTGCCTTTCCACCTTAATAGCCTTGTGTAGTAGCTCCTCCATCTCCACATAGTGTTGTAAATCCACTATGTCGGCAATCTCTCTATTTAACCCCCCAATGAACCAAGCTATTGTAGCTTCTTGATCCTCATCTATGTTAGCTCTAATCATTGCAACGTCCATCTCTTTGTAGTAATCCTCTACACTTTTGGAGCCTTGGACCAAACTTTGAAGCTTCCTCTGCACATCCCTATAGTAGTGACTAGTTATAAATCACTTCCTCATGACTATCTTCATGTCCTCCCAACTTCGAATGGGCCTCTCACCATTCCTCCTTCTCTTTTGTTGAAGATCATCCCACCAAATACATAATCAATGAATTCTGTGGCTGCCAACCTCATCTTTTTCTCTTCAGAGTAGTTATGGCAGTCATACACATGCTTAAACTTCCTTTCCCATTCCAAATACAACTCAGGATTGTTTTTACCTTGAAACTCAAGAATCCTCATTTTAATTGTTCCTAAGTTATTGTCTCTTTTATCAACAATCTTCTTTCCTTTCCTAAAATGAGATTCTCCCTCATCCGATTCAATCTCATCATCTTCCTCATACTCTCGACTTCTCAAAGGCTTAGATTTGCTTCGAGTTTGCAAATCATCTATCCTTGAACTGAGCATCTTCATTTGATCCATCATAGCCCTTATCCACAACTTCATCTTAGGATCTTGATGTTCACTCCCACTATTGCTCATTATGATTTTTTCTGCAAAGAAAAAGGTTAGCGTAAAAATAGATTGCTTCCTCACTAACTCAACTCACGTGTTTCACTCATGAAACATTCACTCCACCCGTGTTTCTCTCTTTTTTTTTGCGGCTTTTCTCTGAATTAAGCTCACCACTCAAGCCTTTTACCACTCTTTTAGATTCTTGCACTAGCTCTTATAAATAACTTTATCAATGCTCTTACCAAGATAACAAGTGATGAGAAAGTTTGAGGTTTGGAATTTTTTTTTTTAAAATGAAAGAACAAAGGTGTGACTAGAAAATTAAAAAGTGCAGGTTTGAATTTTTTCTTTTTTTGATATATATTCAGATCAATAAGGGTACAATAACAAGAAGAATTCAAATTCAACTTTTTTTTTTTGACAATTTCAAGAATAAGAAAATAAGGGATATGTATTCTTGATTTGAAGAGCCAAAGCTCTGATACGAAATGATGCAACCCGCTAGCTATAGAGAGCTAGAAACTGATTATTTTGAATCAGAACCCAAGGATCAATCAAATAAGAACAAGCAAAGTTTAACCCAATTCACACCTATTAAAGAGAACCAAAGCTATAAGGGGGTGAGTGCCACAAGTTATCTTGATAAGCTTAGATTTAAGTTCTAAATAAGAACTTGGAAGAATCTCTCACTTGAAGAAAATTCAAAGAAAATTATTATTTTTCAAAACTATTTGCTTTATAATGGAGGTTTTTTTTTTTTTTAATTTATATGAAAACTAACCTCCAAACCTAGAATCAGATAATAATTAGGAAATCTAATTCTTTATGGAAACAAGAATCCTTATTGAACATAGGATCCTAATTAAGAAATCCTTATTGAAAATATATTCCTAATTAAGAGATTAGCTCCTAAACTCAAGCCAAATAAAATAAATATGATGTGGACCTACTAATATATCAAGTCCAGGGCCCACAAATGTAAAGAATACATTTGAAACATAAAAACTCGATATAGCAGCTGTAAGCCTATCGTGCCCGCGACGGGTGTGTCATGCCCGCGACGAGCAGAAGCTCTTCCACTGTTGTGCTCGCACGGATGGTGCACTCACACAACAATCTATACTCTAGTCTGTCGCGATCGTGACACCATTAGCCTTCACCATTTCCTTATGCTTCACCTCCATTTTGTAGCCAAGAATAGGTGATCAGTCTTTGGGAGGGTTTTGGCATCTTTTGGATAGTATGGAGGCCTTCTAATGTTGATTCTTCATCTTGCATCTCCATGATCAACCCTTGCAATGCTTGTTTTGTTCTCTTTTTTCTTGCCTTGTCATTGGACTTCCAATTCCTTGCAAAGGATCTTGGGAATATCTTGTAATCATAGCTCCTTGATCTCTATCACAATGGCTTCTGAAGAACAGTTAATTGGGTCAAAGATGCAATGGTGAAGATATCTTCAAATGTTTCTAAACCACTAGGTAATGTGATAAAAGTATTAGCATTGAGATTCATGCATGCCATTCATTCGTACATGCTCATGACTTGAAACTCATTACCTATAGTTCCACCAATGATGTGCTTATTTTGAGCCAAATCTTTTAGAACTATTCCTAAGACTTTACTACCTTCAATATATATAGAACTTGCGACGCAACCTTTTAACCCTAAACTACCTCCCCCAGACACCAAATAATTTTTTTGCTCAGCTAAAATTCTACCAAATTTATTAGTTGCTATCAAGTACTCTCTTTTCTTGCCAGAGTTTGGACTATAAAAGACAGAAATAGTTTTGAATTTGCGTATTGAGGGTTCTGCCATTTTCTATGACAACTCTGTCCAAAGGGTTGTGTGTATATTGACAATAACGAATGTGTATATAAAGAAACTAAAAGAGTAAAAAAAGGTTCAATGGGGTAAATTAATTGTTGACAGAAATAAAAAATAATAAAAAAATAATAAAAACAAAAATAATCAATGCTGTGTGTACAAATGTCAAAAAGAAAATATTGAAAAACTAAAAGCAGACATTGAAAGACTAAAAATCTAATGAAAATAGAAAAATCTATAGGAAAAGAAAATCTAGGTGCTAAAAATTTAAAAAGTACAGTAGGATGTAGAAAAATAATGCATCAAAAAATAAAAAAGTTAGTGATACACTTGATTATGAGCAGTAGTTGTGATTTTGGCTTACATCTTCCTCTGGTTTTATGTCTAGTAATGGCTTAAACGCCTTCTATGAGTCAAGAATAGGCTTCCCATCTAGTTTCTTATTAATTGGCAAACATGGTCTTTTAATGTCAGATTCCCTAGACTGTAACATTATTTCTCTTCTTTGAATAAGTTCCATAAATCTAAAAAAATACGTTGAACTTGTCCACATAGATGCGTCTCAAGAGTTTATAGGATATCATCTACTTAGTCCATCCTTTATGAATTGAATTTTGTCTTCTCAATTTATGGATGCATATCCAATGTTTCTACAGTGTGTGTGGCAATTCCATCTTGCACAATTGTAGCAAACTCCCATTATCTTTGCTTTCCTCTTCTTTGTGTAGGAACTTCTCCCTGTACCTAGTAAACATTTAACAAATGATTCTTCAAACTCACCTGCTAATCTTACTTTGGCTTTTATGATCTAGCAAATATCCTCAAGAAGATTTAGACACCTAAATGCCTTCATTCTTTCTAGTCTACATTCATCAATTTTCTTGAGTACATCTTAGGGAAGAGTTGGAAACCTATTTTTTGGTGCTGCAAGATTTGCTTTCATATCTACTTAATTAATTAAGAAAATGAAAGAGAGAATTTTACAAAGAAAAACTAAACAGAAATAAAAAATCCTAATAAAGAAAAAACTTCAGTTTCCTCCTAATAAGCTATTTAATAATTCACAATCAAGACTAGCAAAATTAAAATAGAAGGAAACAAACAAAGAACACAAGAAATTAAAAAGAAGTAAAGAAGTTAGAAATTTGAGTTGCCTCCAAAAGTGCTTAGTTTATAGTTTTTAGCTTGACTATAGCTAGATCTTCATCAAGGAGGATGATACACAAAGTATATCATCTTGATAATCACAGAAAGATAGTCTTTCACCAATTTTAATGAGTCCAGGCAGCTTGCCTGCATGGAAAAAGCTAAGGACAGAAATTATTTAATATTTTACAATTAAGCTCATAATTTCCAAAAGCTTTCCAATGAGCTCTTTTTCTTGCTCTAAATTTTCTCAAGAAATTGAGATGGGAAGATAATGGTGTTGAATCAAGAGTTGGTGAGTGCTCAGTTAATGGTGGTGAATGCTTCTTCTTTTCTTCCAAGTCATCAAATTGATATTCTCTATGGTATGACATATATGGTATTGTATTCACCAAACAAACTGAAAGAGTTCCCTTTGAGTGCTCTTTTTCAAATTCCTCTTCAATTTTCCCATCAATTTCAACCCTCCACAGATATTTATCCATGAGAGAAGGATATTTGAAATTCTTGGCCAAATTGGACTCAACTTCTTTCTTTTTATCTTGCTTGCTTGAAATATCTGCTAGATCAATCATCTCTTGCACATCATTAATCAAAGAAATTACCAAGCATTGCTCTCTAGAATGTACTTCAATTTGGCTGGTCAGGTTACCATGGCCTTGTGTATTTAATGGGCTAGTGAACTATTCCATTTGTATATCAAAATTTGTATTGTGGCTAGCCCATTAATCCATCCTATTTCCAATCTTCCACACCTTTCGTAAGTAGCAATAATGAATCTTTTCAATGCTACTTCATAAGATGGCTTGTGCTCTTTAAATGGTGCATGGTCTTGAAAATGATAAGGATTCCATGAACAACCTTGATTGCATTGGTTTTCCCATGAAAAGTTTGAATAGTCACTCCATCCTAAGTTGTTTATGTTGGAATATGGATAATTCTCATGCCTATTATAACTTGGGAAAAATTGTTCTTGCTTTGCATATTGGTACTTAGAATTTAAGTGATTATCTCCATATAAATCACAACTCAAACATGAATTAAATAAAGTATTAGAACATGAATTAAATAAAGTATTAGCATCAACTTTATAAAAAAAAAAAAAGTTAACCAATGCATCGATTTTTAGCATTTAACTTACTAAAACCATCCTCATCATACATATTTACTTCTCTATTTAGCATCATTCCTCCATCAGACCATTACTAGTTGTGAAAAGGCATCCCTTTTTTTTGGTTCTCTCTCTCTCTCTCTCTTTAAAGTCCTGCGAAATAAAAAAAAATAGAAAAGAAAAGCAAAATCTAAAGCAATAGAGTATATCAATTATATTGATATTGTCAAAAGTTGCCTTCCTCAGCAATAGTGCAAAAAACTTATTACTTAATTTCTGCAAGTGTATAAGTCGAGAACAAGTAATATAGTAGTATCGATCTTATGAGGAAGGTTTTGATAAGTACTAATATTAAGATTACTCTATTATTTAGAAAATTAATTATGAGAATTTATATTTCAACAAATTAAAATTCAAGTAATTAATTGATGATGATTAATTTAAAATAAGATTAAAAGCTTAGAATTTAGAATTCATCAATTGATTACCTATGATTTCTTTATATTCTCTATATTATTTTTGTTGGAATTAATGATTAAATTTTCCTAAATTATATGATATTCTCTCTCGAGATACAACATGTGTGTTCATATTAACCTTATGTCTAACTCTTGTGATCATAAGTAATTAATACAAACCCATTAAGTTTTATGGAAATCCTTTTAATAATCACAAAGGAGTATTCTTATCTCTAAGCAATACATTCCCTAAGTCAATTATGTTAATGTTCTAATATTGTATTTTCACTCTCGCTACTTCATACAATATCTTAAATTATGCAATTAATGGCTAGTTAATTACAAGCATTATGTTCTAAGATAAAAAAAAAAATTAATTTTAACAATTAAACCCAATCAATTAAATATAAATAATCATATGCAAATCAAAAGATTACATCTAAATTCTAGAAAATAAACTTAGCTACTCATAATTAAGAAGGAAGAAACAATTAAATTAATAATCAATATAATAACAAACACAATAACAACTTATAATTAAATTTAAGAGTAAAGTTTAGAAAGAACTCATTTTTGGATACAATCTTTGATGAACACAAACTCCAAAAACTCATCTTCTTGATCAAAATAACAATAAAAGAAATATATACTAAGGAAGTAGATGTAACTCTCTCTACATATATTTTTTATGCTACTTGAATTCTCTTTTTGGAGAAGGGAGGTAATGCCTATTTATAGGCAAATTTTACCTTCATTTTCAACTATATTGCATCACTGATTGCATCATTATTTTCATGACATCATCATTCGCATCATTTATTTCATGACATCATCGCCTACATCATTTATAAAATAACATCATCATCTGCATCATTTATAAAATGATATCATCGCCTGACTAATGACATTATCTATTTCATTATTGTGATGTCATTTTGATCTATAAAAATAAAATAAAAATACTAAAAATATGTTATAATTTATTAATAAATTATAAAACTATTTATTTCTCAAAATAAGTAATAATATTATTGCATTTTAGAGAGCTAAACTAAAATTTAAGTTTAAACAAATAAAATAACTCTAAGAAAGTAGAGTTATCATATATATGTGTGTGTGTGTGTGTGTGTGTGTGTGTGTGTGTGTGTGTGTGTGTGTGTATGTATATGTATGTATGTATGTATGTATATGTATGTACATATATATATATATATATATATATATATATATATATATATATATATATATATATATATATATTAGAGCCTCAAGACATAATGAACATTAATTAATACTTTAATAGATGGTAGAAGGGAGATACTTTCCCCGTATGCAATCTATGGAAACAACTATTACTCCTCCTCCTTTAATAAACTCATCAAACTCACTAATAATTCCTGTTCCAATTACCTTATCCTCTTCCCCTAGTTTTAAGAAATCTATTGATAAAAAGATAGATTTTCTTTACGAAATAAACTACCTTCCCAATACCTGCAAAATCCAAGACACCTCTTATTATGGATTAGCCTACACACCAAGTGGAGCGGATTCAACATCATGAAGATGAGAGAGATCAAGAAGGCAAGGATAAAGTTCAAGAGGTTTCTAGTCCAATCAGTATGCCTCAAGGACCTATAACAAGATCTCATTCTAAGAAGCTTCAACAAGCCTTAATCCATCATCTACAAGGCTTAGTGAATTTGGCTAGTGAGGGTTTGCAAGGGCACCAAAGCTTTGGAGCATGTACAGCCCAAGTTCCTTACAACTTAATTCAAGTCCAAGTTACTAATGGGTTTAATTAAGTTTGTAATGGGCCATATTAGTTATGGGCTGGTTTTAATTAGTTTTAATAAAATCATATTAGTTCTTAATCTTAGAGTTTGATTTGTCAACTCTTGTCATTAATGGGAACTTGCTCATTAGGGTTTATTTGTAAAGGCTTTTAATAAGCCTTGACTGCATGTTTTTGGACAGAATATGATTGAATTATTAAATCTAAAGGCTGTTTGCTTTTATCTTTGTGTTCTTGTGTAGAATACATGCTTTAGGAACATTCAAGTAGATTGATCATCTTCTTGTGGAGTGTCTCGAAATTGGAATTCAGAAACAAGTTTTCCTTATTCCAATTCTTTGATCATCTTATCTAAGCAATCTGAATTCTAACCATTCTTAGGGGTTGTTGCCGAATTGAGTATTGGGGTTTTCAAGTTAATGCTTTGGGGGTTCAAATACATAAAGGGGTTCTCAAGCTTATTCTTGGAGGTTCTGTATCACCTCTCTTCCCTTTTTAAATCTTTATGATGCTTTCACTAAATCTAAGTCCTCTTGGACTCACAACATTAGAACCTTGATCAGAAGAACTCCTAAAGAAATTGAGGAGTATTTCCAATCTTCAACCTTTGATTAGTGTTCTATAAAAGTAACAGGACATGAACAATTTGTTGATCTCCAAATTCCCCATGAATTCTCAACCCGATGGTTAGCAAATGGATTCACTCATATCGATTTTGGAGCTATTCGTTTGGGATGCACTTACCATGGAAGAAAAGGCCTACCTATGTCAACAAGAATTTCTTTGCTTGATACAAGGTATCTTAAATACCAAGATGCTATAATTGGTACTGTTGAGACTACTTTGAATTTAGGCACAGTGATTTTCACCCTATTGCCTAATTTCAACTTGGCCCTCAATGACCTCCATGTCCTTTCATCCTTAAAAGTTCAAATCCAGATCATGGGAGCACCTCAAGTTGCTGATGCTACAACAGCTACTCTTCATTATCAGCTAATTTATAGGATCTAGAATCATGCTATGGATCTTAACCTCCCATTCCCAAATAAGGATATTCATATTATAGCATATCAAAAAATGCTCCTACTTGTCTCCACATTCCAAGACAAATTCCTCGTGATGATCTGATAAAATTGTTACTTGAGAAGTGGATAACCAATTATGAAAAGCTTCATGAAAATTCCAAACCAATCCAATCCATTCAACTAGTTTTCATTTCAAAAAAGGATAAGTCTATTGAGATTGTCTTTGATAGAAAGTTCATGTATGAAGCTTCTCATACACCATCAACTTTTCCTACTCAATTTATGATTTCTCCATGGCCCCAGGAAGAAAATGTTCCTATAGTGGCTTTTGACAAGTATGGGAGACCAATCTATGCTTTTGAAATAGACAACCATTATTATTGGGATAAGTGTGACTGTGATGATTGTTACAAGTCTTCTTTAGAAGAAGGAGATCCTCATAGATAGAAACAGAGAAAGAAATCTGTCTCAGCTAGATGCATGAATCAAGTTTATCGAAAGAAGGATGATGATGAAGGCTCTTCTGCCTTATCAATTGAACAATTTGCTCATCTACTATCATTAGATTATATTTCTCCTTTTGCCTCAAGATATTACAAGCCATCTTTGCCTCCTAATAAAGATGATTATTTTTGTCCTAAGAAGACTAGCAAAAAGGCTCCTTTGCCTTGTTATAAGTAGGCTCTTAAAGTCATCCATAAAGAGTTAGCTTTTAATCTTGTTCCAGCTTGTTATATGTATCGTCCATTTACTTCTCAGTAGGAAGAAGACTTTTCCTTCACTAGCAAATTCCACAAATTCCAACACAAATGAAAGGACCACTCTTTACATCAAAAACCGAGTTGGAGTTAATGCTAAAGGAAAACCCTTTTCTGTATCATCGGTTAAAGTAGTGCTCAACTAGGAAACAAATAATGCTCAAGCTCAAAATAAGGTCCTCAAAAGAATTGAAACTCGAGTAGAGCAAATTTTTCATCAAGTCAACAGTTTGGATACAAAGGTGACAAGCCAGTCCAAAGCAGCACATAATCTCTCTCTCTCTTACTTCAGTCACAATTGGAAGTCAAGATTGAGGAACTTAAAGTCATGATGAAAGAAAAAGGATTGATAGGAAAGTTCCATTGAAAACAAGCTGAAATTGAAAAATTAAAGCAACAAATAATAGCTTTAGAAAAAGCTATGAAAGGAAATAGTTCTCAACCTTTTGCAAAAAAAAGCCCCATACTAAGACCCAAAACACTTTGCCAACTCTTTCACTTGTAGATCTTGAACGTTTTGGCTATACTACTAAAATGGCCAAAAGAAAAGAAAAGTTCAAGCCTCCTTTTGAACTAAAGCCTTCCCTATCTTCTTCTGATGACACAATGCGATCATAACAAAAAATGCCACAAACTAAAGAATCCCAAACACTGAACCTAAAGAAAGATCCCATGAAAAACTCTTAAGAACATTTATCTAAAATAAACACCTCTATCTCACTTCATGATGAACCCTCTAACCAATTTTCTTTATCAATATTTAGATTCCAAAAAATATCCAAACCAGGCTGTTATGATTTCATAAGAATTTTCCTCAGAAGATTCAGATCCTAAACCGTTAATTCAGTAATCCTTCATGGCAGAACTAGAGTCATCCACTGATAATAATCCTCAGCCAACTATTGGTCCTCGAGTGTCAAAATACTATGGAGAAATAGGTCCTGAACCTATGAATACATAGGAAACAACTTCTACTTTTCCTCCTAAGACTTACACTTTTCCTAACAGAGAATGGTTCCTAAAGTAAATGCTAAATCTTCTTAGTATTTTACTTTAGATGACATCACTCCTGACCAGTATTCATACAGAATTAAAGAATTTAGGGCTTGGCTTGAAGTCCAAATTGCTAAACCAGACATGTCACAAAGACTGGCCAATTGAATATTTCATTCATAGGTGTTGGCAAACTTGCAGATTGGTGGATAAATCTTGGAGATTTTGCAAAAGGTCAACTAGTGTTTTTTGCTGTTGCTAAATTCATATGCCACATTCATATAGAATTTGTGGGAATGCCCACAAAAGATGTTGAAAACATTAGAAAAGACTTCTTCAAAATGAAGTGTTGTTCGCTTTAGAAAAAAGATTTGATAAACACTTTCATAATACGTCCAAGAATTTTATGAGCTTAATGGATCAGGCAATTCTGATTAAAAGCAGGCCTTTGTAAGTTCCTTACTAGAACCATTGGAATTAGCAATTCATAACATTCTCTAAGATCGCAATCAAACTCTAGCAGAATTAATGCTTGGTCAGATATACCTAGTGATACGAACCCCAAACAACCTACTTTGAGATCCTATACCTTTATGCTTAAAAGTGACTCCCTCGGAAAGCCAAATCAAGTTTGCAAGGAAAATCTTAACCCAATGATGAACCTGTGTCAAAGAACCTTGATATGTTGTGAACAAAACAAAGTGATTAACTTTGAAAGTTCAGAATATTAATTCAAGCAAGAACCAAAAACTGAGAAATTTCTCACAAAAACTTAATTTTGAATTATTCAAGTCTCCTTATTTCTTAGATTAGCTAAGTATTTATATCATTTTAGCTAAGTTACAAACCCTAAAATTCTTACTAATGAAAATTTGGACTTGGGCTTAAATTAAATAAACTAAAAGCCCAAATAACTAATTAAAATATTAAAGCAGAAAAAGAATAGATATGGGCTTAATAAACAAAATCAGCCCAATGAAAATATGAGAATAAAGTAAAATAATTAAATTTGAAAATAAAAAGCATAGGCAGCCCAATCCATTGTGTGCAGCTCGCCAGACGCCTCGCCCAGCTAGCCTAACACCTCAACCTAGCTCGCCCGACGCCTCAACCCAATTTGAATGAAGAATGTTAGCATTGTAAACACTTAAATAGATTAGGCCCAAGCCAATAAGAATGTAATTTGGCCTCTTCATTTTGACATTGGGCTTGACTAGATTGATTAAGCCCTTGAAGCTTCCTTGAATACAATTAGATTTGTATACAAAGCTCATGATCCAAATATCCTTGGCTGGCTCATAGGAAACCTTACACAACCTTATTTTGTTTTTGAATGATCCATCAATCATGCACAATGGTTGTATTGCATGCCTTTGTAAGCTATCTTGATAGAAATGATAATCTTGAAGAATCTTCTTGAAGTCTTTATGATGTATGTATTTGCAAGCTTCTTGCAAGGCATATGGATTCTCATCATTCCCTCCCTTCTCAAAAGGATTCGTCCTCAAATCTTGACTTGAACAATTGGAACTAGGGAATGTGTTGCTCCTACCATCTTCTTGTACGTCTAACTCAGCCACATCTTATGCTTCCTTTAGGATTTCTAAATGAGTATTGATCGTTGAAACCTCTTCATGAACAACAACAATGGCTTCTTCTTCATCACCAATTAAAGAATTATGCTTCATATGCAATAAGTCACTAGCATAAATCCAAACAGCTTCAGATGTAGCTTGAATCAGCTTAGCTATGATGACATCTCCACTATTTTCTTGATCACTTACATCTTCCAAAGAGGGCATGCTTTCATTGTCATCATTCTTATCAGTTTCAGAAAAGAGCTCTCCATTGAATGTAGCAATCACCCTCTTGTTAGGGCATTGGGAAGCTATATGACCTAAACCCAAAAACTTAAAGCATTTAATACCATGAGAATTGTTTGGAACTTCAGATTTACCTTTCTCCTCCTCTTTTGACATTGGTATAGCTTATCCCTATCTCAAGTTGAATTTGGACTCGGAATCAGTCCCCTCATCTTCCTTCCAACTTGATTTCCATGGCTTGAATGAAGATGAACTTTGATTATTGCCCTTATACCTAGGTTGCTTCTCAACCTTAATTGCCATATCTCTAAGGTGACATCTTCTTTGAAATTCATTCCACCTTTTGTCCATCTTTTAGTTAAGTTGTTCTTGGAACTCTAAGAAATTTCGCTTATCATCTTTATCTTTGGTACTCATGGTGAAAACCTAAAAAAAAAAATGTTAGTAAAGCTTTAACCTTACGTCACTCCCTCACGTGTTTTCACTCAAAATAGATGACAATCATGTTCACTCGTGTTTATTATCACATAAATCAATAGGCCTTTCTCTAGATAAATTCACAATCTTGCCTTTTACCTCTCAATTCTCTCTTATAGTTCTTACAAGAGCCAATTTCCAAACTATACAAAATTATTATTATTTTTTTTCTTTTTTTTTTTGCTCAACAATTAATCAAGATTTAAAAAAAAAAATGAAATCTGACACAAGTTTAATTAAGGTAAAAATAGAATCAAGAATACCTAAAACCAAAATCCTAGATGATTTCAACAAAAATGACACAAAGACATAGAACATGAATTTTGCAAGAAAAATGGAAAAATTATAAAATTTTACTAGAAATAAATAGATAACAAGATGAGAAGAACGCAACTGATAGCACTGAAAATGAAGTTTTCTACAGAAAGTTATAACAAAACAAAATTTACTAAGAAACTAAAAAAAAAAAACGCTAATTTTAAGGCCTAAACGATGGAATTTAGTAGAAAAACCATGAACATCAAGAGCAAAGCTGGTGACTTTTGATTGTTGGCCTATTTTCCTTGAAACTATGTACTTAGAAGGGTCAAAATAATGCAACTTTCTCAATACTAGAAATTTTTTTTTTTTGAATTTTCGAGAAAGAACAGATAGTTATTGTAAAATTAGGGTTGTAAATAGAAAAGGAAACAAAGATATTAATGAAAACAAAAAGGAAACAATAAAAGAAAGGAAAATAAAAAAAATAAAAAAATAAAAGTGAATCAGAATGGAATAAGGAAACTTAAACCGAAATTGGAAGCAAATCCTAGCTTGTTTTTGGAAGCTAGGCTTGATTTGGTCAACTTTTTGATTCTCCTCAATTTGATTTGATTCTAAAAGCTTTCTTTTTTTTTTTTTTTTTTCTTTCACTCTAGAATTGGAAACAAACACTATATATTCCTTATATATTCTGATTTGGCCAAGATTCTTTCCTTTTTTTTTTCTTTTATTTTCTTCTAGCCAAATGCTTCTTCTTTTTTTTTTTAATTGCAACAATTTGAAAGAAAAAAAAAACAAATACAAGATCAAATACAAGAAGCCAATGAAAACACAAAGAACGAAAGGAACAGAAATACGAACAGATAAAAGACAAAGAACCAAATATAATGGATCAACAAATTTGGATTTTTTTTTTTTGATTTTTGAATTCAGAACTAAAATCACAAGGAAACATAATTAACAAAAATGAAAACAAAGGAATAAAAAAAATGAAAATGGAATTAACGGAAACAAGAAAAATGAAAGCATAAAAAACACAACGAAACAAAAGGATATAACCTAATTTAAAGCCTAAACCCTGATACCAAACTGATACGAACCCCAAATGACCTGCTTTGAGACCCTATACCTTTAACTTGGAAGCGACTCCCTCAGAAAGCCAAATCAAGTTTGCAAGGAAAATCTCAACCCAATGACGAACCTGTGTCAAAGAACGCATATTGTGAACAAAACAAAGTGATTAACTTTAGAAGTTCAGAATATTGATTCAAGCAAGAACCAAAAACTGAGAAATTTCTCACAAAAACTTAATTTTGAATTATTCAAGTCTCCCTATTTCTTAGATTAGCTAAGTATTTATATCATCTTAGCTAAGTTACAAACCCTAAAATTCTTACTAACTAAAATTTAGACTTAGGCTTAAATTAAATAAACTAAAAGCCCAAATAACTAATTAAAATATTAAAATAGAAAAAGGATAGATATGGGCTTAATAAACAAAATATGCCCAATGACAATATGAGAATAAAATAATTAAATTTGAAAATAGAAAGCATAGGCAGCCCAGCCCATTATATGCAGCTCGCCTGACGCCTCAGCCCAGCTCGCCCAATGCCTCAACCCAGCTCGCCTGACACCTCAGCCCAACTCGCCCGATGCCTCAGTCCAATTTGAATGAAGAATGGTAGCCTTGTAAAAATTTGAATAGATTAGGCTCAAACCAATAGGAATGTAATTTGGCCTCTTCATCTTGACATTAGGCTTGACTAGATTGATTAAGCCCTTGAAACTTCCTTGAATACAATTAGATCCGTATGTAAAGCTCATGATCCAAATATCCTTGGCTGGCTCATAGGAAACTTTACACAACCTTATTTTCTTCTTGAATGATCCATCAATCATGTAAAATTGTTGTATTGCATGCTTTTATAAGCTATCTTGATAGAAATAACAAGCTTGAAGAATCTTCCTTAAGTCTTTATCATGTATGTATTTGTAAGCTTCTTACAAGGCATATGGATTCTCATCACCAAGTGATGATAAGATCTTTGAACAAGATATGTGACACTCATCATCTCTTCAAACATACCCTCAAAAGACATAAAGATGCAATCTTGAAGAATGCTTTTTATAGGCCAGATCTTTATATCAAATGCAAAGATAAAAACTATGAATGTCCTTTAAAGAAAAAAAAAACATTTCTTCACATCAAAAGGCCACCATGGCAAAAAATCAAAGAAGGGCTATAGATTTTTCAAGTGGTGAAAATACAAAGGGAAGAAGACAGATAAATGTTATTTGTTTAGAAGAAAGGGACACTATGCAAAGAATTGTCCAAAAAAACCAAAGCAGGTAGCTAAACTCATTCAGCACCTCCAACAGATTACACCTGTTGACTTTGAAGATGCTGAAGTTGAATCTCTGTTCTCAGAAGATGAAAAGGACTCCCTAGAAAGTCTTTTTGCTATTGAAGACTATTCTTCTGATGATAATCATTACAGTCCAATTTATTTTGTTGAATCGTGCTCTTTGGCAGTTCATAAATCAATTCATCCAGTTCATTTGGTTTATGTTCATTTGTATACTGAGAAATATGCAAGGCTTATCAAAGCAATTACTTTCATGGATATTGGTGCTCACAAGACAATGATGAATCCTATTGTCACTTGAATATTGGAAGCCACATAAGGAATATTTCAAAGCTGCAGATGGAAATGTTTTTGCAATAGAATGCATCACCAGAAATCCTGTTAAAATTCAATTTTTTCCAAAATGTCACATTTGGGATTACTGCTTAGGGTGTTCACTTCTATATAAAGATCTTGTCCTTGGATTTGATATTTTCTAGAAATTGAAAAATCTATATATCCTTCTAGATGGAATCAGATACAAAAAATATTTCCAACCTTACACCAATATTCCATCTTTGTTTTTAGCCCATTCAATCCAAAGTTTTAAAGAAATTCAAAAAAAATTAGTACAAAATTGTTATGCTGATTCTCACACCAAGTTCAAACATCCTTCACCCTTATGGAAAAATGCAGAGTTTTTCATTTCTTTGCCATTCAAACAAAATGAAGATATAAACCCGACAAAAGTAACTCATCCAGGAATGATCTCAGAAGATTTGTAGCTAGCTATTAAAGAATGTTCTCAATTGACATCTCAAGGTTTAATTGAACCAACCAAGTTAGATTGGGCATACCAAGTATTTTATGTTAATAAGATGATATGAACTTCAAACAACCTGCTTTGAGACCCAATACCTTTATGCCTTGAAATGACTTCCTTAGAAAGCCAAATCAAGTTTGTAAGAAAAAATCTCAACTCAACAACGAATATGTGTCAAGGAACCTTGGTACGCTGTGAACTAGTAAAGTAATTAGCTTTGAAAGTTCGAGTTTTTGATTCTAATCCAAGAACCAGATTTGAGAGAAAAACTCTCACAAGCTTAAAGCTTAAATTTGAGGAAATCAACTTTTTTTTTAGTATTATTGATAGAATAGCTAAGTATTTATAGTGTTGCATAAACCCTAATTTAGACTTAGATAACAAGAAAGAAACTGACTTCTAAAGAAGAAATAATTCTAAACTCGTTTTGGGCTTTAAACCTAACATAAATAGGCCCAAAACTTACTTATTACATAAGCAAACTGAATTTAATTGAACATGGGCTTATACCATATTGATAGGGGGCCCAAAACAACAAAAATTAAATTAAAATAATAAAATTTGGACATGTAACTTATCCTCAGTCTACCTCTCTTCCTTCACATAGTCATGATTGATGCTTTGAGTCTCCATTCCATTCAAATACCTCTCCAAAGAATTATATATTATCTTGAAACTTCCTTGAATACAATGCTTTCCAAAAGTGATGCTCATTATGCAAATCTTCTTGATAATACTGTAGAAAGCTTTGTATTTCTTTGGATTTCTCTTGAAAGAGCCATTAAACATGAATTAAAGCTCCATTGATTCCCTTTCCATGCTAGCTTGATGAAAAGGACAGCCTTGAAGAACCTTTTTGAAATCTTTATCATGCATACATTGGAGATCTTGTAAGGCATCTTCACTCTCATCATAAGAGCGCAGAACATATTAGAAACAAGAAAAGGCTAGTAATTGATTATCAGCCTTTGAATCATTTCCTCAAAAATGACAAGTTCTCTTTAACAAAGATTTCATCTTTGTTCACTCATTTATCCTTTGCAAAAATTTTCTCAAAGTTTGGTCTCAAAGCAAGATTTTGGCAATTGGGAATTAAACTTGAAGATCATTACAAGATAGCTTTTTGTATTCCAAATAACCATTATCAATGGACGATCATGCCATTTGGTTTCAAAATTGCTCCATCTTTATTCCATAAAGCAATGGTCAAGATTTATGAGCCTCTTATGCATAGCTCATTTATCTATATTGATGATGTCTTATTGTTTTCTGAAGATGAAGCAAGCCATGTACAGCTACTCAACAGTTTCATGGAGATTACAAAAAGATATGGAGTAATGCTATTAGCTTCAAAAATGCACTGGCAAAAAAGGAAATCCAATTTCTTGGAATGCTTTTTAAAGATGGAAAATATCATCCCGGACCACATATCGCCTCATAATTATTAAAGTTTCCTAATGTGAATCTTTCTCATAAACAAATTCAACAAAATTTTGGAATAGCAAATTATTTCAGAGATTTTGTCCTCCACTTCACTAAAAAAGCAAATCCTCTGAAACCCATGCTAAAGAAAGATGCTTCTACCTAGATAGATAAGTAGACAAAGGCAGTATAAACTTTAAAAAAGGAGCTCTAAAATTTGCCACCTCTTCATATTCCCTCAACAAGAAAAAGATTTCTGCAGATAGATGTCAGTGATAAGTAATGGGTTGCAGTACTTTTGGAAGAATGTGATGGAAAAAACAAATATGTGCTCATAGCAATGGCAAATTCAAAGATTTTAAACTCCATTATCACTTCACTTTCAAAGAAATCCTAGCTGTCAAGAATGGAAAAAAAAAAATTGAATTCCACCTCATTGGCCATCATTTCACTATCCTTATGAACTGTTCTTCTTTTCCCAAGATGTTACAGTTCAAGGGAAAGATTCTTTCTCATCCTCAATTGGTCATATGGAAAGAATGGTTTTCTCGCTATAAATTTAATGTTGAACACATAAAGGGAGATAGGAATCTGATTCTAGATTTTCTATCTGAACTAGATAACTTCTCAGCATCTCTCATCAGCTCAGTGAAAACTATTCCTGTTATGGAGTAGCCTACACATCAAGTTCCAAGGGTTCAAGTTCAAAAGGCTTCTAGTCCAATTAGCATGCCTTAAGGACCCATAACAAGGTCTGGGTCCAAGAAACTTCAACAAGCCTTAATCCATCATCTACAAGGCTTGATGAATTCAGCTAGTGGAGGTTTATAAGGCCACCAAAGTTTTAGGCTTAGTTCATATCAAGCCCCATACAATTTAAGCCTAGTCAATGTTACTAATGGGCTTAGTTAAGAATGTTAATGGGTTTCAAAAGGGTTGGCCATTCATCATTTAGAATCCATTAATCTTATTTAGTTTATTATTATTTGGGCTGTCCATGTTAAGTATTAAGCCAAAATTCAGTTTGTTAAAGTTTTTAGCTACAGTTAAGTTTAAATTATCTTTAATGCACACCATTAAAGGTAATGATGACCTTTAATTGTTATTTATTGATGATTCTAAGCTCAAAGGTCAGATGTTAAGTTAAGTTTTAATTTTCTTCAATTGTTAGGTATTGATTACCTTTTATTATTAGGAATTGATGATAAGTATTAATGGTCTTAAATTGTTGTCTTTTGGCTTTTCCTATTCTTGGAGGGATGTTCTGAGATTAAAATGGGCAGATTTTTGTAATGTGATTAGATTTGAATTGTTAATGATAAACCAAAAAGCCGTTAACTTTTATCTTTGTGTTCTTGCATAGAATGCAAGGTTTAAAAAAAAATTCAAATAGATTGATCTCCTGCTTATAGAGTGTTTTGAAATTGGAATCTAGAAACTGAGTTTTCTTTATTCTAATTCTTGATCAATTTATCTAAGTAACCTGAGTTCTAACCTTTCTTAGGGGTTGAGACTAAATTAGCTATTGGGGTTTTCAAGTTAATGTTGTGGGGGTCCGTAATAATCAAAGAGGTTCTCAGGCTTATTCGTGGAGGTTCCATATCAATTCCTCTTGTTTTCATGGCATCCTCTTCATCATCTTCAGTTCCATCCTCCTCAAACCCATTTCCCTTCATCAATAATCTTCCTCTTAAAGTCCAAGAAAATATTTCTGAAAGAACTCTCTATGACTTAGCCCATGAAAAAACCTTTTCATACCAAGCTCTCCTAATCCAAAAATATGGAACCTTTTTCATAAGAAGACTAGCCATTCACCCAACCTATCCTTTCCTCAAACCATTCACTTTCATGAAATTTTCTGTCAACAATTTTTGGATGTGGCCAAAAGAATTTCTTGTCTTTCTATGGTATTTTTGCCATACCTACCACATTGCAGTGGAAGTCCAGCCTTTTGAATTTAGAATTTATCTTATAGTTCTTTGAAGAAGGGCAATGAACAATACCCACCTTGTTACTTTTCTGGAATGGTTTGCACCTTTGCAAGACTAGGAAAATATGCTCACAAAAGAATATAAAAAATTTAATAGTGACAAGTTCAGAAATATAACAAGTTTAATTATCCTCCATAGAAAATGGACTCATCAAGTCATTAATGAAGACCACACTAAACTCAGGGTTTCTCCAAAATATTTTGTCTATAAATCAATAATATATGTATGTATGTATATATATGTATATATGTATATGTGTGTGTGTGTGTGTGTTTACAAATAGTCACTTAAGAGCAAGTGCCAGATTCTTATCCATGGTCTTTTTCCTTATATCTCCGTCCAACTCTTTTAGGGCTTTCTTGATTGTTTCCTTTACATATTTAGGGTTATGTTTACTAGTCACTTCTTCATCCCTCCTCCCCCTATGGCCCCTTCAATGAGAGGAGGATGCAGAGTGAGATGTTTCTGCTTCCCTTTTATCTCTTCTCTTCTTATGCCCTCTATCACCCCTCCTACTTCCATGCTCATCATTATCCCTATCATAACTTCTCCATGCTTATGAGAGTGTCTCCTTTCTTTAGACGTGCCCTACTATCCAACGTGAATTTCTAGCAGGATCATGTTCCCTTTCCATTAGTGGTGGAGGGGTGTTACCTCTAAGTGGATCATCTCTTCCTACCTGCCTTATCTCCGACCTTATCACAACTCCTATATGCCTTTCTAATACTTGCTCTCCTTCTTCTTCTTGAGTTGTGAAAGTTTTGGTGGAAAGGCTAATTGTCTATTCACCAATGATCTTTGATTAGTTTTAGACATTGTCTTCACATTTAGTGAAATAGGAGTTAAGGCTTGATGCATGGTTTGCATGGTAGTAATTAGGACATTCAAGAGTTGCATGGCAGGTGTTAGTTTAGGGGTTGATGAGCTACGAAAGGCTATATTGGGACCAACTGTATCTTGTTGAGCAAATAACGTGCTCAAATATTATAAGGAAACGACCAAGTCTACAATTTAAGGAGTTTGAATATAGAAAAGGCAAGGTACTAAGAGTTTCATGAGGAGTTGTGTTTCTTGCTATAGGGCTGTATGATCTAGAAGAGGTGGTGGAGGTGGGTCTTTCTCGTTATGATTAGTCATTGTTGTGCAAAAGGAATTGGAGAGTGACCCTTTTTACAGGCTAAAAGGTATCTTTTTTTAGAGCTTTAAAGAGTGAACAATTCACTATTTAAAGGAAAGAAAGGCAAGTCAATGTAGTAGGCTTTAAAAAAAGAAGGGAAAGCAAGCCAGTTCGACCAATCTTTCCTATAGATAGTGCCAATTTGATCAGTATAAGATCTTGAAGAGGAAGTTGGGTTGAACTTTATGGTTTTGGACCTGCGTTTAAGGAATTCAGCTTGGTTCAGCCTATAAAGAAGGAAGAGCATCAAAGAGCCAAGCCAAGACACTCCAATGCTTAAGTTAGCAACAATGGAGTTTTGAGATCTCAGGGAAGAAGATGAATTCCAATAGACTAGAGAACTTTTTTAGAGAGAAGAAAGAGATAAGAAGATGTAAAATCAGCTGCCTTGGATTGGTGGTTTTTCTTGCCTTTTACACTTGGAGGATCCTTCTTTTTGGTTGGGGGATAGGTAATGTGACTAGGAGACATGCTCTATTATATTAGGAGAAGGTTGAGCCTATGTGATCACTAAGTTGTATCTCACGTAAAGGTATTAAGTCCCAAAGTAGGTCGTTTAGGGTTTGTATTAGATACAAATGGAACAAGTCAAAAGAATGAAGATTTGCAAATGATTTTTAAATATATTAAAGTTCCTTATATGAAACTTTCTATTTTAGACATATCAAAAATATTTTTCAATTTATTGCAGATGGAAGTGTCTAGATAGTTGAATTAGAAAAAACAAGATGAAGTTTTGCTTATTACTAGAGGTAGGGATAAAGAAAAGGATTTTAAGTTAAAAGGAAAGTATAAGTCCTAGTGTACTATAAAATATTATCATGATTTTAGGCTTTAAGCATAATCTTAGGAATTGAATCATTGACCTATAATCTTTGAGATAGTACATATTATAGTATAGTACATATTATAGGAGAGATTACGGTTTTGTAATTAATTATATTTCCTTTTCTAGAGTAGTTCTTGTATAAATAAGTGCTCTCATAATACAAAAATATATAAGAAATACAATTCTTCTTTGTTTAATCATATGGTATCAAAGATAATATGTGTTCAGTGCTCTGCCCTTGTCTTGATTTGCCTAATTACATTAGAATCTCTCTAGAAAATTTTCCCTTGTCTCTCACTAAATCTTACTCCCTTACATAGGGTTCCAAAGGGGAAACTCGATAGCTTTGGCCACTAGAAGGGCTACCCATTTTTAGCTTTTCTCTTCAATTTCCTTTTGCTTTGGTTTCTAAATAAAATTTTCCTTCTCTGTTATGGGATGTTTTTTGCTTCCTGCTCACTTTAAGACTTTTGTTTTTTAAGCAAGACTAACTATGACGGTTTTACTGTCTCTATTTTTGGCTTAGTTTGGATCTCTCGTCAGAGGCTCCTTTCCTTTAAGTTTAGTTATGGAGAAATGGAGAAAGGTGAGAAATCATAACTGGCTAGCTCTAGTTTGGATTCCTCTGGATCTACGCTTTTCAAGTTTGATCCAAGTTTATCTTCCTTTATTTCTCTATGGCAATGGAAGATTTTTGATGAAGCTCATAAGTAAAATATTTTAAAGGGGAGTCCAACTGCATGTTCCCTTCTAGCGGGGGCATCTGACACTCTCATTCTCTTGCAGTAGTGATGGCAGAGCTAGCAGCAACAGAGAGAGAGAAGGGATGCCAGGGATGCATGTGGTTTTCAACAATTTCTATAGGCCTATGGGCCTTGGATCCCATAGATTTGTGATGTATGTTTGTGTTAAACCCAAAACTAGGTAGCTTTAATTTGGACTTAAGTGTTGTGAAATTATAAATAGCTTTGGCTTTCTTATTGTTTGTTCAATGTATTTGTACTTTTTTGCCCTGTTAATGAATTGCTAACTTTAAAAAAAAAAAAAAAATGCATTCACCTTGAACTATGAAGAAAATCATTATTTTCTTCTTGTTATGCTTCTATTGCCTTCGATCCTCACCCTTCACAAAATCAAACATCACCTAACCACTACCATAACTCTGCCCATCACACCATTTGCAGCCTAAACACCATATAATAGAACCTTGAGCAGATTGCTTGTTGCACTTGATTATGCTCTTCAAACGCCGAAAAAAAAAAAATTATTATTATTATTGTTTTTTTTTTTTTTTCTCTTGGATCTCTCTTCATTAGTTTGGACATCCGGACTTCCGTTTGGCATTTATTTTGTCATAAAAATTTTAATTTAAAATGGAGAATTATCACATTTCAAAGCTAATTGATATTTGTTTGACTAATCTAATTACAATTTATGGCTTCAAGGAATGAAGAGGTTTTTTATTGGATGTAAGCTACAGTGATTTATCACCAACGATGGCAATTAGCCTACCCAAAGTTACAGATGCAACTGATGTCAAATTTGAGGAGCGTCTTGAGAATTGAGATAGCAAAATCATCAAATTATCACCTAGCTTTGCAAAATCATCAATCAAATTATCACCTAGTTTTGCAATACCTATGCTCTTTGCTTTCACATTCAATTTGCTGATTTTGTTAGTGCAAACGAAACCTAGGATTTCTTAGCTAATCGGTATTATGCTACTTGTCTTGCTCGTTACTATCAATCATGGAATACTCTCCACAATCTAGAACAAGTATTTGGTCAAACTCTGGCTGATTTCTTGGCTCAAATCCAACCTATTTGGAGTCAGTTATGAAGATCATTTGCATCTTATTCAAGTTCTTGTAACACTTCGTCAAGAATATGAAGCTGTTAGAGCCTCTCTATCACGTCATACTCCATCTGGCACAAAACCCAAAGCTGAAAATTAAATAATTCACTCCTCTCTCGCAAGAATTGATGGGGCAAAAAAGTTACAAATAGTTACATGCATTTCCCAAATGAACTGATCTAAACTTTGAATACATTCGTTGTTTCTTTTTCCTTGTGCCTCCTAACTCCATATGAGAGCATGAAACAGGAGGGAGTTTCTAATGAATAGTGAACCACTAAATATGCAGCCAATAATAATCCCAGGGAATAGTGAACCACTAATAACAAAATAGCTCACCCAGCCTGGAAAGGACCTGTGTTCACTGGTTTCTGGAAGGTACGCGCCACTGGCATTCCATCACTGTCGTCATTTCCAATCCTCCATGAGCGGTCCTTTTTCCTCTGAGGCTTCTTGTGGTGCTTATGTGATGCGTTTGGCTTCTTGGTACTGACCTTACCGGAAGCAGGTCCATTGGCCATATCAAATGAATTTAGATCATCAAGCACATGCTCAAGAACAGGTGCACTTCCACCTTCATTATCTGAAGGGTTCTCAGTGTCAAATGAATCTGTCTCATGTGTCTCAGACAAGCTGGGTCCTCCATTATCTTCAACACTTGCTTCCTCGTGAGACATTCCAGGTGGAATTTCATAGTGGGGCAGCTTGCTGTCTATGTAATCTTTCAAAATTTGACGGGCAGCTCTAGTTTCATCAGGCAGTCCACTAGTTGCAACATATCCACGAGATGCACAGTAAGTCCTTAAAAATTCTGATGCCAAAGGAGGGCGAGATTGTGGTTCGTATGGCTTAGGCTTTGGCAGATTCATTTTGTAAACATCCTCAATGACATGCCTTGGGACTCGATTAGCCACAACCTGAACAGCCTCTCTGTGCTCAGTCATTCGATCAATTGGTAACACCCCAGAAGCAATCATTTCATATCTTGAAGTTGAGAAGGAAGGGAATACCAATCCAGGACAGTCACACAAGGTCAGCTCCTCAGAAATTATCAATGTTTGGAAATGCTTGGTCTTCCCTGGTGTGGAGGTAACTCCAGTCCGCTTCTGGCCTACTAAAGCATTGATTGTAGAGCTTTTCCCTACATTAGGATATCCAACAAATCCCACCACCACATTCTTGGGAGTTGAATTTCCAGCAACATTTCCTCCCAGAGTCTGATCACTAGATGGGCCAGTGCTAATGGAGCCAGATTTCATCCTCATCTTGACAATATCTTCAGCCTCTAACTGTAATCGAGACAAGAGCTCATCCCTGCCATATATTTTAGTATCAGGGCCATCCATTTGTTCAAGGGTAGCTTGTTCCTTCCAAACTTCTTTGAGCTTTTTCCCCTCAAGGGCTGCAGAAGCAGTCCTAGCCGACCAGAACACAAATAGAATCTCATGAAGGCAAAAATACTTTGCCCATTTTTGCCTGTAGTGAAGACAATCCAAATATTAGAAATCTAAAAAGTAGAGAATAACATCAACGTAAACTTGCTGAGGCAATCAGTAACCTGACAGAAAAGGGTAAAAGATCTGCTTTGTTTACAAGGAGCAATGTCCTCTTGTGCTCATCAACCTCTCGTGCATATACCTACGTTAAAACAAAATCAATTTATGTCCCATTGTGGTAGCCAAAATCATCTAGTATAGGGGGAGAGGGGCATGCTAAAGTGGAAGACTAAAGTCCAACAATTTCTTCACTATCTCCAACTATGAAATAAATTGGAGATCACCATTAGGAATTACTTAAAGTCGCATTTATAACCTTTCAAAATAGACCAATCAAAGACAGGCTTTGATTGCTAAATTTTAAATGAACTCTAGTAAGACTTTGGTTGCTAAATGCTAAACCAACTTGTTAAGCTTGGTTTTCAGCACTCAACTCATTACTTGTTAAAGGCTCAGCGTTTGACCACTTCAAATGCTGTCATACGATTGATTTTCTAAAGTAGGAAATGAAGAAAGAAATAACTGAAAATTTGAACATATCCCTGGGGAAAAAAAATTACCGCACTAAAGTTATCAGGAAAATCATGTGCAAATTAGATCTCCTCATTTGACATATGAGGATTTTTCCCAGATCTGATTACTCTTTTAAGCAAAATGCTTCCTGACACATTAGAACACTTTTAAACATTTAAGTAAGCAGTATTTCAAGAGCAAATTGAAGAATTTAATACCTCAAGATCCGGACATCGGTAGAACAAGGGGTCTCGTGCATCAACAACCATTACAAGCTGAACAGAACACATCAAAATAAAATTTCATGAGATAGAATACATAATTTAAGTTAGACATTCAATATTTGCAAACATTGAAAGTAACAAAGAGAGTAAATAGTATAGAAGTGAAGAGTTCAAGTGCATGATTAATATATATATATATATATATATATATATATATATATATAATGATTAATATTTACCCATTGGTGGGTATTGCTATTTTAACCATTGGATTAAAATCAAATGGTTTCAATTCATTTTGAGTTTTTCTACAACATTTATGATCATTAATTTTTTTTCTTTTTTTTTTTTTTAAATCTGATGATTAATTAGCTTTGAATTTATAAATCTCATCAAATATATTTTTGGTGGACAATTTATTGGCAGCCTGATGACATAGCATTTTTCATTATTAATATTCAACTATTAATCATCATATTATAAAAGATATTTTATTTTATTTTTTATAAATTTTTAGCATTCAATTATTAGCATCAAATCATACAATATATGTTTTTATTGATTTTAGTCCCTGAATAAATTATATACATTTAACTTCATTAAAAAAAAAAAAACTGATAATTAACATAATATACAAAACTTACATGTTATCACTTATTTAACTAAATATATATTTTAAAGTTATTCAATTATTAGTATATTATTTACCCTTTTGAGGTGGAACATTATTATTGTTATCATTAAGATGGAATAGGAAATTATTTGTGGTCAGGCAAAGTTGTTATTTAGATTAATTTTTTAATAAAACTTTATTGTATATATATAACTGCTTAATACAAGGATTGTTAAGGCTGCATATCATTATTTAGAATTTAAGAATTTATACAGAACTTATCATAAAAAAATTGAAAAGAAAAAATTCATGAGTAAAAAATATTATAATATCATTCAATGGAGTTTGAGCATAGCATGCCATCCAAGCTTTGACTATGGACTGATTTGACAAAAAAGGTCATTTTGTTTATCCCCTTGTGCCAAGTTCAAGGGTAAATTTAGACCTTTTTCCTAGCTTTTTATCGATACATTCTTTTATATATTTAAATTGAATCTTAATTTAAGATCATTCCATGATTCTTTCTCATTTCAAATTTTGATTCAAATGTTACTAGTGCCATTATAAAAAAATTATAACAAGTACATAATTTAAAAAAAAAAAATCATTCCAAAAGATCATAACTATTTATAGGTACAATGAGAATTTAGCAACTAAAACAATTAGGCAGGAAAAGGTGTAGAACTATATTACAACTAACTAGTCATTTATCCAAGCGTTGGACGGATATTGTTATTATATTTAATTATAAATAATAATTTAAAATTAATTAATGAAAAAGTTTAATATTTTAAATTTTATACAATGTTTTAGAAAATAATAACAATTTAAAATAGATTACATAAATTTTTTTAAACCTAATAAAAATTTCAATATTTTAGAATTCTATAATTATTAATGGAAATGATATTTAATTTATAAAGAGTAATCTTCTTATTTTATTGGAGATTATAATTTTTAATGAATAATGAACTCTTAAAAATAATACGTGAGAGAGTAACTTATGAAATAAGTTAGATGATATATTTATAATTAACAAAAACAAAAAAAAAAAATAAAACTATAATCCATGTGTTATTTGAAAAAAAAAAAATACAAATGTTGATTCGAATTTGATTTTTATGACTAATGCTGATAAGGTACATCTTAAATGAATAAACTTAAAATTTATTTACTTTTTTCATATTTTTATTCTTTTTTGAAGATTAATTTTCATACATATGCCTTTGTCTACATACAGAGTAATATAAAAATATATTAATTATAAAAATTAATAATATATATAAAGTAATATTAAAAATATATATGCTATTTTTTAGGATTGAGAATCATTACTTAATTAGGGAAGTAACTTATTATTTAATATATTAATTATACAAACAAAAATTAATATACTATTTTTAGATTATTGTTTAATTAGGAAAGTAATATATCTATTTTGAGGATTAGAGTCATTGTTTAATTACAATTGTACTATTAAAAATATAATATAATGCCTCTATTAGCACAATGACACATCAGTATTTTTGACATATGACAAAATTTCAGGTCTTCTTAAAAGGACATGGATCAAATGTCAAAAAAATTTCTAAACAACTTAAGAGCTCAGTTTTGAAATCAACTACTTCGCTCCCTTTTAAAATACATCCACCTTTCCTAGGCATTATATTGACTCCTTTCTTGCTCTCCCCATCAAGTCAAACCTTCCTTTAGCGCTTGGTTTCATAATATTCTGCAAGTTACTGTTCCATCTTTTAAATCTTTATTTATGTGACTCGTAAAACATGATTTGATTAACTCAGACCTTGTTCCTTCAGTTTTTCAAGTCACATTCAAATTAGGGTTATCGTTTTTGCTTCAATAGGAAATTTTTTTTTAGCACATCTTTCGAGTCAAATACCTATCTTTTTAACTATGAATAAATTAATTTTTATAATAGAAAATGTTTGAAAGAAAATTGAGATTCTGCTTATTTAGTGGGGAAGGATGGGCAGTCCTCTTACCAGACCAACGTTGGGCCAAGGAAGCAATAATGGTTTTGTAAAATAAATTGCATAAGAGGGTTAAAACAAAAACCAATGCCTATGATATAAAAACACTGTCTAAATTGAAAAGATTTTCAATGCAAAAAGAAATTGCTGGCATATGTTGTGTATCGTATTTGAATCTGCAAAAGAATCAAACATAAATAAAGTTGACTAAACTGATTAGAAAAATTTCATTGGCACAAGCTTATAAGATAGTCTGTTAAGGATGATTCTTTAGTACTAGACATACATATTCTCCTGGAAGTTGATAATCCTAATGCCAGCGTTTTACTGATTCAACTACTTATTTGCCTTCTTGTCAACATTGGGATCTTGATTTCTAAGTATTCTTAGATGCTATAAGAAAATTGGAAAATGCCAAAGAAAAAGGAAAACATCTATTATATAATGCAATTCAAAAACAATTGGCTTACCAAATCACTGCGCTCAACCACCCGCCAAAGCTGTCTCCAAATATCTAGGTTCTTCTCAAATGGAGTGAGAACAAGCTTCTCATTCTCCTCGAGGCTGAAGAGATTACAGTGGCACAAAAATGCATAAAAAAGAGCATCCATGAACCCATGCTATTACTAATTATCTAAAGACAAGGAGAAACTAAACAAGGTTATCCAAATCACTAATAAACCAAAATGTAAGATGTCCTTTAACATAAAAAGAAGGCAATCAATCCAAGCGCTTTTCCTTTTTCACCATGATTTATGATGGTGCTTCTAAGTTGAAACACACAGAGACCTCCTCTTTTTTTATTTTTCCTTCTTCTAAATGATTTGTAACATTCACACATAAAATGCTATCATTTAGGTGTCATTTTCCCATAAGGTAAAATTAAAAGGTAAGGCACCCTTACAACTTCTTCCCCATGCCAACCATCTTTTATAACACATATATTATATACCTTTATAAAGGAGTGTAAAAGTTTAAAACTTGTACAATGGAGCTTACCTCGCAAGGCTTCTACGCCAGACTAAAAAAGCCTGTCTTTCATTTGCATCAAGCTCCTCCACAGACATTTTAGCATTCCATGGTGGCCTGCAAGAGAAGAAGTAAACAATCTTCACACACCAATCACTAAGAGTACATTTGGTAGAACACTATGAGAATCAAATGACTTTTAGGATAATATTTATACTAAAAATGCATTTGATTACATTACATCCCATAATGGTCTACCAAACACTATCTAAGAATCTAATCTAATATGGGTTTAAGCTTAATAATAAAAAAGAAGAAGAATGCCTGCGAGGAACTCGGAGACTGATAGCATGTAACGCCTCCTCTTTCTTCTGCTCTTCCCTCCTTTCCTCCGGTGTCATATCACTAGTACTTGAGCTCGTGTTATCGCTGCTCAAGCCCAAACAAACAAAAACGCAGAAAATTAATCATGAACATTAAACAATAAAAATTCATCAATAAAAAAAAAAAAAAAAAAAAAAGAAAGAAGCGAACAGGTTGATGAGAACGTTGGGTACGGCGTGTTGGAGAGAGAAGAGACGGTCGGCCTCCTCGGCTTGCTCGATGACGGCGTCGATATCGCTAACTTCGGTGACGGATTCGAGAACTTTCTTGTGAAGGGCTTTGTAAAAACGGCCTTTCTCTTTGGATTGTTGGATCATCTGGTTATGGTGCTTCACTAATGATCTGCCTAACCCTGTCTTCTCGTTCTTGCCCATCTCTCTTTCTTCTAAAATCTCTCTAATTTCACAGGAACGACAATCTTCTTTCAATCGGCGATGAACCAAGAAAATATATATGTATGTGTGTGTGCGAATACTCTGTACAGGTTAGAAACGCTTTGTGGGTATGTATTGGTGGCGAGCTGCGCGTAAAGAAAAGCAGCGCGACTCGCTGGATTGAAGGGTCTATCTTTTGCCTTTTAACTTTCTCTTGGATAATTTTTGTTTATAACTTTTTAATATAAATTTAAAAGGATACTAAATACTTTCCCATAATAATGTATAAGCTAATTTATTTATAAAATTTAATATAATTTATGTATTATTATAAAAAGAAAAAAAATAATAAAAAAAAATTTAACATTCCTCTAAATTTAAATATATCTTTTAAAATGTTGAAAATATAATACATTAATTATAAAAATAATATAGCCAACTCTCAAAGTAAAATAAATTTTTTTTCTGCAGTGTCAATTAGAATACAATAGAGTGAATAGTAAATTTATACTCGTATTTTAAATTATTTATGACTTTTGAACTTGTAATCTTATATTATACTAATTAGTATTGTATTTTCTGAATTGTACTCGCTTTTTTTAAGATTAAAAATAATTTTAAAATTTGATGAATTTTAGATATAAATTAAATAAATTTACTATTATGTTCTCATTAATTTAGAGGAATTGACATATGTGTAATTATTTTAAAAAATATATGCCAAAATATGCTATTTTAAAAAATATTTACCAAAATATGCATTGTTCGGCATTTTAAATGTCGAATTGGTTGTACCAAAAATTAATTCGGTATTTTAAATACCAAATTAGTGTTTATTAGGCATTTTTCTTTGCTTTTTTGCGGGTGTGGGGCCCGTGTAACCTAGTTCAGTATTTAAAATACCAAACTAGTCTATAGTTCGGCATTATAAATGTCGAACTTGACCTGCTGCGACTTGTCATGTCGCAGCAGGCCTGCAGCTTAAGTTTGACATCTATAATGCCGAACTTATAGTCAAGCGTGCAGGCTAAGTCTCATCCGTGCAGGTACGGGTTCTAGTTCGACATTATAAATGCCGAACTAGAGCTACGCACTCCAGCCGTTGGATTCTCGCGATCCAACGGCTAGGGAGTAATATAAGAAATTATTATTGCTGTGAAGTTGTTGGCCCTTCCTTCTTCCTTCTCTCCCTCATTTCAGTTTCTTTGTTGCGTTTCTTTCCTCTCTTACAACTCTCTCAACCTTGCTTCAGTTTTTTTTTTTCTTGTTACTATGAAAGATTGGTAAATATTGATTATTAAAGAAGCTTGAAGAAGGAAAAAAGGTATATATTATTAATTTAAATTTTTGAAGTAATTTATAAATTTTTTTTAATTAATTTTAGCAAATTATTATTTTCTATAATATATAAAAATAATATTGATGAAAAATAATTGTTGCTATTTTTTAGGTGATTATAACAATATTCAAATTTTTGAAGATATTATCCACGAAAAAAGTAATTTTTATTTTTAAAATTATATTAAGACAACATATTAAATTGATTATTATATATGTTGTTTGTATAATTTGTATTGTATAGGATTTTTTTTTGTCAAATAATATTTATTTTTTGTATGTAAAAATCTTTAGGGATAAAATGATTGCTTGAAATTTGTTAATATATTTTTCAAGTTCACCTCTTAATTATTTGAAATATAAATATAAAATAAAATTAAACATTGTAATTTATTTAAGTGTTAAGGTAATAAAATAAAAAAATAAATAAATATTCCCTTTAAAAGCACCATAAAATATTAATTAATTTAATATAATTATATAAGATTAAAAATATTTGTCAATAAATTCAAGTAATATTAGTAAATAATATAACTTAATTTAGGCTATAAATATTTGTTAAAATATATATTTGTTAATTTAGGAGATACGTTAATTAAAATATATAATTAATATGTAATATATTTTATTAGCTCAATTAAAGTATATTAAATTTAAATAATAAAAATATATAATATCATATTATTTATGTTATTAATATTAAAAATATATAATATCATATTATATATGTTATTAATTAAGTTAAAAAATAAGTATAATAAATAAGAAAAATTTTAACTGAAATATTTTATTAATGTGTCACCATAAAATATTAATTAATTTAATATAATTATATAAGATTAAAAATATTTATTAATAAATTCAAGTAATATTAGTAAATAATAGAACTTAATTTAGGTGATATTAATTAATTAAAATATATAACTAATATGTAATATATTTGATTAGCTCAATTAATTGAAAAGTGAACAAATTAAGAAAACTGATTAAATTATAATAATATTAAAAATATATAATATCATATTATATATGTTATTAATTAAGTTAAAAAATAAGTATAATAAATAAGAAAAATTTTAACTAAAATATTTTATTAATATGTCACCATAAAATATTAATTAATTTAATATAATTATATAAGATTAAAAATATTTGTTAATAAATTTAAGTAATATTAGTAAATAATAGAACTTAATTTAGGCGATATTAATTAATTAAAATATATAACTAATATATAATATATTTGATTAGCTCAATTAATTGAATAGTGAACGAATTAAAAAAACTGATTAAATTATAATAATATTAAAAATATATAATATCATATTATATATGTTATTAATTAAGTTAAAAAATAAGTATAATGAATAAGAAAAATTTTAACTGAAATATTTTATTAATGTGTATGAAATTAATTTCATTAATGTATGTGAAACAATATAAATAAAAATATTTGTGAAATAAAAAGTTATGTGAAATATTAATTTATAGGAAATAAAAATAGTATTGGATCAAAAAATTATAGTGAAAATAAAATAAAGTAATTTATTTGTAATAATAACATTTTTATGCGAAATAATAATTTATGTTAGAAACTATAAAAATGTCTAATAGAATTTAATAATATAATAAAAGAGTATAAATTAACTTAATTTACTATATATCAGTTAATTGTATTATATATTTAACATATAATATAATTAATGAATTTAATAATTAATTCGGTTAAGTATAATTAATGAAATATGAAATTTTTTTGATACTATAATAATATATATATATTTAATATTTAATATTATATAAAGAGTATAAAAACCTATATAAAGTATTAATTTTTGAATATAATAAAAGTTATATTTTGATGAAATGAACTTGTTGTAGAAAGTGGAATTAATTTTCAAATATGACTAAACTATAAGCCCTAAAACGCAAATCTTTAGAATTATTATTAATTATTATTATTATTATTGCAAAAATAAATTATATATATATATATATATATATATATATATATATATATATATATATATATATATATATATATATATATATATATATATATATATATATATATATATCGAAAATAATAATAATGAAAGAATAAAAATAATATTAGAATTTAAATTTGTATAATGATTATCTTGTATAAATTATAGAATGATAAGCAGATTTAGAAAGTGGAATTATTTGACAATGTGAAAATCATAAATCCTAAATCCTAAATCTAAATTTGTAAATCATAAATTTTAAAATTTCGATCATATAGATTATGCTACAAATTAATTTTTAGCATATTGTGAAAAAGTAAAAGTAATTGCACTGATATTAATATAAATAAATATTGTTACTTAATTTTTTTTTTTATTTTTTGTTTGGAATTCATTATATATAATACTAATAGATATGGCTGAATCGATACCAATATATTTTTACTAAGGAGGTGAAGTGATATGTCGTGACTATGGAGTTTATTATATAAATGGGCAATGCAATATGCTCCAAGTTCATCCTATATAGAAAATCACAGAGATGCTCTACATTGTTCATGCAGCCACAAATATAAATTGTGAACAATATTTTATCAACTTAATAATATTTAGGGTACCTATAAGAGTGATAAATGGAGTTGTCTACCAAATGGCAGAAATACTGGAAGACGATGATGTAGAACGAATGTTTCAACATATGGATATGTTTAGACAAGATTTAGCGTTTTTTGAGATTTATGTTGGTATTAGTCAGAAGACAGGAAATGATGACATAAATGAGGATGATGGGGAAGGGAATGCAGATGGGAATGGAGAAGACAATAATGCAAGTGCACATGATGATGTAGAGGGATCAGGGGCAATGTTTTCATATGTTTTTGAAGAGGACGAAGATGACGAAGATGTCGAGGAAGATGACAATGATGATGCACCAGAAGAGTCTGATGAAAGCGATGAAAATATGCTCCATGAATTAGACGATTCTGACTCTGAATATTTTGCTTTTGGAGTACATGAGGGGGAGGCATGTACTGTAAGTAATAATGCAATTACGAATATACCATCACATTTTTTTAGCTATAACTCAAATGAGTTTGTAGATTTTGAAGCAATGCAGGTACCAGATGGAAATGAAAACACGATAGATTATGGTGATGGCTTATATAAAGGTATGCTTTTTACCAGCAAAGAAGAATGTAAGCTTGCAATCCAACAGCATACAATACAGAATAATTACGAGTATTGCTCAAAAGAATCTCGGGAAGAGACATTTGTATGGATTTGCAAGAGAAAATCTAGTGGTTGTAATTGGCGATTACGGGCAAGAAAGTTGAGGGATGACAGTCGATGGAAGATAAGCCAATATGATAAACCATATACGTGTCTGAACACAGGCAGTACATCATATCATAAACATTTATCTACAAATGTTATTGCTAATCTTGTGGCACCCCTTGTGACAGAAATGCCTTTAATTAAGATTAAAATTTTACAAGTTGTAGTGAAAGATCAATTAGACTATGAACCATCTTATAGAAAGACATGGAAGGCAAAACAGATTGTAATTGAAAAAATATTTGGTGATTGGGATGAGTCATTTTCTCATCTTCAACATTGGTTGTGAGCAGCACAAGCAACCAATCCTGGTACCCATTACATTTTTAATGATGAGGAGCATGTTATCAACAACCGCATTGATCTAACCTGTCATGTATTTGAATGCATATTTTGGTGCTTCAAACCATGTATTGATGGGATGAAAAATTGCAGGCCTGCTCTCATCATTGATGACACTTTTTTGTATGGAAAGTATAAAGTTATTTTATTGTGTGTATCAGTTCTAGATGGTGATAATCATATTCTTCCTGTGACATTTGCTATTGTACAAAAAGAGAATAATGACAACTGAGATTGGTTCATGACGTGCATATGGATGCATGTTACTAGCAACCAAAAATTATGTGTTATTTCTGATCGGCACAAGGGCATAATAAATGCAATGAAAAGCAATTTATGGAAAATGTGTCCCCATCGATATTGTATCCGCCACGTGGTCAGTAATTACAATACAACTTTCAAAAATGCAAAAATGAAGAAATTGATACAAAATGCAGGTATATAATATATCATCCAATATATTATAGTTGTATGTATTACCTGAAGTTGACTTTTATTGTGGTAATATTAATGTGTAATATTTTTTCTTGTCGTAACATATGAAGTACAAAAGAAAAAGTTCACTAAGATGCATAAGGAAATTACCCAGTTGGACAAATCGTCATCAGATTGGCTAAAGAAGATACCATTGAAACAATGGACACTTTCTCACGACGGCGGGCATAGATATGGAAGCATGACATCGAATATTGCCGAATCTGTAAATAGTTTTTTAAAAGATGTTAGAGCATTACCTATCGCCTCGATGGTGAACAAGATTTTTTTGAAACTTGTTAGTGCATTTGACCATTTTAGAAGAGAGTATGAGAAGAAAATACTTGAGGGGCATAAATACACTCGTTTATGTCAAGATAAGCTATCTATATGGAGTAGACGGGCGAATGGTCATGAAGTGCAATATTTTAATAGAAAAACTGGTGAATGTCAAGTGACTACTGGTCGACAAAATCGGAGAGGAAAGATTAAGGGAGGCAATGTATAGGTTGTGGATTTGGCAAAAGGTGAATGCTCGTGTGGCAAATTCCAGCAATATAAGATTCCTTGCTCGCACGCCATTGCATGTTGTGTGAAGAATGGTATTGATTGTGAGCATTACATTTCTCCATTTTACAAGTTAGAACGTTCATTGAAATGCTGGGAATCACACTTCCATCCCCTTGGTCATCCAGATTATTGGCCAGAATGTGAAGAATTACCTTTGATACCTAATAAAGAATGGTTGCATGGAAAGGGTAGACCAAAATCCACAAGGATCAGAACTGAAATGGACTGCCGAGTAAAAGAGAAAGCTGGTTATTCATGCAGAGTGTGTGGTGAATCTGGCCATAATATTAAAACATGTCTAGTTGCAAATAGTAGGAATAGGCACTAATAAAATGTTATTTTCAACTTGTGTCTTAATATGATTAAGATTTTATAACATACTTACATATGATGGTGTTAATTAGATGTGTTGATATTGTTATACCATTACTTTCATTATATTTATGTTTTATTTATTGTGAGACAAGCAATGTGATGGTCTTTATAAAACCCTGTGATAGGTGATAATGACATTTTATACTCCCGGTGATATATTTAGTGCATGCGGTCGACATTGGTCACTTGATGATGATTTTCTTTATCCTACTGATTGTTTATCTGATATTTATCTTACTGATGAAGACAATGTTGTATGATATGTCATTTGACCATATATTAAGTTTGATGTAATGTCTATTAACAATATATTGTAATCAAATGATAAATTAATGAATTCATATATTACCGTTAATAATTATGCTCCATACTATAACTTAAAGTAATTGGTATTATGTTATACTATTTTTTATGAATGACGTTATCTCATATGTATTTGCATTTTTTTTTCCAATTGAGCTATGCTATCATTTTATCATTTATGTTGTACTACACCAATATAAACATTATGAAAGTTTTATTATCATTTCTTATGGTTTCATTATATTTGTTTAGGTATGGAGGGTGGACATGCTACAGATCATATACATCCTGGACCATATGACACTTCATTGTTGGACATGCAGGATGTTCACCAATCAGGTGCTGTATGGGTTGATTAGGGCACTGCCCCACCATTGCAATGCAGGCGTAACGCATTAGTATTGCGTGATTTTGTGGTTGACGACCGAGTAATTCCGCGATTATGCCTTATTGGATTTTATGGCATGGCTAGGATTGGCTATTTTATGTTGGATCACCATCTTATCATCGTACTAGTGGAGAGATAGAGATCAGAAACACACACATTCCATTTTCCATATGGAGAGATGACTATTACACTTCAAGACGTCAGCATACAGACTGGGTTGCCTATAGATGATCATGCAGTGACTGCATCCTCACACGTAAATGGGAGGGATTTATGTCATAGACTTTTGGGTGTAGAACCAGATGGTAATGCAATTAGAGGAAATAGATTGTCACTTAATTGGCTGAATGCTACATTTGCCACTCTGTCTGTTGATCCTAATGAGATTGAGATAGATGCATATATACGAGCATTTATACTTCGCCTTATTGGTGGTGTTTTGTTTACCACGGAAGCTGATAGCCGAGTTCACTTGATGTGGCTATCTCTCTTGGAGGACTTTGACCGGATTGGTCAATATAGTTAGGGAGCTGCATGTTTGGCCTACTTGTACAGTGAGTTATGTTCAACATCACATCGAGATGCAACTGAAATTATGGGTCCATTATTTATATTGCAGCTATGGGCATGGGATAGACTTTCCATAATTTCACCCCGACTACATGTGCGAGTTCCACCGGAAGACTCCCCACTCGGGCAACGGTAAGCAAGAATAAATATTTTAAAAAAATATTGTTATGAATTATATCTAATTAATCTTATTTTACAGATGGAGCAACCTGCGACAAGTTACTGAAGTCAGTACACACGTCGTACATGACATTCACTACAAATTTGATATTATACATGACCAACAGGTATATTTAAATCAATCACTATAATAAATTTAGGTTATTGCAACAAAATAATTTGTCACAATGAAAGCTATTTTTGTGATAATATATTTTTTATGATGAATTTAGCTTATCACCGGGTTGATTACAATAAATTTGTCTTAATAAATTTATTGCAACAAAATAGAATTTCATCAAGATAAAATATAACATATTGTGACAAAATGACTTTGTGACAAAAACTAATTTTTTGTGATCAATTATTTATCAAAAAAAGAAAATATTTTGTCACAACAAATATCATTCTATCACTATATAATAAGTTATATAATAACAAAATAACATAATATAAAAAAAGGTTTACTTTTTAAAAAAAAAAAAATTCTATAATCAGAAAAAAAACAGTAGATTGAAAAAGTAGATTAAAAAAAAATCTGAAAATTAAAATTAGCATATTGGAAAAATTGGTATATTAAAAACAAGGTTTAATTCCTTAAAAAACTAATTAACAGGTTAAAAAAATTATTATACTAACCTGAAATTCGATGAGAAAAAACAAGAAATTTGTTATTTGAGATTTGATAATGGCAGAGTTTTATTTTATTTTATTTTTGGCTATTAATAATAAGAAAAATTTATTCTGAAAAAAAAATTTTGTTAAATAATCAAACCATATTTTAAATTATTATTATATTTTTATTAAAGTTTGAAATTATTAATGATTTACTAAATTGAATATGCGTTTACTGAAAATTATTTTTGATTGTTAAAATGTGTAATATACGTCAATATTTCATGCAGATGATTTGGCAGCCATATGATGATGAGATATTAGAATCATTCCCTTAGTACTGCCTTAATGGATAAAATATAAGTGGTCCAAATGATTTGCTTTCACATTGTACAATGGCACCAGCCGGACAGAGTTCTTAGACAATTTGGACAAAGACAACGTATACCGCTGCGGCCACAACAACCCAAAAGGCTTGAGGGCATTGACTTGCGCTCTGGTACAGGTGACTGGCATGTGTACCATCAGCAATGGATTATGATGTGGAATGATCGACATCAGTGAATCCGTGCAGATGCGCCATGCGACACATGGCCACAATAACATTCGCAGTATATGGAGTGGTTTAGAAGGGTAACGAGAAGATATATATCTCATCAGGGTGGCTTATTTAATGCAATGGTTAGTTAATGAAGAAATTAGGAGTAATTGATTATTCAGTACATGTTTCACTTAAATATAATCTTAGCATGTTATATATTTTGGAGTAAATGTTAATTTACTTTATTTTACAGATATTACTAATAATGTATTTATTGCAGAAAGATACTGTGGAGAGAATTCGCATCACAAATGATGTTGGCACAATACATCAGATCAATCAAACTATGTTTGATGCATTGGCTAAGGAGAAGCGAATTGTGATCGGACAACCTTCGGATCCAGAGCAAGTGCCAGAACAACATCAGTCAAATATTGGTCAAAGTGAACCACGAGCTCGACGACATTCTAATAGGAGTGCAAACCAAAGGCGACGAACGGGTACATCTATTCATCCAAATATATTACGCCCAATTGAATTCCATAATGTGCCTACAGGTCGCCACCAATCAAGCCAGCATGATGAAAATAGGTTTCCTCCTTCCACCTCAACTAGATTCGAATTTGGTAGTTCATCAGGGGCTCAGCCACCCGAGGTCACACCTGAGATGTATGGACAGTCCCAGACCTCCTCTTCATTTGCACAGTTTGCATCTACGTCATTTCAACCGAACCCATATGCTGCATCGTCTTCTGCATTCATGCCTTGGGTAGGGGCACAGTGGGATAGAACTCCCACACAGCAAACGCAATATTCAGGCGGATTTTTCACTCCAACAAATACGTTTGCACCTGCTTTTGGACATCCATTTGCTACACCAATATATACTCATACTCTTATACCATATCAACTTCAGGATCAAGAGCACGATGCTACTGCTGATGAACAGCAAACTGAAGTGCAGCCAATCGCAGTTCAACCTAGACGTGCTCTTCCACATGATCGTAGGCCTCCTCCTTATGGGATTGGAGGTGATCGGAGTCACGTTCAAGGGGGACGCAGACGACGTGGAGGGCATTAGTTTTTTTTTTTAATGACAATTATACACTTGGTATAATATTTATTTGTATAATTATATATGCATATTTTATATTATGTTTATAAATTCTCATTGCATTATCTGTTGATGGTACAATATGTTATTTATTTGTTAATCGACATAATATCATTCCACAATACTCACTATATATTTTTCAATATTTGCATATATATGGTAAGCTAATATTATTACAATAATTTTAATATTACTAAGTTAATATATTATTACAACTAATTTAATAAGACACATAATACTTAATAAAAAAATATATTATTCTTATTACACATCTATCAATTTAGTTATTTAAATATTTTTAAAGTGGAATTATTTAAATATTGAAAAATCGCATATAATTTACAAAAACTTCATATAAATTAACATAAAAAAAATAAAATATAAATTAATGCACAATTTAGTTTTTTTTTTCAATTTTAATTATGTAATAACAAGAAAATTAATAAGCAAACCCAATTTTTTCCATTATTATTTGTAGATTAGAACAATTAAGGACGCAAATAAATTCTAATATTAAGCAAATAAAATATTATTAACATAATCATGCATTTATATGTTATTTACCTCTTTTCATGCAAAATTTCTTTAAAAATTCAAATATTTTTTAATATGACCTAAGAAAAAATATTAATATTTTTCGGTCATATTTATAATTATTTATAAAAAATGAAATTCTCAAATTTCTACCCATTAATATATATTAATATTTTATATTATTATTATTATAATATTAATTATTATTATTATACTTTACACATTATCTTATTAAATTACTTAATATTTTTATGCCCATTGAAAAATAGCAATTCATTATACAAAATAAACTTATAAAATTTATTAATAAATTATGTCATAAAATATAAAAAATAAAAATATATAATTAAAAAAGTTATAAGAAATCAATTATTAACAAAATATGCTATAACTAACTTATTATCTAATAATAATAATAATAAGTACTGTTATTTTATTCATATTATTATTATTTTCATACCCAATTATATTCATAATTTTTATTATTTTAGATATTTTTACTTTAAATATTTTAACACAATACTAAAAAATTACAAACAATCAATTATACAAAATAACAAAAAACATTTTAACAAAATAATAATAAATATTATCACACAATTAAAAAATAATAAAAAATATATATTATTATCTTATGTTATTTTCAAATAAATAAGAAAATAAAATTTATCTCTTTCAATTAAATTTTTTAATTGTTCTAAAAATATATATCATTTCTAAATTATTATTCATTTATATTTAAAATTATTTGTAACAAAAAATACTTTAAATATTAAATGAAAAATATATAAATTATTTATAATATTAAAAATAAAATTTATTTTTATTTTTTTCCTATTCTTCTTGTTCAAACTGAAAAAAAAAAAAAGGTTTGAAGGCTGGTCAGATGGAAACAAAAAAATGAAAAAGGCAACTAAAGTTTGAATACGGCAGCGGGGTGGGTGGGCAGTGGCATTAGGAAGTGAGTGACTATAAGTTCGGCATTATAAATGTTGAACTTAGTCGCAGGCCTGCTGAAAAGTCACAGCAGCTCAAGTTCGGCATTTATAATGCCGAACTATGACTAATTTGGTATTTTAAATACCGAACTATGGTACACGGGCCCCACACCCGCAAAAAAAAAGCAAAAAAACAAAGAAAAATGCTTAATAAACACTAATTCGGTATTTAAAATACAAAACTAGTTTTGCACACAACTAATTCGGCATTTAAAATACCGAACAATGCATATCTGGGTAAATATTTTTTAAAATAGCATATTTGGGCATATATTTTTTAAAATAATCACACATCAGTTAATTCCTCCATTAATTTATTATAAAATTGTATAATATCATTAATGAATAAATTAATAAAAATAATAATAATAAAATTGATAACATTAATAAATAATAAAAATTTAATATCAAAATAGTAAGAAAATAAAATAAATATTAAAAATTTAATATACACAAAATGGGGTGATCTCTTTAATTCAATTCTTCTATCTTTCCATTTCCAAACAGTGGAAGTAGACGTCATGAATTTTTTGCATTCTTGAATGTACAAAACGTCATTATTAAATTCTTTGATCACCTGAAAAGTGGAAGAGAATATTGATGTAATACTTTAAATTTTTGTGATAAATTATTAAATTAATTTACTTATTTTATTTTAATTATATGACTTTTATTATTATTATTATTATTATTATTATTATTATTGATGTATACATAATAAAAAAGGTCATGCCACGTGAGCTAGGAGCTCGCTGAAACACGAGTTCTCCAAACTATAGGCATTGCCTATTCGAACTCCATCTTTTACAAGCGACGCACCTGTATATTTTCGTCCCCTTCAAGGCTTAGGATTCTAATCCTATCTTAGTTCCGCAAGACAAAGCTCATAAAGAATCCTTCTCTACATACAATACCATGATGAATGATCTAATTTAGAGAATAATTTACGCTTTGAGACTCTACTATAGATAGAGAGAACTCCACCATAAGAGAGTTAAGGCATTCTGAGCATTCAAAACTCTTTAATTTTTCCAAATCATGACCTTTCTGACTTAAGCATCTGAGTGGCTTCCTAGACACATCATCTAGGCCTTCTTATCTTTTTGTTTTACAAATTTTAAAGATCAACAGATCACTTAACAATGTGCTTGAGATCAGAATTCATTTTTAAGCACATCAATTATTATTATTATTATTATTATTATTATTATTATTATTATTATTTTTGGGATGATAACTAGTTGATTGGTTAAAAACTTTGAATCAATCAACTGAGTTTATATCGGGTAGTAGAAAAGGGGGAGAGAGAGAGATAGAGAGAATGATGAGGAGGAGGAGTTGTTAATAGATTCACCACCATTTAGTGATCTCCGACAATCATGGGCCCACTAAGAGGAAGGTGAGATGCCAATGAGTTTATAAGTAGGAGCAGCGAAGAAAATGACCATTAGAGCTCTCCCACATGCTGTTTAACCAATAGCCAATAAGGAACCTTTCTAGGTTTTTTTCAGTTGATCCTGATGTCCATTTTTGGTGAGCCAAGTACCATTGAACTCCTCTTCTTCAAAGCTTTAGTTTGGTGCCCATTTGAACATTGATTGGAGAAAGAGATCGAAGACCAGCACCTTTTAATCTTTCTAGGCTTTTTTTGATGAATTGTTGGCAAGTGGGAGTGGTAAAGGTGATTTTTAGTTTCTCCTCCTCAAGACAAAGCTAATGGTATAATTTGTGTTACAAGCACCATAGGTGATGATAGTCTGACAATCGTCTAGTGGGCAAAACTTTCAGTAGTTTCTAAATGTGATTTTAACCTTATTGGTGAATTTTAAATGTTAGTATGAGAATTGAAATGTGAAATAGCTACTGAATGAGAATTAATTTATGAATTATAAATTTTATGTGATTATTGATTTATTTTTAAGTGTGTATATATATGTATATGTATATATATATATATATATATATATATATAAGAATCTGGAGGCGGACCTAATTCCACCTCTTAGGGATTTAATGTTGGGATTTCCCGAGCATCTGTGTGCTGCATGTGGGAGATTTGACCACTCTGAGGAGAGGTGTCTTATGAGGAGACGTTTGTTATCCTCATCTATAATATGTACAGGTCATAGGCAGCTGGGGCGGGGAGAGAGAGAGGCCTCCAATGATGAGAGGGACTATGAGGATTAGTGGGATAGATCATGGATGAGTAGACCATGATCACATTTTGGGTATAGTATGGTTTATATGTACAAAAACAATATGGATGATCTAAAATTAGTGTGACTAAAAGAATGCTATAGTTATGTAGTACTTGTACATAGGTGTGTAAGTTTGCAAAATAAAGGAAGAGCGATGAGTACATTATAATGTTTATATGGAAATGGTTATTTGTGATAATGATTTTGCTTTATGGATTACATGCAATAGCTAAATGGTATAGGTACGATTAATGAGATGATATGAGGAGGGTAAATTGGTGATTTATGTATATATGAAAAATTACATATGTTGAATATCAAAATTGTAATGTGTGAATGACACTGTGTATGTTGTTTTCGGTATAGATGTTGCCCTATGGGATTGCTCAGCTAGAGGGACAAGGGTCCCAGGAAGCTAATAGCATCGTCCCAGATGTAGCATCTAATGTTGCATTTGTTTGAAATACCAATCGAGAATCTTCCCAATTAAGGCAGCGTACTACAAGTGATGGAGAATGAGGATCACCAGGGGATATGGAAACATTATGACAAGAATATGAAGCAATGAGGTAGGAACTTTTGGAATTACGACGTCAGTGTCATGAAGTTCCACCACCACCCATGGTGCCACCTGCACCACAAGTGGATGACCTACCTCCCATCTTACCACGAGCACCACATAGGACGAGGAGACAGATGTTACCAGGAGAAGGAGTTACGGTGCATGATTTAAAGAATTCAAACTGCTAGAATTTTCAGGGGAAGAAGGGAAGGATCCCCAGAAATTTTTGGAGGAAATGGACAAAATAGTCTAGAGGATGACATGCTCTAATGAGAAATTGATCGAGTTGATAGGAGTTCAACTTCAGACTGATGCATGGGGTTGGTTTCAAAGGAATATTGAAGAGCGATTGTAGGGAGATGATCCACCTACTTGGGAAGAGTTCAAATAGGAATTGATGAATGAATTTCTATCTAAAGGGGAGAGACAGAATCATGCACTTCAGTTTGAACAATTGAAGCAGAGGCCTGGGATGTCAGTTTCAGAGTATGCCTAGGAGTTCAAAAGGTTGAGCAAGTATGCCACTCATATCATGCCAACTGAAGTAAGTAAAGTTGTCCGATTCCGTCAAGGATTGGTAGCTCTGTTATATCATATCCTGGTGGCCACTGAGTTTTCCACTATGGCCAAATTGATTGATAAGGCTAAGCTCATGGAGGCGAGGCATAAGATAGAAAAAGCGGAACGGATGGAAAGGGATCAAAAATAGAAGAATAAGAATAGGGGACCGAGTAATAAACAACGAGGTAGTTTTGGTCAAAATAGGGGTCCGGAGTAGACTTTCACTATTTCCACCCCCTATCAACTACAAGGAAGTGGATAAAATCAGTTCTGAGCTGGTAGTGGTTCGGTGGCATCTATGCCGAGTAATGTGGGTAATTTTCGGTTTAGACAACAAAGCCAAGCTATCCCCATCTGTGTTTTATATGGAAGGCCACATAAGAGAGAATGTAGGAGAGCTTCAGGAGCATGTTTGAAATGCAGTCAGATGGGGCATTTCATTAAAGATTGGCCACAGACAGTCAATCAAAAGGCAATAACAGCAGTGTCACAGCCTATCGTGCAGATGTATCGACTTGAAAACTATGGCTAAAGAGGATGAGGAAGAGGATCAAGGCAATCTTCAAATAATGTCAAAGCCTCGGAGAGCAGGGATCGAGGGAGAGTGTACGCTCTCAATCAACAAGAAGCAGGAGCTTTCAATAATGTTGTTATAGGTACTATTTCTATTCAGTCTATAAGTGCTTGTTGCTTGTTTGATTTGAGTGCGACACACTCTTTTATTTCACCTTACTTTGCCAAGAAGTTAGGAAGGGATAAAGAAGTTATGCAAGAACCTTTAATTATAAGCACACCATTAGGAAATGATGTGATAGTAGACCAAATGTACACAGATTGTATTATTGAAATCGAGGGTAGAAAATTTCTTGTGGATTTGATTGAACTAGAAATATTAGGATTTGATGTTATATTAGGTATGGATTGGTTATCTAGACACAACACTAATATAGACTGTCGGGGAAAAAAAATTGATTTTAAAGGAGAATATGGGCAGGAGTTTAGATTTCAGGGGAATTGAAGTAATTTTCCTATGAATTTTATTTCAGCCATAGGAGCAAAAAGGATGCTAAGGAAGGGATGCGAAGCATTTTTGGCACAGGTAGTGGATATTAGTAAGAAGAGTAGTGATTTTGAGAAGATACCTATTGTGGAAGATTTTCCTGATGTCTTTCCTGAGTATTTGCTGAGATTGCCACCGGATAGGGAAATTGAGTTTTCAATTGAACTTCTACTTAGAACTCAACCAATATCGATACTGCTTTACCGGATGGCATCTTCAGAGTTAAAGGAGTTGAAGGTCCAACTGCAAGATTTACTTGACAAGGGTTTTACTAGATCGAGTAGTTCCCCATGGGGCGCTCCGATTTTGTTTGTCAAAAAGAAAGATGGATCTCTTAGATTGTGTATTGACTATAGATAGTTGAACAAGGTGACTGTGAAGAATAGATATCCTCCGCCAAGGATAGATGATTTATTTGACCAGCTACAAGGAACCAGTTACTTCTCAAAAATTGATTTACGATCAAGACATCATCAGCTAAAGATTCAGGGTGAGGGACATTTGTAAAACTACATTCAGAATAAGATATGGTCATTACGAGTTTACTGTGTTGTCAATTGGGCTGACCAATGCACCAGCAGCTTTTATGTACCTGATGAATCGAATATTCAAACCTTTCTTAGATAGATTTGTGATTGTGTTTATTGATGATATCTTAATTTACTCGAAGAATAAGGAGGACCATAAAGAGCATTTGAGAATGGTGTTACAGACTTTGAGGGAACATAAACTTTACGCCAAGTTGTCAAAATGTGACTTTTGGTTAGAGCAAGTATGTTTCCTTGGACATATGGTTAGTAAGGAAGGAATCAAAGTAGATCCTAAGAAAGTAGAAGTGGTAGTGAATTGGCCTTGACCCACAACGATCATGGAGGTAAGGAGTTTCTTAGGGTTGGTAGGTTACTACCGCTGATTCATAAAAGACTTCTCAAAGATAGTCGTACCATTAACAAAGCTTACTAGGAAGCAGGTTAGATATAAGTGGGATGAAGCTTTTGAGGAGAGTTTCCAAAAGCTTAAAGATTTCTTGATTTCCAGTATTAGCTTTACTTGATGGAAATGAAGGTTTTGCTATATACTGTGATGCCTCGAGAGTTGGTTTAGGGTGTGTACTAATGCAGAATGAGAAGTTTATTGGCTATACATCTAGGCAATTGAAGAGACATGAAGTAAATTATCCTACTCATGATTTAGAAATGGCAGCGGTTGTCTTTACTTTGAAGATATGGAGATATTATTTATATGGGGAGAAATGTGAGATCTATACTGATCATAAGAGTCTTTAGTATATTTTAAAGCAAAGAGATTTAAATTTGAGATAGCAGTGATGGGTAGAGTTACTTAAGGACTATGATTGTCAGATCTTTTATCATCCTAGTAAAGCTAACGTTGTTGCAGATGCTCTTAGTAAAAAATCGATTAGTAGTCTTTCTCACATAACGGGATGAAGGAGACCCATGGTGAAGGAATTAAAGTAGATGTTCAATGAGGGCTTGCAGTTGGAGGTAAATGATTCACAAGTATTGTTAGCTTACTTCTAAGTGAAGCCGAGGCTTATTGATGAAATTAAGACTTTTCAAAGTTGAGATCCTCATTTGGTGAAGCTGAAGGAAAATTTAGAAAAGGGACAAGCTCCAGAATTTAGGGTGGAGGAAGACATTCTAAAGTGTGGTGATCGGCTTTGTGTGTCGAATGTAGAAGGGCTAAGAGAGAGGATTTTGAAGGAAGCACACCACACTCCTTACAGTGTACATCCAGGTGGCACCAAAATGTACCATCATGTAAAAGGTTCATATTGGTGGTCGGGAATAAAGAAAGACATGGCGAATTTTGTTGCTTCTTGTCTCACCTGCCAACAGGTGAAATTGGAGCATCAACGACCTTCTGGATTACTTCAGGAGGTAAAATTGCTAGAGTGGAAGTAGAAACATGTTATTATGGATTTTATAGTGGGACTACCCAAGACGATGAAAGGCTATGACTCTATATGGGTCATAGTGGATTGATTGATGAAATTTGCACACTTCATTGAAGTGAAGACCATGTATACAGTGGTGGATTATGCTCATATTTATGTTGATGACATTGTGAGATTGCATGGAGTTCCACTCTCAATTATTTCGGATCAAGGTACTTAGTTTACTTTGAGATTTTGGCAAAGGTTGCAAGAGGCATTGGGAACACAACTCGACTTCAACACTACTTTTCATCCATAGATAGATGGATAGTCTAAAAGAATAATTCAAACATTGGAGGATATGCTCCGTATGTGTGTTTTGGACTTTGGAGGTGGCTAGGATAAGCACCTTCCACTTATCAAATTTGCATACAACAATAGCTACCATTCTTCTATTGGAATGGCGCCTTATGAAGCATTATATGGCAGGAAGTGTCGATCTCTGATCTGCTGGATGGAGGTTGGCAATAAACATCTTAAAGCCCTTGACATGGTAAAAGAAGCCACAAAAAAGGTGAAGATTATCCAAGCGAGACTAAAAACTACTTTTAATCGTCACAAGAGCTATGCTAATCTTAAGAGGAAGGATATTCAGTTTACGGTAGGGGACCATGTATTCTTGAAGGTTTCACCAATGAAGGGAGTGATGAGATTTGGCAAGAAGGGAAAATTATCTCCTCAATTTATTGGACCTTTCGAGATTCTTGATAGGGGTCAGAGAGATTTCATATAAATTAGCACTACCTCCTGCACTGAAACATATACACCCAGTTTTTCATGTGTCAATGTTGAGGAAGTACGTATCTGATCCATCACATATATTGCAACCCCAACATATTGAGATTGATAGAGACCTTTCTTATGAAGAAGCTCTAATTGCCATTTTGGATCGACAAGTAAAGAAGCTGAGGAATAAAGAAGTAATGTGGAGGAATGCACATAGGAAAGTGAGAATGATATGCTACAGCGGTATCCGCACTTGTTTCAGAAAATGCGCAAGTTTTTAAATTCGTGGATGAGTTTTTTTTTAAGGGAGATAGAATGTAATACCCAAGATTTTCATAGCTCATTAGAGTTATAATAATACTATAGAATATGTGTAACATCCTAGAAATTAGCTTTAGTTAGGTAGTGAATTTTAGAATTTTAATTCGAAGTTGATATTAAAGATTTGCATAAAATTTTTGCATAGCATTTGAATATATGAAAAGTATAAGAAACCTAAGTAAAACTAAAGAAAAACATAAATAAAACCATAGTGAAACCATATATATACCAAATTGTAAACGTACTTAAAGTACCATATTTTCTGAAATTCGTTTAGTGAAATTTATAATTTTTGAATAATAATCTAAAAGTGAATAAATACATTAATTAAAGCTTAATTAAGTTTAATATTAATATTTAAAAATGTATGGAGAAGGACCAAACTGTAAATTTGCAAGGACCAAATTGCATAACTTAAAAATTGGAGGACTAAACTGTAATTTGGCTAAAACTTGCCCATATAACAGATTTCTCCATAATTTTCTGTACAAAAATCAGATTTTCTCTCCTTCCTTCTCCTCTTGACCGAACCTCTCTAGCCCCTTTCTCCATTTTTTTTTCTTTCAATTTTCTTTAGAAAAATCATTGAAAACTTATAGCAAATAACCTCTTTTCATCATCCAAATTACTTCCCACCAAGAAATAAGCAAGAAATTGAAGAAGTGGAGATTGGAAGAAATCTGCCATTTTAAGAAAAGCAAGGTTAGTCCACTTTTCTTGATTTTAATCCATAGAAATAGATGTTAGTGAGTGGAAAAGATGATTTAGTATGAGAATTATGTGATAGATTAGTGTATTTAGCATGGAAACTTCATAACTCTTCCAATGCACCTTAAATCAAATTGTTGCTAAAACTTTGAATTCACCTAAAAAGACCTAAGAATAGTTAAATCTGATGCTTAAGGAATGGATTCCAGCAATTGGAATCATTGAATTTGAAGAAACATACATAGGTTGCTTAAAATCATCAATTCTGCCCATATGTTCAAAGTCCCACTTCAAGGCTGTTTTTTTTTTTTCCAATTTTATTGCTTAAATGTATTAGTTTAGTATCAAATAACATGGAAATAATCTTAGTTTGAATTATAGAAACTCCCTTGAAGAAACCATGCTTGGCTGAACCATAGAAGGCAGAATTGCCTTTGTTTATGCTTGACTTTTTTCATGATTTTCCATGCTGAAATGAACCCTTTACTTGGCCTTTAAATTCCAAATGAGTTGTGGAATATATTGTTGGAAATGTGAATTTATGTAGGGCAATTTGGGCTTCTTCCAATTTGCCCCAAAACTCTTCTAAAATGCAACCAAAGTCATGCCCACCAAGTGTTTCATAAAATGTCCCAAAGAAAATCCATGAACAAATGCCAACCAATGCTTGCTACAAAATTGCCAAGAAAATACCTAATATGTAAATTTCATAATATATCATCCTTAAAGTAATAAATAGGTTATGTATGCCTAAATTGCTAATAAACATAAATGTAGTTAAATTAAACTAAAGAATTAAAGAAAACAAATTAAATGCTCAAAACAGAAAAATAAACGTAAATCATGCATTTTATGCTATTAGTTTAAGTATTCTCAATAATGTTTAGTATTAAAATAATGTATTTTGCTTCTTTGGCTTCTAAAGATCAAAAAAAGGAGGTTGAGGACCAAGGGATAAAGCTTCAGGTTCCATCTTTCATTGGTGAGTAATATATGCATATGTATATATATGTTTATGCCAAAATGAACTTATACCCTTATATGATATTTGCTTGTGAAATGCTCCTTGATGATCCTTTTGAATTTGAATTGCTTCCTTTTCATTGATTCCTTCTTGCTTTGGAATACCTTATTGCTTATATTGAATTTCTAATTGTTCATGGCAAACCTTTGAAACTTGTTTTGCTTCTTTGTAATTACATTGTTCGGCTTTGTAGCACCTTGTGATATGTTCGAATGACTTGATTCTTTAAATGAACTTATGTTGTTTAATTCCCTTTCTTTGAATTTAATTATTGAGTAAACCCTGTGATTTGATTGGATATCAAATGATAGAGCTACTCATCTGACGGAGTAGCATAAATTTTGCATCAGACATTGTGCACAATGAATTATAAACCCGAGCTAGGAAGGGTTAAGCCCCTAGCCATATAGTCTGATCAACTATATATGGGTAAAGCATACTACCAAGATAGTAGCCTCTGCTTATTATAAATGTGTGATTAAGTGAATTCTATCATTTGAGAGCCAATATGATTGTCACCTTTACTTTCATGCCTTTATTTAAACTATTACTTCTCTTTGCTCTTTTATTCTTTTCTATTTTGTATATATATGTATGCATATATTATTCACTGGGATTTTATCTCATTATTTTAGTGGTTTAACAATTTTTAGGTGGTGAGTAGACCAGTGGTTCCAGTAAAGCTTCTCCCTCCTGCGTGGAACCTATCATGTAATATTCATATTTATTTTGATAGTTGTAAATATTAGAAACTCCATGGTACTTGGTGGTTTAGTATAGTTTAGACTGGGAATTGTAATAAATATTAAATATATAAATTATATGTAAATTAAATGAATATTAATGAATATCATAATGTTTATTGTATATTTGTGGATGCTAATTGTTTAATATAATGATCCGGGGTTCTACAGGTTTAGGTGACTTTAGGCTTACCTAATCCCTAGGACTGTCCATCCCTAGAGTGGGATGTGACTATATGAATTTTTATGAATATATTACCAATGACATAGTGATAGGATAAAAGGAACTTTCTATGGTGCTAAGTGTATGTTGTGTATTTTTGTGAAGTGTGAATGTTCATGTATATTTTATTGAATTAATTTAAGGCAATATGTCTTTGTTTGAGTTTATTATGATATGAGAAGGTAGGATTTAAAATGCCAAGTGAAAAGAAAGGGAAAAAGTCACGAAAAATTTTTGAGTTCGAAAAACATGCTCGAGTGGGCCTGATAATGGGCTTTAGACTCAAGGCCCAAGCTCATGGAATGGCCAGCCCACTAAGGCTCAACATTTGGTAGGACTTAACTAAACTAAGGTTAGAATAAGTTAACTAAGGGTTAGGGTGAGGTTAGGTTAGTCACCATTTTGGGTGATAACCACCTTTGTTGACTTTTGTCAACTTTAACACCTAATCTAATTCCATGTCCATATGCATTTTGGTGATTATTGAACTCATCATTATGGTGCCAAGTCACCATACAACGAAGGGCAATCTTAATCATCCATCTTGATCAATCTTAGCCATCCATCTTAAGCAAAAATGTGACTATTGATCTTGTGAGGTTAAATCACCACCATTGATTCCATTTACATATAAAGCGAAAATATGTAAATTCTTTTCATTTGTAACCTAGCATCAAAATCATATTCTCACCAAAGATTAAAACCTCTCAACTTGTTCTTCAACCTAGAACCAAATTTCAAGCATTTCAAGGTAAGGTTTTGTACTTAAGTGATTCTTTCTTTGTTTCTAGCCTAAGAGTGATAGATTGCTAATAATTATGTGCCTTTTTTTGATTTATATGGTTTGATTTTGGTGGAGGGATTTAAGAAAAGATTAGTTTTGCATGTTAATTAATGGAATTTGAGTATGGGAGTTAAGAAATTAGGGTTTAATAAGCGAGAAACAACAAAGGAAGCATGAGAAAATCAATGGAGGTTGTACAGCCACATGTGACCACACAACTGGGATTCCAACCGTGTGATAAGGATAAATTTAGAAATTCATCTAGTAGCCTCCCACGGGTGGATGCACAGCTGAGATTTCACCCATGGGCAGTTATGTTCCTAACCATATTGGAATAGTTTATCCAAGTGTTTGTAACTTATTACTAGATTATTTTATTTAACATTTTTATGAATTTCCTTATTTATGATCTTATAATAAGATCATTGAGAATTTAATTAGATGTTAGTATTACATGTGTTTCCTTGACTGTGTTATGGGGGATAATTAAAAGATATTGAATTGGTTCATGACATGTGTAAGCAAGGGGTAAATAATATGTGGCATTGATAAATGATATGTTTACATGAAATAGTTAGAGTTTGGTTAGAAAGTTAAAGGAATAGAGTTTAATATACACTTTTTTGGGTGTATTTGTAGAATTAAAAGGCAAGGACATTGCTTTGGATATTGAGGAGTCTCACTATTAGTTACACTAAGTCTATCAGTATAGGAGCTAAGGAATAAGAGGTGAGTACTTAATAATATATTGCAACTTGTGCTTTAAATATAAGCATAAATGTTAAATCATTTCCAAATTGAAATGCATTGCAATTCTTTGACATGCATTATCTGCTTTACTGATTATTAAGCCAAAGTGAATCAAATATTCCTTTATGGCACTTGGCCAAATGAGCCTATATTGCTTTGATCTTATAATATGATCAATAATGGGAATCTAATTATTTATTGATGTATCATCCATTGAATCATTTCATGGATAGAAAGGTAAAATGTTATAATGATACCATGATAAGCAGAAAACCCCTATGATATGGGGTAATACATTAGACCTTGTGTACAATGGTAATGGACCTGCGTATAAGGTAAAGATTATCTGAACCTTAGCTGGAAGGGTTTAAGGTCTCTAGTATGTATGATCTGATCAGTTGTATGTGTGACTAGGCATGTGGGAGTGAGTAAGGCTTATGTTGCTACTTGATTGATTATGGGAGAAACATACCATTTCCATAAAAGGAAATTTTCTGCTAAAGATATAATACCTATTATACATATGTGGGAAAATTGTTCCATAAGAAGAATTTCTGATCCATTTTACTTATTGTTAAAAGGAATCACCATTTGACATACATTATTGTTTAACCCTTATAATATTATTCTGTACTCACTGAGTTTTGTCTCATCCCATAGTTGTTGTTTATTTTCAGGACTAGCTGATAGATCAGTAAGGTAAATTCCAAGTTCTGCATCTTCACTTGGAAATTGCATTGCTACTTTTGTTATTATGATGTATATACTATGTTGTATTTTGGAAGTTTCACTCTAGAGCTCCATGGATTGTTAAGGTCTATAATACTGATATAATTTAGAATATTATTAGTATGTGTGTAGTTTGATAATATTTTATTTTAGTCCAAGCACTTAAGTAATATATGAATGAATTGTAACTAAAATACTGAAAAATGGAATTCAAAAGCAATAAACATGAAAATGCATTTAAAATGATAAATGTTTATCATATAGATAATTAATATGGTAATTGGTGATAAGGAATGGTTATTTTGGTTTCGATCTTGGGATAAGGGTAACATGGTTTTCATCAGCAGACATATGTATGTGTATATATATATATATATATATATATATATATATATATATATATATATATATATATATATATATATATATATATATATATATATATATATATATATATATAATTTTAAAATTTCAAAGGAATTTAAAATTCTTATATATTTTATGTAAACAAATAAAGTTTTAATTTATTAGTGTTGTTGTAATAATGAGGAGGCTAGGATGATGTCGACTTGTAGTTCTCGAATGGGAAATTGATGAACTGAGTGACGTGGATTATGATAGTATTTTTCTTTTAAAGGAGTTTATATCTTATTTTTAAGAGAGGTTTTGTCGGATTTTTGAAAAATTCTTTAGGTGTGTAGAAGAGTTATTATTGAGGTTTATTGTATGGTAATTAATTATTTATTCATTATTGTTTTATAAATACTCATAGTACATTGGCAGCGAGTCCCACTAATAACCACAATTGAACTTCCTCTTCGTGCACTAGTTTGTGAATTGATATATTTTGATTTGGCTTTGCATCTAAACATTCCATTCATGCATAAAATGTATATATATCATTATTAATTGCGTTAGATTAGGAGCACAATGTGAGTTTATGTCATTTTATATTCTTTTGAATGAAGTAGATCCAACTTATATGAATATAGGTAATACATATGATGATACAATGATATGATATATGATTATGTTAATGATGTTTGGCCGGGTTTGAGTTAATCTTACTGTGGTTATATGTTTTGGATAAGAGAAATGGTGGGGTTCAAACTGGTCTCACTATGGCCATATGTTTGGAATTTAAGAGAGTTAAGAGAGAGGGTCGGCTCCCCATTTATGATAGATTAGATGAGAGTTAAATTCACATACTGTTTCCATCATGTTTGTTTAAGAAATAATGATAACACAGCAAATTAGATTACTAATGAAAGAGTAATTAAATAGACATCTATAAATATTCCAGCAGCCTAGTGATTGAAGTTAAACATCTAGTCTATCTAAGACCTATGTGGATTTTGTTTCAAAGTAAATTGGATGAATATTTAAAATGGAACAGAATCAAGAATATATTGTAAATGAGCTAAATTAATTTGAATTTTATATGAATCACTTTATTTTATTAATTAAGTTTGTTTTCAATAAATAACATATTATATTAAGTAGTAGAGGTAAATAGTAAAGACAGAACATGGAAAAAGAAAATGTAAATGAGTAGGAGAATATAGAAGAGAAAACACGACATAGCGATTCATACTGGTTTTGGCCTCTTGCCTGCATTCAGTTTTCAAAATAACCCACTTTGAGATTTCTTCTCCATTAAATAACTTTGTTAGTGAGTCAGAGGCAAACCTATTACAGTGTCTTCCAGTCACCCTAGAAGACTACCCTAAAAGAGTTATCCCTACTCCTTTGCCCCTAAGTTTCAAGGTGCTTGCAACCTCTACTCACACAACTTATTTAGGTGTTTGCAACCTCTCACAAGCTTACCAATACTAAGTAAAACATTTATAAGAAAAAATGTAAAAATGAACTTTTAGATGACTTATTGATACGAACCCTAAGTATATTAAACTTGAAACCTAATTATCTTTATGCTTGGAAGCAACTCCTTGGAAAGCTAAATCATGTTTTCCCTAAGTTCGCGACCCAAATCCAACCCATGATAGAGCATCTTGGAATATGATCACTTTTGGAAGATGACCTCTGCGACACAATACTGAACTCGTGGAAGAGAACCTTGGAATAAATACATACAAAGTAATTAGCTTTGATTGTATGAACTTGATTCAAGCAAGAATCAAAACCAAGAGATCACACTCTTAAGAAAACTGAACTTTATTGATCATAATATTAACTTCTTTTTACATGAATGGTTGAGTTTATATAGAGGCTCAACCCTAAATTACAATCAACTATGGAATAGGAAATCTTCCTAAACAAGGATTGAAGATTCCTAACTAGAAACTAATTCCTAAATAATAACTAAGCTAGAACTGAAACAAGTTAGGAATCCTTCCTATAAAAGAGAAGCTATTTCCTAACTAGAAACTGAAATCTAATTAATTAAACTATAAAATTCGGATGGGCCTTTGAACTAATATAAAATAGGCCCAAAACTAATTAAAACATGAAAATAAAGTAGTTTAAACAACTCTTGGGCTGTATACATAACATAGGCAGCCTAAACACTAAATAAAACATGATAAATTGAATTTGAAAAGCCCAAATGTGGAGGGTCCAATTTGAATGAAGAACGGCAGCCTTGTAAACACTTGAATAGATTAGGCCCAAGCAAATTGGAATGTAATTTGGCCTCTTCATCTTGACATTGGTCTTGAATAGAATTAAGCTCTTGAAGCTTCCTTGAATACAATTAGATCCATATGCAAAGCTCATGATCCAAATATCCTTGATTGATTTATAGGAAACTTTATACAACCTTATTTTCTTCTTGAATAATCCAACAATCATGCACAATAGTTGTATTGCATGCCTTTGTAAGCTATCTTGATAGAAATGACAACCTTAAAGAACCTCTTTGAAATCTTTATCATGCATGTATTTGTGAGCTTCTTGCAAGGTATATAGATTCTCATCATTCCCTCCCTCCTCAGGATGATTTGTCCTCAAATCTTCACTTGAGCATTTAGTAGGAAATGCATTACTTTTATCACCTCTTGTCTTCCATGAAAATCCTTCTTTAAAATCCTGAAAAAGAGAAACAAAACTAAAAAAAGAAAATTCAAGCTTGTTAGAGTTAGAAAACAAAACATCCTTGATACTTTCTTTTTCAACTATGCTCACTTGTTTTCTCTCTTCACTCTCAATCTTTTTATTTGAACTTTCTATTATTTCTTTTCTCTCATTTGAAAGTTCTTCATTTTCTTCTTCACTTACTAATTCTTTCTTTTCACACTCACTCTTTTTCTTTTCACTCTCTTTCTTTATGCACTCTTTTTCTTTTATTTCACTATTTTCAACAAAGTCAGTTTTGTTTACAACAACTTCTCGAAGAGGATCATATGATGGAATTCCTTCATGAATAGCTTCTTCACCTTTTAATAAGGACTCTTCATTTGTAAGCTTTGAAGGTTTTAAGTCATTTTGATGAGTAACTTCCACAGCTTCATTTTGCACATTGCTTTCCTCCTTTTTGAAACTCTCATCACCTTCATTCCCCCTTTTTGATACACTCAATTCTATCACTACAAGCTCAACATCACTATTTTGTCTTTGAAGTTCTTCCTATCTTTTTCTTTGTGTCTTCACTTGATCTTCATACAATTCTTCTTGAGAAAGAGGAGCAAGGGTAGTATGCTTATCATCTTTTAGTGGGACCTTGTAGTGGTTAGTAGATTTGATGTGTTTTCCTTAACTAAAACATATCCATGGCTTTCCAAACAAAACATATGTCATATTCATTAGTACAAGATCACACCAATCTTCACTTTTATACCTTCCTAGAGAGAATGAAACTAAAGCTTGCTCTTTAATCTTGGCATATTTATTCAACAAAGACAATGAGTGTGGCCTTGGATACTTTCTAGTGGGCAAATTTAATTTCTCAACTAGCTCAAGGCTTGGTAAATTGACAACACTCAATCTATCAATGATCATATGGCATACTCTATCTTGGATGCGACATCTTGTATGAAAAACATCATTACATTCTTCATCCTTCAATATCCGCATACCTACTTCTTGCCTAATAGCCATTAATTCTTTTTGAAATTCTTGATCAACTTCCATTGTAAAAACCTAAAAAAGAATACTAGTAAAGTAAAATAATACCTCACTTCACTCCCTCACGTGTTTCACTCAAGTATTGTGATACGAACCCCAAGTATATTAAACTTGAGATCCAATATCTTTACGCTTAGAAGCAACTCCTTGGAAAGCTAAATCAGATTTTCCCCAAGTCCGTAACCCAATTCCAACCTGTGATAGAGCACCTTGGAATATGATCACCTTTGGATGATGATCTTCGCAACACAATACCAACTTGTGAAAGAGAACCTTGGAATAAATATGCACAAAGTAATTAGCTTTGATTGTATAAACTTGATTCAAGCAAGAATAAAAAACAAGAGATAACACTCTTAAGAAAAACTGAATTTTTTATTTATCAAAATCTCACTCTATTTTACATGAATGGTTGAGTTTATATAGAGGCTCAACCCTAAATGGGAATAAAACATAGACTAAGGAATCTTTTCTAAACAACAATTAAAATTTTCTAGTTAGAAATTGATTCCTAGACAACTAATAATACAGGTTCAACCCTAAATTGGAATAAAACACAGACTAGGGAATCTTTCTTAAATAAGAATTAAAGTTTCCTAGTTAGAAATTGATTCCTAGACAACTAATAATTATAAGTTCATCCTAAATTGGAATAAAACATAGACTAGGGAATCTTCCTAAACAAGGATTGAAGTTTCCTAGTTAGAAATTGATTCCTAAATAAGAAATAAATCTAAACTCCTTTTGGGCTTTATACCTAACATAAATAGGCCCAAAACTCACTAATTACATAAGCACACTTAATTTATTTGAACTTGGGCTTATATCATATTGATAGGGGCCCAAAAATATCAAAAACAAACTAAAGGCCTAGGTACATGCCCATGTTTTGGCCTTCATCCACTTGAATCATTGTCACCAAACTTTGATTTGAGTCTTGAATCCCCATTTTGATGAATGATTCATTCTTGCATTCTTGAATTGTGGCAAGATCATTCCACAAGCCTTGAATCATCCCATTTAGTGTTTCCTTGAATTTCTTCATTCTTGCTCTTGTAATGGGACCATTGGGAAGTTGAATTGGATCCTTGCCTTTATATGCTTTGTTGTTTGCATCATATTGCCACTCAATCACTCGTGTTTCACTCAATTTATTATGGTTTTTCTCTTTATGAGCTCACACTTAGCCTTTTTCCACTCAAATCTCTTGTCAAGATTAGTTGCAAAAATCAAATTAACACAATTTTTACTAAGTTATAATGTGAATAAAATCCAAAGACTCAAAATGAAACAAGAAACAAGAAACAAGAAATCATAATGACACTAGGAAAACAAGAATCTTAATCGAACTAGGAAAACAAAATTAGAATTTGGACTCCAAAAAATAGAAATAGAAATCCTAATTGAAATTGGAAAGCAAAAGTTAAAATCCTAATAGAATTAGGAAAACAATATAAGAATCTTGATGGGATTAAGAAACCTAATGAGAGATGAATAAGGATTGAAATAAACAGAAAACTGAAAGGAATAAGGAAATAGTTAAATTAGATAGAAATCAGAATGAAAATAGGATTAGAAAAAGTCAAACCGAAATTTGGAAAGGAGTAGGAATCCAATCCTAACTTGTTTTGGAAGGATGCTTAGACTTGGTCAAACTCCTTGTAGAATGCTGAAATCTTTGATTCTTCTTGTATAATCTTGAAAAAGAGCTTCTTTCCTTGTCCTCTTCACTCTAGGAACTAAATAACTTCTATAAATACACCAAAAAGTCAGATTTCAACACTTTTTACTTCTTCTTTTCCTTTTGGACGAATTTTCCTTCTTTTTTTTTTTTTTTTGCTTTTCTTTTAAATTTTGATTTTCTCTTTTTTTTTCCTTCTCTTTCTTTCTTTCTTTCTTTTTTATAATTACAGCAACAAATTGAAAGGAAAATTAACAAATAAATTAAAGATCATATGCAAGAAGTCAAACCAAATTTGATGTCTTCAAGCTTGGGTGAGTCCTCCCTTCTGTCTTCTTGAGTTTGAATTGGTTCCTAAGTAAGTATAGATTTGACCTTCCAATGAAACAAGGAATAGAAATACGAATAGGATGGAATGAATGAAGGAACAAATGAACAAAGAAGAAAAAAAAAAAAAAGGTAAACTGATTTGGATTTTTTTTTTGAATTTTCAGACCTGGAACAATAACAAACAGAATTAACGAGACAAAAATGAAGGAATTTAATAAAAATGAAAAAAATAAGAAAATAAACAAAAATAGAAAACACAAATGAAATGGAAAGATATAACCTAATTTAGATTCTAAGCTCTAATATCAAACTGATATGAACCCCAAGTATATTAAACTTGAGACCCTATTATTGTTACGCTTGGAAGTACCTCCTTGGAAAGCTAAATAAGGTTTTCCCCAAGTTCACAACCCAAATCTAACCCATGATAGAGTACATTGGAATATAATCACCTTTGTATGATGATCTCCGCAACACAAAACCAAACTCGTGGAAGAGAACCTTGGAATAAATACAAACAAAGTAATTAGCTTTGATTGTATGAACTTGATTCAAGCAAGAATCAAAACCAAGAGATCACACTCTTAAGAAAACTGAATTTTATTAATCATAACATTAACTTATTTTTACACGAATGGTTGAGTTTATATAGAGGCTCAACCCTAAATTACAATCAACTATGGAATAGGAAATTTTCCTAAACAAGGATTGAAGATTCCTAGCTAGAAACTAATTCCTAAATAATAACTAAGCTAGAACTGAATTCTAAAACAAGTTAGGAATCCTTCCTATAAAAGAAAAACTATTTCCTAACTAGAAACTGAAATCTAATTAATTAAACTATAAAATTCGGATGGGCCTTTAACCTAACATAAAATAGGCCCAAAACTAATTAAAACATGAAAATAAAGTAGTTTAAAAAACTCTTGGGCTGTATACATAACATAGGCATACCAAACACTAAATAAAACATGATAAATTGAATTTGAAAAGCCCAAATATGGAGGGTCCAATTTGAATGAAGAATGGTAGCCTTGTAAACACTTGAATAGATTAGGCACAAGCAAATTGGAATGTAATTTCGCCTCTTCATCTTGACATTGGGCTTGAATAGATTGATTAAGCCCTTGAAGCTTCCTTGAATACAATTGGATCCATATACAAAGCTCATGATTCAAATATCCTTGATTGATTTATAGGAAACTTCATACAACCTTATTTTCTTCTTGAATGATCCATCAATCATGCACAATGGTCGTATTGCATGCCTTTGTAAGCTATCTTGATAGAAATGACAACCTTGAAGAACCTTCTTGAAATCTTTATCATGCATGTATTTGTGAGCTTCTTCAAGGTATATAGATTCTCATTACTTATTTATAATAAGTTTATATAATTTAAAATTCTGCCCAAGAAAAAAATTTCTTTAAAAATCAAGAAACCATAATTTGGTAAAATATTTAAGCTCAACGGATGAAAGTTTTAAAGATAAAAAGATCTTACACTTAAACTCTTTTGAAAAACACCCAATTTCATCAAGTTGCTAATGAATTGAAATATTCCTTTTATAGCCAAATTTTGACCTAGCCATTGGAGGAAAACTTGAAGGAGGGATTAATTTGATTTTCAAATATTTTAATTAGTTGTCATCATACCTCAATCCTCAGACAATGGTTATTTTAGTTTCGGCCCACTATAACAAATGCATAACTCTTACCTTTAAGACTTCTAGGTGTAATAGGCCCAAATAGATATAGACGCAGTAGCTCTAAAGGCTTAATCATTGAAATAATAGTCTTAGATTTAAATGAAGATTTAGTTTGTTTACCCTTCTAACATGCATCACAGATATGATCTTTTTCAAATTTGAACTTAGGTAAACTAGACATTAAATCTTTTTTTTGACAATTTAGAGATAAGGTGCATATTGGTAGGACCTAGTAATCTATGTTAGAGCCAACTATTTTCTTCCACTGAGATTAGACATCTTTCATTTAATTTGCATTTGTTCAAGTCAACCATATTTACATTACTTTCCCTTGGTCCAACAAAACAAAGTATGATTATCAGGGATAGATTTCACCTCACAGTGAATGGACTTAAAGATTACTCTTCTATTTTTATTGCATGGTTGACTAATGCTCAATAGATTGTATTTCAGCCCTTCTACAAGTGAAACATCTTTAACATATGGCTCTAAATTAACTATACCTTTGCCAATAATTTAACCTTGACTCTTGTCCCTATATTTTACAAATTCTCTAGTTTTGTTAAGACTTGAGACCTTGGAGCAGTTTTAAGTCATGTGCTAGAGCAAGCACATTCAATATACTAGCTATCTAATCCTACTTAGATTTAGGTGCCCAACCAAGATTGGGTCCTTTGGGGTTAGCATGGGTAAGTCTAAATCTAGTGTGCGCAGGAACCTTGTCTTATGAGTACAATATTCAAAAGCATGATTAGATTGGTTAAAATATAAACAATTGGCATTCTAATATGTAGATGATCTAGTTTCAACTGTAGATGACTGAGTGTGACTAGATGGATTCTTAAGATGTGCAACAAATGATTTAGCATTCAATTTATTTTTAATTTATCAATGCACCTTTCAAATTAGATCTCGTAAACTCCATTCTAGAAATCATTGAGTTGGTTAGACTAAATATCTCCTCTTGTTTTTCATTTTCATATTTCAAGATCTCATTTAACTCAAACAGTTGTTTATTATTTTTAATAGCATTTGATAAGTCTTCATTGATTTGCTTAATTTTTGTTAGTAAGAATTCATTTTTCATGTGTGAATGCCTAATGTTTGACTTGGGAGCCTAATAAAGAGGTCAAAAGCCTCGTCTATCAAGGAATGAGTTCACAAAGCAAAAGATGTTGAGAAACTTTAGATAAGAAAACAAACTAGAGCTCGTAAGATGAAAGAATGAAGGAACGAGAGCATTGCCCAGAGGAAGGGGTGTATGGACTCCCAAGTACCCCATCTTAGGGTGTGTGCCACTACTGAGAAGCTTGCTAGAGCTTTATGATAGGGGTGATTGAGCCATGCGCCCTTAGAGAGCCCAACAGCCTATGTTCTTCTAGTTTTGAATTTTGACCAAATTTATTTTCTTTTCTAAAGTTCATCTACGTTTAAAAACCCTAACTTAATGTTCTAGATCCCCTGTTAATGCCTAAACTTGATTTCTTCCCAAATTGTGAAGAAACTAAGCTAAGAAAATTTAAAAGAATAGAAAACCAAATGAAAGAAAGAATCAAAAAGGGAGAAATTATAAAAAGTAAGTTTGTGAGTTCTTAGTTCTTAAAGATGTTGTGAATTCAATCCTTGAACAAGAAAAGGTAATGTACTAATCTATCTTGCTAAGCTAAGGGCTTTAAAATTTAAAAACTAAAGATTCCCAATGCTTTTAATCTAATTAATAGATTAGAATGCCATGGGATAGGATTATGTGAATTTCGTTCTTTATTTAATTTGATGTTATTTAAATTCACTTAATTATGTTTATATGCCATGCATGCTTACTTTCTGTATTTTAATCATATAATGGATGTTTAAGGATTAAGATTACAATGTGGTTTTGGTTCTTAAGATATGTTCTTAGTGTTCTTCAAGTTAATTTGATTCTTGTTTTTTATTATTATTTATTTTGACTTATTTAGTTAAGTATTTGAATATTTAAACACCAAAATCCATAAAGGACAAAAGGTAAGTGAATCAAAGTGAAAATTAAACTTTGGCCTACTTAGGGTGCATGGCCTAGGTGTGCACCCTTGTAATAACCAAGGGTTTCATAGCTCATCATAGTCACTATTGATGCTATAGGATGAAATTTTTAAATGTTAACATAGTATAAAAATGAAATAAAATCGGGTAGGAACTTTGTGATGCCATTTGAATTGTTTGTTTAGTTTATGATATTATCATAACTAATTATGCTTTAATAAATTAAATAGAGTTCATATGACAATTAATGGGGTCTATAAAGAAGTTAGAGAATGCAAATTAGAAAGTCAAAGTGAAAGGATGGAAAGGAAGTTAAAAGAAAATTTTCTAAGTATGAAATGTGTAATGGGCTTTAAGCATCAAAGGCCCAAGCCTAATAGGTTTGGCTAGCCCATAAGCCCATGAATGAACAAAAATAATAGTTTTAAGTTAAAATAGTTAGCCCATGATAGGACAAAATGGATGTTGAAGAGTAGCCACCAAGTTTGAATAAGTCCAACCCTTATACAAATTCAAATTGAATTCTTATTTTTCCTACTAAAAGTCTAAATGCATTTTTGGTATTTCCATACTATATGATGAACATCACCAACTTAGATAAAATCCTAGCTATCCAATTTGATTAGATCATAGTTATCCATTGTAATTAAATCTTAGTCATTAGATTAGGCAAGATCAAATCTTCGTCACTCAACATTTCATATATAAACGAAAAATTATGTACATGTACATCATTTGCCAACCTCTACACCAAAATTTAACACCAATAAGAGAAAACTATCTCCATACTAACATCAACAAAGAGCCTCAACAAAATCAAAGTTACCCAAGGTAAGAAATCATGCTCATCTTCTCCTTTTTTTGTTCTAAGTATAATCTTGGCATTTTAGTTGTAAAACTTCTCAAATTCTTTATGTACATAATTTGGCCAAAAAGGAAAATGAATAGGATATGTTTGTTGTGGATATTCTTAGATAAAATTATGGAAATTTGACTTGAGAATTTAAAGATTAATATGTGAAGATAGACAAAGGAAGCATGAAAGCTTGAGGATATGTTGCATATGGCAATCAAGGTTGAGTGGCAACTTCGGTACAAGAGCAATAATCGAAGTTCATCTTCTTTAGATTCATCCAAGCCATGGAAATCAAGTTGGAAGGAAGATGTGGGGACTAATTCTAAGTCCAAATTCGATTCAAGAAAGGGACAAGTTGCACCTATGTCAAAGGAGAGGGAGAAAGTTAAATCTAAAACTCCAAACTGTTCTCATGATATTAAATGCTTTAAGTGTTTGGGTTTAGGACATGTAGCTTCCCAATGTCCTAACAAGAGGGTGATGATCACATTCCATGGAGAGCTATTTTCTGAGAGTGACAAGGATGATGACAATGACAACATGCCCCCTTTGGAAGACATAAGTGATTAAGAAAATAGTGGAGATGATATCATAGCAATGCTAGAAAGAGGAGAGTTGTTGATCACAAGGAGGGTTTTAAGTTCACAAGTTCAAGTAGAAGATAACCTGCAAAGGGAAAACTGGTTCTACACTAGGTGCCTCATTCAAGATAAAGTTTGTAATTTAATCATTGATGGAGGTAGCTGTACTAATGTGGCTAGTTACAGTCTTGTTGAGAAGCTTAAATTGCCAACTTTGAAACATCCTAACCCTTATCATTTGAAGTGGTTTAATGAGAGTGCTGGTCTTAAGGTTACCAAACAAGTCTTAGTTGCCTTTTCTATAGATAGTACAAAGATGAAGTCCTTTGTGATATTGTGCCTGTGCAAGCTGGTCACATTCTTTTGGGAAGGCCATACATGATGGTTTTAAAAATCGGTACACTTTTGATAAGGATGGCAAACACATTACTCTTGTACCTCTTTCTCCTATGGAAGTATTTGAGAATTAGTTGAAAAGAAAAGAGAGTGATGAGTTAAAACAAAAAAATGAGTGTAAATATTTGAAAAGAAGAAAGAGTGAAGACTTAAGTTAAGAAAAAGAAGAAGGAGTGTGTGTGATTGAAAAAGAAAAGAGGGTGTTATTCACTAACAAGTTTCCTTTACTTTCCTCTAGTTTTCTTGTTTTTCTTTTTCAGGGTTTCAAAGAAGGGTTGTCATGGAGAAAACATGATGGTGATTCTAAAATCAATGCAATCCAAGTAACCAAAAAGGATGGAGAGAAGATCAGGATTACGATTGGAAGAATTTGCAATCATGTGCTACAAATTCCTATCTATAGACAAAGAGCTTTTCATTTTGGAGGAATAATCTACAAGCTGCAATTCCAAGATAGATGTTATGTTACTTCTTCAAACTTTGTTTCAAATCCTTGTCTCCTCAATGGAAGTATAGATTCGAGGTTGAATCCTTTTGAGGAGAGAGGGAATGATGGGAATCCAATAGCCTTGCAAGAAGTATACAAAGATATGCCCAAAAAGGAATTCAAGAAGTCTCTTTAAAATGATGAGGCGTCGGGCTAGCTCGGTTGAGGCGTCAGGCGAGCTGCACACAATGGGCTAGGCTGGGCTGCTTATGCCTTCTATTTTCAATTTTAATTATTTTTCGTTATTCTCATATTGTCATTGGGCTGATTTTGTTAATTCAGCCCATATCTATCTTTTTCTGTTTTAAGTATTTTAATTAGTTTTTGGGCTTTTTAGTTTGTTTAAAATTAAGCCCAAGCCTGAATTTTGTTAGTAAGAATTTTAGGGTTTGTAACCTAGCTAAGATGATATAAATACTTAGCTAATCTAGGAATAGAACAAACTTGAATAATTCAAAATTAAGTTTTGTGAAAAATTTCTCATCTTTTGGTTCTTACTTGAATCAATATTTCGAACTTCCAAAGTTAATTACTTTGTTTTGTTCACAACATACCAAGGTTCTTTGATATAGGTTCGTCATTGGCTTGAGGTTTTCCTTGTAAACTTGATTTGGCTTTCTGAGGAGTCGCTTTCAAGCGTGAAGGTATTGGGTCTCAAAGTAGGTCGTTTAGGGTTTGTATCAGAACTTCTTTGCCCACTTGTGAAAGATTTATGTGCTTCCAATTTTGAAGTTTCTGCCTTACCCTATCTTTTATAAATTAAACACCTGCTTCTTTTTTTTACCAATTAATGAAGGTAGAATGAGATAAATACCTTGATCATCAACTTCTTGCACACCCAACAGGCTGTAAATATTCTGCCTAACCTCTTCTTTAGTGTTTTTACTAAATAAAACTATAGATTTATTGAAATTTATTATCTGACTAAAGGTAGATTCATATGACTTGAGAGTCCCTTTAATCATATTTAATTCTAAATTGATGGTTCTAAAAAAAAGATAATAATCATTTGCAAAAAATAGATGATTCACTGAAAGAGCTCCTCTTACAATCCTACAACCATGTAAACCACCCACTCTCTTCCTTAGCAATTTGCTCAGGCCTTCTACATATAGTATGAATAGGTAAGTGGACAATAGCTCCCCTTTCCTTAAACTTTGATTAGGAATGATCGGACCCAGCAACTTATTCCCATGAAGAAATCTATACTGGACTGTTGTAACACATTGCACCCACTCTTCACAGAACCCAAATTTTAGCATAATGCTTCAAAGATAGTCCCATTCCATTTGGTCATTTGCTTTAGACATGTCTATCTTCAAAGCAACCACCCCCACCTTCCCCTGTGACTTTCTTTTAAAAAAATGAGTAATCTCAAAAGCAATTAAAATGTTATCAATAATTGATTGACCTGCTACAAAAGCACTCTAGTTCTTAGATATAAGCTTCAGGAGGCAAGATTTCAACCAATTAGCTAGTACTTTTGCCACTATTTTATACACCACATTGCAAAGGTCTATTGAATGCAAGTCTGCCATAGTCTTTGGTTTCTGCTTCTTTGGAATGAGAACTATAGTTGTGTCATTAAGACCTTCAGGTAGCTATACTATTTAGAAGAAAGAATTACATAAGTTTATCACATCAGCCCCCACTATGCTCTAAAATTTTTGAAAGAATGTTGGTTTCATCCCATCTAGACCGTGAGATTTGTCTAGATGCATACTAAAAATGGCATTTTTAACTTCAAGTGCTTCTAATGGCTTCATCAAAGACTGGTTTTATTCATCACCACAAATTGAATCTAAAATCTACCCATCATCACATCAATTTGAAGAGAAAAGATTAGTGAAATATTTAAGAATAGTAGACTAAACTTCACCTTCTTGCTCAACCTAGTGGCCATGATCATTTTTTAGCTTAGTAACTCTATTATTCTTTCTCCTCATAGATGCAAATGAGTGAAAAAGTCTAGAGTTAGAGTCACCATCTTTCAATTAGTATTCCTTTGCCCTCTATTTCCAAAAGGTCTCTTATTGACTTAAAAGCTCACCCAATTCCCTATTAGCTCTCTTCAACTCCTCAACACTAGCCCTATCACACCTAAATCGAAGAGAATGGAGTCTCTTCCTACAATTCTCAATTCGTCTACCAAAATGCTTCAGCAACCCTCCTCTCCATTTAGATAATTTCAAGCCATAAGCCTTTAATTTCTAAAGTAGACTCTTACCTCTATTAAGATGCCAACACTCCTCTACAATCTCTTTACATTCAGCCTCTAGCCATACATTCTCTAAGTGGAAAGTTTTTTCTCTCTGAACATAAATTTGTTTCTTCACTTCTTAAAAAATTGGTAAATGGTCTGAGGATGAGAATTCTAAAGACCAAACTAATGCCTCTGGAAACAAATTAAGCCATTCCCTTGAAGCAAGAGCTCAATCTAATTTCTCCTTTACCCACATTCGGCTGCCCCTAAATGATGAAAATCCATATTCCTTGCAAGAAGCTTACAAATACAGCATGATAAAGATTTCAAGAAGGTTCTTCAAGGTTGTCATTTCTATCAAGATAGCTTACAAAATCATGCAATACAACCATTGTGCATGATTGATGGATCATTCAAAAAGAAAATAAGGTTGTATAAATTTTCCTATAAAATAGTCAAGGATATTTGGATATAAGCTTTACATATAGATCCAATTGTATTCAAGGAAGCTTGAAGGGCTTAATCAATCTAGTCAAGCCTAATGTCAAGATGAAGAGGCCAAATTACATTCCTATTGGCTTAGACTTAATCTATTCAAGTGTTTACAAGGCTATCATTCTTCATTCAAATTAGGCTAAGGCGTTGGGCGAGCTGCACACAATGAGCTAGGCTGAGGTGTTAGGAGAGTTACATTGAGGCATCAGGCGAGCTAGGTTGAGGCATCGGGTGAGCAGGGCTGAGGTGTCAAGCGAGCTACACATAATGGGCTGGGCTGCCTATGCTTTCTATTTTCAAATTTAATTATTTTACTTTATTCTTATATTGTTATTGGGTTTATTTTGTTAATTAAGCCCATATCTATCCTTTTTCTACTGTAAGTATTTTAATTTGTTATTTGGGCTTGTAGTTTGTTTAATTTAAGCCCAAGTCCGAAAATTTTAGTTAGTAAGAATTTTAGGATTTGTAACTTTGCTAAGATGATATACATACTTAGCTAATTTAGGAAATAGGAAACTTTTTGGATAATTTGAAAATACAGCCGTGTGCTTTGTGAGAAAATTCTCAATTTTGGTTCTTGCTTGAGCCAACAATCCGAACTTTCAAAGTTAATCACTTTGTTTTGTTCACAACAAACCAAAGTTCCCTGACACAGGTTTGTCATTGAGTTGAGGTTTTTTCTTGCAAACTTGATTTGGCTTTCCAAGGGAGTCGCTTCCAAGCGTAAAGGTATTGGGTCTCAAAGCAGGTCATTTGGGGTTCGCATCAGTTTGGTCTCAAAGTGTAAAGGTATTGGGTCTCAAATTGATACGAACCCCAAACGACCTGTTTTGAGACCCAATAAATTCATTATTGACTCATCATTAAAACCTATTTCTATATTACCTAATCACATTCACATTGCAGTCACAACATTAAGATACTTTAAGTATACCATATTGTCTCTAGCCTTATCTAAAGTCATTCTTTCAACCAACATGCAATTTAACTATTTATCATTCATGCATATATGTCAATAATCAACAAAATACATCCCATAAAAATTATAGACATTAGGATAAGAATCCCAATGTAGGCTGAATGCTCCATTAAAGTGAAAAAATGAATTTTCTTACTTTTCTTACTTTTTGTCTATTATAGTAATATGTAGAAATATGGTTTGAACCAAGATTTTTTATGTAATCAAAACAAAAATAGCTTTAGAATATTAATTCACAGGAATCAGCACATATATAAATCCATATGCATGAAAATTTTTCAACTTTAGATGTTAGGGTGAAAACCATAAACCTTTCTTGTTTCCAGTACTTTTTAGTCATTATAGTGATATATAAATAGGTGTTTTAAATCATTACTTTTTATTCAATCACAAAAAATATTAGTTATGAACATCAATGTGTACAAATTGGTAGCCATTAACATGTCTTATGCATGAAAATTCCAAGTTTAGGGTTTTAGAGTGAAAATCATGAGTTTTCTAGCTTTCCGTGCTTTCCGTTCATTATAGAAATATGCAAACACCTGATTTGAATAATTATTTTTCATCCAAACAAAATAAATATCAGTTTATAATTCTATCATATATAAATCGGCAGCCACATATATATAAAATTATAGAATTTTCCAAATTTCAAGTTTTAGGATGAAAACCTTGAATTTTCTTGTTTTCTGAAACTTATCGGTCATTATAGTAATATATAGAAATATGATTTAATCCAGTATTTTTCATCTAAACACATCAAAAAATTAGTTTAGAATTTAATGATGCAAAAATCGGCAACCCCAACACCCACCCACCCCCCCCCCCCCCTCTTCTTTATTGAGTTTTTGCATGAAAATTTTAATTTTTAGTTACAAAATTCACCTTTGGAGAAATCGTGTAGGACGGTTGATGTTTTTAGTAGAGAAATTAATTTCTCTATCAAAAATTCACCCAAACTAATTTAAATCTATAGAAATCAGTAAATACCTAGTTCAAAATAATTTTCTCATAATTTATTTCATAGAAATCAAATAAGAAATTGAAGGGAAAGAAAAACTTACGAATATGGTCAAGAAATCGCAAAGTTTGAAAGTATTTTGTGAATTTCAGTAGAGAGAATAATTTTGAGAGATTTTTTCTATCAAAATACTAAAAAACAGAATGTGGCTACTGGTAATCAAGGGTTGGCCGAAATTCTCATTATATATGTAGGGTTTTGAGTAATTTCCAAGATTACCCTTAATGAGATAGGTTAAGAGCGTTTTAGTGTAGTGGGCTTTTAGGTATTTGGGATTTTTATTTAATTTAGAGCTGATTATAGGTAATTAAAAATAAAATATTTTTCTTATATTTTCATTAAAATTTTCCCCAAAACATTTATTTAAAAATACACATAAAATTATTTTATGCTTAAAAATAGCATTTTTGCATGAAAATTCATTTTATGTACAATAAATTATTTTATGCTATTGCACTTCATATAAATCATTTATTTCATGATAATAATTCATAATAGGTACATTAAAATTAATTTAACATGTCACATACTCATAAATCACATTGCACATGAATTTTCATAAAATCACTTATTTTTCACAATAACTCTAAATTCAGGCAAATTGGTCATGAAAACTCCTAGGATTGATGTGGGTTGTTACATTCTCTCCCCTTAAAATAAATTCATCCTCGAATTTTCAAATCTAATGGTGCAACACACTCGGCTTAGCTTCTCTGCCATGCTTCTGCTACGCCACTCAAACACAATATCTAACTACAATAAACATATCAAATATAGTAAGGCACATGCCCACAATCTATCAAAAATCACATTGATAAACCTTTAGCTTAAGCTACACCTATGTTAATCTCTTGTTCAAAAAAATCTTAAACTAATCCTCAATAATTCTATATCCCTTAACCTTGAACAAAAAGTAATAGAACTTTTAATTTCACCTTCAATCAAATATAATCCCAAGCATTTCTTTTCCTCATATCTTTATTAATATTAACATCTATACTAATACCTTAATCACAACTTCCATTCATTATTTATCACATTAGTCATATAAGAATTCAATAGATAAATCTCAAATTAATAACTCCAATTGATATTCGATAATTCTCTTTCTATATCAATAATTATTACTTAATCTATTATAACCTGAATAGATATTTTCGTGTTTAATACCTTGCTAACATTACAATTTCTACACTCCCTTCATTTATGAATTAAAACATATTTAAACTTAACGAATATTCCTATATATATCATATCCCAAACGAACTTGCTTTCTATTAATTTATAATCCCAAATAAACTTCTTATAACTATTTTAGACTTACTCTCTTTCTGTATAATATATACATCATTATCATGAATTAATTACCTAATGCCTCATAATTTTTATACATTTAGCTTGTAATATCATTTCACTTTAGATTTTCCACTTATATCTTGCTATATTTCACATTCGTAATCATTTAATTTATCCATGTTAAAATAACATACCTTCTAATACCATCGACATTCCATGAAATCTCTATGCAACTCTTATTTCTTTCCAAATCTATGCCTTTCTAGGTTATCTCAATAAAAATTCTTTCCATACTAAATATCACTACCAAGTTTTCCAGCAACCTCAATTGAACATTATTGTATCTAACACCTTAAAACATTTCTCATCCAGAGGACTCAAATCCCTTTCAGGTATGTTTAAAACTATTTAAATTCTCAAAACTACGTAGAATCATCTGTAAGAATCAAAAAATTTTCATCTCTGCATGTAACATGTAACCTTAATGCAGTGCTTAATGTGGTTCATGAGAATGATTAATGGTGTATGATTCCATAAAGCAAAACTCAATACCTATAGGTAGACACACTAGACACAAGTACATAATCAAATCAAATCTAGAACATTTTATCTTAAAATCATATAAAATTTTGAATTAAATCATTTTATACCCTCATAGATCAAGCCCACATGGATCCTCAAATTTACAGTTCGTATGGCCTTAACATCTATTACTTTTTAAAAGCTCAAATCCTTATACTTTAATTGCAACCTATATACTCAAAGAAATCTCATCACTAAAGAATCTCTAGCATCATACTTATCCTCTTATCATCCTTACAAGTTTGAGAATGCTTATCCTTTTATGTCTCCCCCTCTTAAAAGAAATTCATCCTCGAATTTCAATACTTGCTCACATGTTCTCGAAAAACTAGGGATGTTTCAGCCGCATCCCTTCCTCGGCTTTCTAAGTATACTCATCCATTTCATAATTATGCTAGTAGACCTTAATCATAGGTATCTTCTTGATACACAAATTTCTCCGCATCCTTAGCTTGAAATTCTACTTGCTTTCCTCTACAATCAATATAAGCTCCATACTCATATAGCTAATCCATTCCTAAGATTACATCAAATTCTAGGACATTAAGTTCTAACAACTCAACAGGAAGTTTCCATCCATCAACATTTACCTCACAGTCCTTAAACATATACCTCATGATACAAACCCCAAGTATATTAAACTTGAGACCCAATTATCTTTATGCTTGGAAGCAACTCCTTGGAAAGCTAAATGAGGTTTTTCCTAATTCCACAACCTAAATCTAACTTGTGATAGAGCACCTTGGAATATGATCACCTTTGGATGATGATCTCCGTGACACAACACCAACTCGTGAAAGAGAACCTTGGAATAAATACGCACAAAGTAATTAGCTTGGATTGTATGAACCTGATTCAAGCAAGAATCAAAACCAAGAGATTACACTCTTAAGAAAAATGAATTTTATTGATCATAACTTTAACTTATTTTACATGAATGGTTGAGTTTATATAGAGGTTCAACCCTAAATTGGAATCAACTAAGGACTAGGAAATCTTCCTATACAAGGATTGAAGATTCCTAATTAGAAAACTATTCCTAATTAATAACTAAGTTAATGAAGAATGGCAGCCTTGTAAACACTTGAATAGATTAGGCCCAAGCAAATTGGAATGCAATTTGGCCTCTTCATCTTGATATTGGGCTTGAATAGATTGATTAAGCCCTTGAAGCTTCCTTGAATACAATTGGATCCATATGCAAAGCTCATGATCCAAATATCCTTGATTGATTTATAGAAAACTTCATAAAACCTTATTTTCTTCTTGAATGATCCATCAATCAAGCACAATGGTTGTATTATATGCCTTTGTAAGCTATCTTGATAGGAATGATAACCTTGAAGAACCTTCTTGAAATCTTTATCATGCATGTATTTGTGAACTTCTTGCAAGGTATATGGATTCTCATCATTGCCTCCCTCCTCAGGATGATTCATCCTCGAATCTTGACTTGAGCACTTGGTAGGAAATGCATTGCTTTTATCACCTCTTGTCTTCTATGAAAGTCCTTCTTTAAAATCCTAAAAAAGAGAAACAAAACTAAACAAAGAAAATTCAAGCTTCTTAGTGTTAGAAAACAAAACATCCTTGATATTTTCTTTTTCAACTATGCTCACTTGTTTTCTCTCTTCACTCTCAATCTTTTTATTTGAACTTTCTATTATTTCTTTTCTCTCACGTGAAAGTTCTTCATTTTCTTCTTCACTCACTAATTCTTTCTTTTCACACTCTCTTTTTCTTTTCACTCTCATTCTTTATGCACTCTTTTTCTTTTCTTTTTCACTATTTACAATAAATTCAACTTTATTTTCAACAACTACTTGAGGATGATTTTAGATTGGAATTTCATGTTCAATAACTTCTTTAACCTTTAATGAGGACTCTTCACTTGTAAGCTCCAAAGTTTTCAAGTCATCTTCATGAGTCACTTCCACAATTTTATTTTACACATTGCTTTCTTTCTTTTTAAAACTCTCATCACCTTCATTCTCCCTTTTTGAGACACTCAATTCTATCACTACAAGTTCAACAACACCATTTTGTCTTTAAAGTTCTTCCTCTCTTTTTCTTTGTATCTTCACTCGATCTTCATACAATTCTTCTTAAGAAAGAGGAGCAAGGATAGTATGCTTACCATCTTTTATTGGAACTTTGTAGTGGTTAGTAGATTTGATGTGTTTTGCTTGACTAAAATGTATCCATGGCTTTCTAAACAAAACATGTGTCACATTCATTGGTACAACATCACACCAATCTTCACTTTTGTACCTTCCTAAAGAGAATGAAACTAAAGCTTGCTCTTTAATCTTGACATATTTATTCAACAAATACAATGAGTGTGGCCTTGGATGCTTTCTAGTGGGCAAATTTAATTTCTCAACTAGCTCAAGGCTTGCAAAATTGACAACACTCAATCTATCACTGATCATACGGCAAACTTTATCTTGGATGTGACATCTTGTATGAAAAACATCGTTACATTCTTCATCTTTCAATATCTATATACCTACTTCTTGCCTAATAGCCATTAATTCTTTTTGAAATTCTTGATCAACTTCCATTGTAAAAACCTAAAAAGAATAACGTAAAGTAAAATAATACCTCACTTCACTCCCTCACGTATTTCACTCAAGTATTGCCACTTAATCACTCGTGTTTCACTCAATTTATTATGGCTTTTCTCTTTATGAGCTCAGACTTAGCCTTTTTCTACTCAAATCTCTTATCAAGATCAGTTGCAAAAATCAAATTAACATAATTTTTACTAAGTTACAATGTGAATAAAATCCAAAACTCAAAATGAAACACGAACAAGAAATAATAAATCCTAATGACACTAGGAAAACGAGAATCCTAATTGAACTAGGAAAAACAAAATTAGAATTTTGACTCAAAAAAATAGAAATAGAAATCCTAATTGAAATTGGAAAACAAAAGTTAAAATCCTAATAGAACTAAGAAAACAATATAGGAATCCTGATGGGATTAGGAAACCTAATGAGACATGAACAATGATTGAAATAAAAAGAAAACCAAAATGAATAATGAAATAGTTAAATTAGCAAGAAATCAGAATGAGAATAGGATTAGAAAAGTTAAACCAAAATTTGGAAAGGAATAGGAAATCAATCCTAGCTTGTTTTGGAAGGATGCTTAAACTTGATCAAACTCCTTGTAGAATGCTAAAATCTTTGATTCTTCTTTTATAATCTTGAAAATCAGCTTCTTTTCTTGTCCTCATCACTTTAGGAACTAAATAACTTCTATAAATTTCCAAAAAGTCAGATTTCAACACTTTTTACTTCTTCTTTTCTTTTTGGATGAATTTTGCTTCTTTTTTTTTTGCTTTTCTTTTAAATTCTATTTTTTTTTCTTCTATTTTTTTTTTCCTTCTCTCTCTCTCTTTTTTTTTTTTTAATTATAGCAACAAATTGAAAGGAAAATTAACAAACAAATTGAAGATCAAATACAAGAAGCCAAACCGAATTTGAAGTCTTCAAGCTTCGGCGAATCCTCCCTTCTTTCTTTTTGAATTCAAATTGGTTCCCAAGTAAGTATGTATTTGACCTTCCAATGAAACAAGGAATAGAAGTACGAATAGGATAGGAAACAAAGAGACGAACAAAAATAAGACACGAATCAAAGAAGGTAAAATGATTTTGTTTTATTTTATTTTATTTTCAGACTTGAAACATGAACAAACAGAGTTAACAAGATGAAAACAAAAGAATTTAACAAACACAAAAACAAATGAAAATAAGAAACACAAATGAAATTGGAAAATGCAAATGAATTGGAAAGATATAACCTAATTTAGAGCCTAAGCTCTGATACCAAACTGATACAAGCCCCAAGTATATTAAACTTGAGACCCAATTATCTTTACACTTGGAAGCAACTCCTTAGAAAGCTAAATTAGGTTTTTCCCAAGTCCATGATCCAAATTCAACCTGTGATAGAGCACCTTGGAATATGATCACCTTTGGATGATGATCTCTGCGGCACAATACCAACTCGTGAAAGAGAACCTCAGAATAAATATGCACAAAGTAATTAACTTTGATTGTATGAACCTGATTCAAGCAAGAATCAAAACCAAGAGATCACTCTCTTAAGAAAACTGAATTTTATTGATCATAACTTTAACTTATTTTATATGAATGGTTGAGTTTATATAGAGGCTCAACCCTAAATTGGAATCAACTAAGGACTAGGAAATCTTTCTATACAAGGATTGAAGATTCCTAATTAGAAAACTATTCCTAATTAATAACTAAGTTAATGAAGAATGGCAGCCTTGTAAACACTTGAATAGATTAGGCCCAAGCAAATTGGAATGTAATTTGGCCTTTTCGTCTTGACATTGGGCTTGAATAGATTGATTAAACCCTTGAAGCTTCCTTGAATACAATTGGATCCATATGCAAAGCTCATGATCCAAATATCCTCGATTGATTTATAGGAAACTTCATACAACCTTATTTTCTTCTTGAATAATCCATCAATCATGCACAATAGTTGTATTACATGCCTTTGTAAGCTATCTTGATAGAAATGACAACCTTGAAGAACCTTCTTGAATCATTATCATGCATGTATTTGTTAACTTCTTGCAAGGTATATGGATTCTCATCATAAGTTGAACAAGAGGCATACCAAATGGGTTGAGTTCATTGAGACATTTCCATATGTGATCAAGTACAAGCAAGGTAAGGAGAACATTGTGGCTGATGCACTGTCAAGAAGGTATGCTTTACTTAATGCTTTGAATGCAAGAATGCTTGGGTTTGAAAAAAATCTTTGTATGTTGATGATTCTATTTTTTCTAGCATTTTCAAGTGTGTGAGAAATTTGCATTTGGTAAATTCTATAGAATGGATGGGTTTTTGTTTAAAGAAAAGACTTTGCATACTTATTTGTTCTATGAGAGAATTGTTTATTAAGGAGGCACATAGGGGAGGGTTAATGGGACATTTTGGCATCACTAAACCTTTGGATACTTTCCATGAACACTTCTATTGGCCTAAAATGAAAAAGGATGTACATAGAATTTGTCATAGATGTGTTGTGTGCAAGCAAGCTAAATCTAAAGTTTTGAATCAAGGTTTGTATATTCCTTTACCTGTTTCTCGTAACCCTTGGACTGATATTTTCATGGATTTTATTTTAGGGTTGCCTAGATCAAAAAAGGGGAAAGATTCTATCTTTGTGGTGGTTGGTAGGTTTTCCAAAATGTCACATTTCATTCCTTATAATAAAACTAATGATGCCACCAACATTGCTAATTTATTCTTTAGGGAAGTGGTATGTTTGCATGACATTCTTAAAACTATTATTAGTGATAGGGATGTAAGTTTCTAAGTCATTTTTGGAAAGTTTTATGGATGTAAAGAAGTTACATAAGCAAGTTAAGGAGAGGATTGAAAAGCAAAATGCTAAAGTAGCTTCATGTGTGAACAAAGGAAGGAAGCCAATGATTTTTCAGCCTGGGGATTGGGTGTGGGTACATCTTTGCAAAGAGAGGTTTCCAATTCAAAGGAAATCTAAGCTAAACCCAAGAGGAGATGGTCCTTTTCAAATCCTTGAAAGAATTAATGACAATGCATACAAAGTGGACTTGCTAGGTGAGTATAATGTTAGTACTTCATTCAATGTGGCTGATTTGGGTCCTTTTGATATAGGTGATGCTTTCAATTCGAGGACGAATCCTTTTGAGGAGAGGGAAAATGTTATGGATCAACCTACACACCAAGTGGAGCGGATTCAACATCATGAAGATGAGAGAGATCAAGAAGGCAAGGATAAAGTTCAAGAGGTTTCTAGTCCAATCAGTATGCCTCAAGGACCTATAACAAGATCTCATTCTAAGAAGCTTCAACAAGCCTTAATCCATCATCTACAAGGCTTAGTGAATTTGGCTAGTGAGGGTTTGCAAGGACGCCAAAGCTTTGGAGCATGTACAGCCCAAGTTCCTTACAACTTAATTCAAGTCCAAGTTACTAATGGGTTTAATTAAGTTTGTAATGGGCCATATTAGTTATGGGCTGGTTTTAATTAGTTTTAATAAAATTAGATTAGTTTCTTAATCTTGCTCTCCAAGAGTTTGATTTATCAACTCTTGTCATTAATGAGAACTTGCTCATTAGGGTTTCTTTGTAAAGGCTATTAATAAGCCTTGGCTGCATGTTTTTGGACAGATTATGATTGAATTATTAAACCTAAAGGCTGTTTGCTTTTATCTTTGTGTTCTTGTGTAGAATACATGCTTTAAGGGACATTCAAGTAGATTGATCATCTTCTTGTGGAGTGTTTTGAAATTGGAATTCAAAAACAAGTTTTCCTTATTCCAATTCTTTGATCATCTTATCTAAGCAATCTGAATTCTAACCTTTCTCAGGGGTTGTTGCCGAATTGAGTATTGGGGTTTTCAAGTTAATGCTTTGGGGGTTCAAATACATAAAGGGGTTCTCAAGCTTATTCTTGGAGGTTTTGTATCACTAACCTTGTCTTCATCAACCTCAATAGCTTGACTAGATACAACAAAACCAAGAAAATTAACCTTAACCATGCAAAAGCTACACTTCTTAAGGTTAGCATACAACTTTTCCTACTTAAGTTTTTCTAGTACAAGTCGCACATGCATGACATGATCATCTAAGTACTTAGAGCAAATTAGAATATCATCAAAATAAACAACAACAAACTTACCCAAGTACTCACACAACACATGGTTCATTAATCGCATAAATGTGCTAGGTGCATTAGTAAGACCAAATGGCATGACAAGCCATTCACACAACCTATACTTGGTCTTAAAGGCTATTTTCCATTCATCACCAACATTCATTCGAATTTGATAATAACCAGATTTCAAATCAATTTTGGTGAACAAACAAGAACCATATAACTCATCAAGCATGTCATCTAATCTAGGAATAGGATGACGATACTTTACAGTGATTTTATTGATGGCTCTGCAGTCCACACACATCCTCCATGTTCCATCCTTCTTTGGTACATTAATAATAGGAACCGAGCATGGACTAAGACTCTCCCTCACATACCCCTTAGCTAGCAACTCCTCCACTTGTTTTTGGATCTCCTTTGTCTCTCTTGGATTCATTCTATATCCTGGCGCTCCAGGAATGAATTCAATTTGGTGTTCTATGCCTCTAATTGGTGGTAAACCACTTGGCATCTCCTCGGGAAACACATCTTCAAATTCCTGCAAAAGATCATCAAACACACTAGGCAAAGACGGGTTAAGTTCATTAGTTGCTAAACAAGCTCCTTTGTACAAAAAGACAAATATAGGCCGATTGGAATACAAAGCTTGCCTAACCACACTTGCCCTAGCTATCAAACTCACATTCTTGGCATTTTTCTCTCTAGGCCGAATCTGCTCTTTTTTTTTTTCTCTTCCCTCTTTCTTTTCACTCTTTTTATTTTCACTCTCTAAAGTACTTTGTTTACTCTCTTTCTCTTTCTTTTCAAACTCAACTCTCATCCTTTCCATTTTACATTGCTCTTCATACACTTCTCTTGAGGAAAGTGGTGTTAAGATTGTCTTTCTACCATCCTTGGCAAATGAATACCTATTGAGGTACCCATCATGTATAGCCCTTCTGTCAAATTGCCATGGTCGGCCAAGCAATATTTCTCCAGCATGCATAGGCACTACATCACATAACACCTCATCATGATATTTTCCAATTGAAAATGAAAATCATGGCTTGTCTATTCACCTTTACCTCACCACAATCATTAAGCCATTGGAGCTTGTATGGACGTGAGTGTGGTATAGTAGGCAGCCCCAACCTGTTAATTAAAAGAGTACTCACTGCATTGTTACAACTCCCACTATCAATTAACACACTACAAGCCTTGCCTTGAACATGACACCTTGTATGAAAAAAGTTGTCCCTTTTCTCCTCATGACACTCCTCCTTCAATTGAGCATTAAAAGCACCCCTTGCGACCAGCAAATCACCTCTTATTGGCTCCTTTATGCTCCTCTCGCTATAATCCTCTAATTCGGGCATCTCTTCCTCTTCATTATCATTGCTGCCCCTTCCATCATTTGTCACTACTTCTCCATTCCTAATGACCATAGTTCGTCTATTCGGACACTCCCTACTTACATGACCTACTCCTTGGTACTTCCAGCACTTAATATCTCTATTTCTCCCTTTAGGCTCTTCAGGTTTGGATTTTTCTTTAGAATTTGAATCTGCCCTTCCTTTTGCAACATCATAGGCAGCCTTGTTCCCACCTTTAAATTCACCCTTTCCATCCTTTTTCCAAGTAGAATTAGAGTTGAAAAAAGGCTTAGAAACATACCTTGCTGGTCCTCTTCTTTGGAGTTGTTTTTCTACCTTGACTGCAATGTGCACCATCTCCTCTAACTCCACATATGGTTGCAAATCAACTCAGTCAGCTATGTCTTTGTTCAAACCAACCAAGAAACATGCCATAGTAGTCTCCCTATCCTCCTCTATATCAGCCTTAGTCATAATCATTTCCATCTCCTTGTAGTAATCATCTACACTTTTACTACCTTGTTTAAGAACTTGAAGTTTTTGCACAAGTTCCCTATGAAGTGTCTAGGCACAAACCTCTTTCTCATTGTAGACTTAAGGTCATATCACGTCTCAATTGGGTACTCCAAGTTTCTCCTTTGACTAGTCACTAATTGTTCCCACCAAGCTATGGCATAATCTACAAATTGTGAAACAGCAAGCTTGACCTTCTTTTCCTCACTAAAATGGTGACAATCAAATATAAGCTCCACCTTCTTTTCCCATTGTAAATAAGCCTCTGGATCTGTTGTACCTTAAAAGGTAGGTATCTTAAGTTTAATACTCCCCAAATTCTATCTACAAAATCTTCATTGCCTTGGTTTCTACCATAGTATGGATTCTCTTGCCTTCCTCCTCTACCTCTACCTAAGCCTCAGCCTCCTCTACCTCTATTTCTGCCCATCCCAACAATAGGAACATTTTCGTCATCATGGTAGCCAAGGTCTTCATCTTCCCAGTCATCTTGGGGTATTTGGTTTCTACCTCCCCCTTGCACCTCATTATGGTTTGGAGTTGCTCTTTCAACCGCTTGCAACCTTGCATCCATGCACTCTAATGCATCCCTCATAGCCTCCATATTTTTGTTAAAATGTGCAAACTCTCCTTGTTGAGCCTCACGAAGTCTAGCTTCATCAACATGAGCAGCCTCATTATTTCCACTTTGGTTTGACATTGCTGCAAAAGAATGTTAGAAAAACAAAGAAAAATAATTCAAAGGACCTCACAAGCACTCCCTCACATGTTTTGCACTCAAATGATGGGGATGGTCACTCGTGTTTAACTCAAGCAAATATTTCACTCACAGTTTCCTCACACCACTCTAGCTAATTCTTTTATGTTCTTAGGTGAATCACACTTTTAGAACTATTCAAATAGCTTGTAATGTGTAGAATTCTGAAACTGAAATTGCAAAAACAAATTTGAAACAATTTGGCCAAACAAGAAAAATAACAAATAAGAAGCAATAAAATTAGGAAAACTCAAATAGAAGCAAAGGACATGTAAAAATAAAAGGATCTGACTAGAATAGGAAAGAAACGATTTTAGAAGGTATTTTGAAAGGGAAAATAAAAAATATCAAATCTGCCCTGATAATTGATATCACTTAAATGAGCAAGGAATGTAATGAAATGCAAAATCCAATACAAGATATAACAAAATCTATTCAGATATGTCAAATATAAACTAGGTAGGAATAGCAAATCTAAATCAGAATCAAATCTGATTAGTATATCAGTCACCCACAAATTTTGGATTCTTCCTTTTTGAATACTTTCTTCTTTTCTTTTCTTTTTTTTTTTTTTGTAAAACAAATTTCCTTTTTTTTTATTTTTTTATTTTAACCTTCAACTATAAACACAAAATTTGAATTTCAGATGCAAACAATTGATTTAATTCAAAGAAGAACAAGAACAAAACAAACACAAGAAATCAGAATTGAAGAACATGAATTATAGAAAGATAAAACCTTATCACAAAATCAGAATTTCAGATTGCAAACAATTGATTTAATTCAAAGAAGAACAAGAACAAAACAAACACAAGAAATTAGAATTGAAGAACGTGAATTATAGAAAGATAAAACTTGATCTAGAGCCAAGCTCTGATACCAAATGATACAGAACCTCTAAGAATAAGTTTGAGAACCCCTTTATGTATTTGAACCCCCAATGCATTAACTTGAAAACCCCAATACTCAATTCAGCAACAACCCCTAAGAAAGGTTAGAATTCAGATTGCTTAGATAAGATGATTAAAGAATTGGAATAAGGAAAACTTGTTTCTGAATTCCAATTTCGAAACACTCCACAAGAAGATGATCAATCTACTTGAATGTTCCTTAAAGCATGTATTCTACACAAGAACACAAAGATAAAAGCAAACAGCCTTTAGGTTTAATAATTCAATCATAATCTGTCCAAAAATATGCAGCCAAGGCTTATTAATAGCCTTTACAAAGAAACCCTAATGAGCAAGTTCTCATTAATGACAAGAGTTGACAAGTCAAACTCTTGGAGAGCAAGATTAAGAAACTAATATGATTTTATTAAAACTAATTAAAACCAGCCCATAACTAATATGGCCCATTACAAACTTAATTAAACCCATTAGTAACTTGGACTTGAATTAAGTTGTAAGGAACTTGGGCTGTACATGCTCTAAAGCTTTGGTGTCCTTGCAAACCCTCACTAGCCAAATTCACTAAGCCTTGTAGATGATGGATTAAGGCTTGTTGAAGCTTCTTAGAATGAGATCTTGTTTTAGGCCCTTGAGGCATACTGATTGGACTAGAAACCTCTTGAACTTTATCCTTGCCTTCTTGATCTCTCTCATCTTCATGATGTTGAATCCGCTCCACTTGGTGTGTAGGCTAATCCATAACACAAGATAATAGCAATGGTGGAATAAAATTGAAAATTCCAACATTTCATGGAAGAATAGATCCCGAAGCATACTTGAATTGGGAAAAGAAGATTGAGTTGGTGTCCGATTGTCATAAATACACTGAATCCAAGAAGTTGAAGCTTGCTGTGGCTATATTTGATGGATACGCCATTACTTGGTGGGATGATACCAAGCAAAAGAGGAGAAGAAATAGAGAAAGACCTATAGAAGAATGGAGGGACTTAAAGGCAATCATGAGAAGGAGATTGTACCAAGCCTCTACTATAGGGAGCTGTACAATCGTCTTCAAAACCTATCTCAAGGGTCCAAAAATGTTGAGGAATACCACAAAGAGACGGAGGTAGCCATGATTCGAGCAAATGTGGAAGAAGATAATGAGGCTACAATGGCAAGGTTCCTTAATGGGTTGAATAACGAGATTGCAAATGTGGTTGAGCTGCAACCATATATGGAGCTTGAAGATTTGCTTCATCTTGCTTTGAAGTTTGAGAAGCAATTGAAGAAGAGGAGTACTAATTGGCTATCTAACTCTTATAATGCAACATTCAAATCAAATTGGAGAAAAGATGACAAGGCTTTTTCATCCAAGCCTAGAGCTAATTCCAAGGAAGCTCCAAAGACACCCATCCTAAGCAAGGACAAAGGTAAAGCTACACCTTCTAGTTCTGGAAATATTATATGCTTTAAATGTCAAGGTGTAGGTCACTACAAGAAGGATTGTCCAAATAAAAGAACAATGATCATGCTTGATGGGGAGTACTATTCGGCTAGTGAAGAAGAAGTTCAAGAAGAAAGAATACCACCTCTTAAAGATGCAAGTGATGAAGAGGACGACAACCAACCAGAAATAGCCGAATGTGGGAGGTCTCTTGTCACAAGGAGATCGTTGAACATGTAAGTCCAACATGATGATAATGTGCAACAAAGGGAAAATCTATTTCAAACTAGATGTCTTATAAAAGATAGAGTTTGTGATGTAATCATAGATAGGGGTAGTCTAACCAATGTAGCAAGCACCACTTTAGTTGAGAAACTAGGGTTACCTACTACTAAGCATCCTCACCCTTATAAACTAAAATGGCTTAATGATTGTGGGGAAATTAAGGTGACAAGGCAAGTTCTAGTAGCTTTCAAGATAGGCAGGTATAATGATGAGATTTTTTTTTAATGTTGTGCCTATGCAAGCAAGTCATCTATTGTTAGGACACCCTTGGCAATTTAATAGAAGGGTGATGCATAATGGCTACACCAATCACTACTCTTTTGAGATAGATGGAAGAAAGATAACTCTTGCACCACTTTCACCTAGAAAAATCTATGAGAATGAGCTGAAAAGAATTCAAAAGGAGAGAGAAGACAAGAGTGAGAAAAAGAGTGTAGATGATGTACCAAAAGAAAGAGAGAGTGCATAAGAAAAAATTGGCAAAAATCTTGAGAAAGAAAAAAAAGTGAGCTTGAGTGAGAAAAATGAGGGAAAAGAAATTGTTGAAAGTAAAAAAGAAACATGTGAACTTTTATGCAAAGGGAAGTGATGTTAGGGAAGCTTGGTTTTCAAAGAAAAGTATACTTGTACTCATGTACAAGGAGCTTTATTTTAACACTAATGACCTTAATGTTTCTTTGCCTAGTGTTTTTGTTTCTTTTTTACAGGAATTTGAGGATGTCTTTCCTGAAGAGATACCAAATGGATTGCCACCCATTAGGGGTATTGAGCATCAAATCGATTTTATTCCTGGTGCATTGATTCCAAATAGACCAGCCTATAGAAGTAACCCCAAGGAAACAAAGGAGCTTCAAAGGCAAGTTATGGAGTTGTTAGCTAAAGGACATGTTATAGAAAGTATGAGTCCATGTGTGGTGCCCATTTTGCTAGTACCTAAGGAAGATGGTTCTTGGCATATGTGTGTTGATTGTCGTGCAATTAATAACATTACGGTAAAGTATCGCCATCCTATTCCTAGGTTAGATGATATGCTTGATGAGTTGCATGATTCTGCTATCTTTAGCAAAATTGATTTGAAAAGTGGATATCACCAAATTAGAATGAAGGAAGGTGATGAATGGAAAACTACCTTTAAAATAAAATGTCACATCCCACTCTAGGGATAGATAGTCTTAGGGATTGGGTAAGCCTAAAGCCACCTAAACCCGTAGAACCCCGGATTGTTATATTAAACAATTAGCATCCACAAATATACAATAAACATTCTGATATTCATTAATATTCATTTAATTTACATATAATTTATACATTTAATATTTATTACAATTCCCAGTCTAAACTATACTAAACCACCAAGTACCATGGAGTTTCTAATATTTACAACCATCAAAATAAATATGAATATTACATGATAGGTTCCACGAAGGAGGGAGAAGCTTTACTAGAACCACTAGTCTACTCACCACCTGAAAATTGTTAAACCACTAAAATGATGAGATAAAATCCCAATGAATAATATATGCATACATACATATACAAAATAGAAAAGAATAAAAGAGCAAAGAGAAGCAATAGTTTAAATAAAGGCATGAAAGTAAAGGTGACAATCATATTGGCTCTCAAATGGAAGAATTCACTTAATCACACATTTATAATAAGCAGAGGCTATTATCTTGGTAGCATGCTTTACCCACATATAGTTGATCAGACTATATGGCTAGGGGCTTAACCCTCCCTAGCTCGGGTTTATAATTCATTGTGCACAATGACTGATGCAAAATTTATACTACTCCATCAGATGAGTAGCTCTGTCATTTGATATCCAATCAAATCACAGGGTTTACTCAATAATTAAATTCAAAGAAATGGAATTAAACAACATAAGTTCATTTAAAGAATTAAGTCATTCGAACATATCACAAGGTGCTACAAAGCCGAACAATGTAATTACAAAGAAGCAAAACAGGTTTCAAAGGTTTGCCATGAACAAATAGAAATTCAATATAAGCAATAAGGTATTCCAAAACAAGAAGGAATCAATGAAAAGGAAGCAATTTAGATTCAAAAGGATCATCAAGGAGCATTTCACAAGCAAATATCATATAAGGGTATAAGTTCATTTTGGCATAAACATATATATACATATGCATATATTACTCACTAATGAAAAATGGAATCTGAAGCTTTATCCCTTAGTCCTCAACCTCCTTTTCTTGATCCTTAGAAGCTAAAGAAGCAAAATACATTGTTTTAATACTAAACATTATTGAGAATACTTAAACTAATAGCATAAAATGCATGATTTATGTTTATTTTTCTGTTTTGAACATTTAATTTGTTTTCTTTAATTTTTTAGTTTAATTTAACTACATTTATGTTTATTAGCAATTTAGGCATACATAACCTATTTATTACTTTAGGGATGATATATTATGGAATTTACATATTAGGTATTTTCTTGGCAATTTTGTAGCAAGCATTGGTTGGCATTTGTTCATGGATTTTCTTTGGGACATTTTATGAAACATTTGGTGGGCATGACTTTGGTTGCATTTTAGAAGAGTTTTGGGGCAAATTGGAAGAAGCCCAAATTGCCCTACATAAATTCACATTGCCAACAATATATTCCACAACTCATTTGGAATTTAAAGGCCAAGTAAATGGTTCATTTCAGCATGGAAAATCATAAAAAAAAGTCAAGCATAAACAAAGGCAAATTCTGCCTCCTATGGTTCGGCCAAGCATGGTTTCTTCAAAGGAGTTTCTATAATTCAAACTAAGGTTATTTCCATGTTATTTGATACTAAACTAACACATTTAAGCAATAAAATTGGAAAAAAAAAAAGCCTTGAAGTGGGACTTTGAACATATGGGCAGAATTGATGATTTTAAGCAACCTATGTATTTTTCTACAAATTCAATGATTCCAATTGCTGGAACCCATTCCTTAAGCATCAAATTTAACTATTCTTAGGTCTTTTTAGGTGAATTCAAAGTTTTAGTAACAATTTGATTTAAGGTGCATTTGAAGAGTTATGAAGTTTCCATGCCAATTACACTAATCTATCACATAATTCTCATACTAAATCATCTTTTTAACTCACTAACATCTATTTCTATGGATTAAAATCAAGAAAAGTGGACTAACCTTGCTTTTCTTAAAATGGCAGATTTCTTCCAATCTCCACTTCTTCAATTTCTTGCTTAATTCTTGATGAGAAGTAATTTGGATGATGAAAAGAGGTTATTTGCCATAGGTTTTCAATGATTTTTCTAAAGAAGATTGAAAAAAAAAAAATGGAGAAAAGGTGCTAGAGAGGTTCAGCCAAGAGGAGAAGGAAGGAGAGAAAATCTGATTTTTGTACAGAAAATTCTGGAGAAATCTGTTATATGGGCAGGTTTTAGCCAAATTACAGTTTAGTCCTCCAATTTTTAAGTTATGCAATTTGGTCCTTGCAAATTTACAGTTTGGTCCTTCTTCATACATTTTTAAATATTAATATTAAACTTAATTAAGCTTTAATTACTGTATTTATTCACTTTTAGATTATTATTCAAAAATTATAAATTTGACTAAATGAATTTCAGAAAATATGGTACTTTAAGTATGTTTATAATTTGGTATATATATGGTTTCATTTATGTTTCTCTTTGGTTTTACTTAGGTTTCTTATACTTTCATATATTCAAATGCTATGCAAAAATTTTATGCAAATCTTTAATATGAACTTCGAATTAAATTTCTAAAATTCACTACCTAACTAAAGCTAATTTTTAGGATGTTACATAAAATATGGTTTGTATGAATGGTTAGTTATGCCTTTTGGCTTGACTAATGCACCTAATACTTTCATGAGACTTATGAACCATGTTTTGAGAAATTTTATTGGTAAGTTTGTTGTTGTATATTTTGATGATATTCTTGTCTATTCTAAAAGCATAGATAAACACTTAGAACATTTAAGGTGTGTGCTTGATGTGTTGAGAAATGAAAAATTGTTTGCTAACCTTAAAAAGTGTTCTTTTTGTTTAGATAGGATTGTGTTTTTAGGATTTGTGCTATCAAAAGTTGTTGAAGTTGATGAAGAAAAGGTAAGTGCTATCAAAAGTTGGCCTATTCCTACATCGGTAAGTGAGGTAAGAAGTTTTCATGGTTTGGCTAGTTTTTGTAGACGTTTTGTAAAAGATTTTAGCACCATAACTGCACCTCTAACAGAGGTAATTAAAAAGAATTGTGTTTTTAAGTGGGGAAAAGAGCAAGAAGATGCATTTAATTCATTGAAAGATAAGCTATGTAAGGCACCCATTCTTGCTTTGCCTAACTTTAATGATATTTTTGAGATTGAGTGTAATGCATCAGGTGTAGGTATTGGGGCTATCCTTATGCAAGGAAAAAGGCCAATATCCTATTTTAGTGAAATGCTCCATGGTGCCTCATTGAAATACCCCACTTATGACAAGGAGCTCTATGCTTTGGTTAGAGCTTTGGAGACTTGGCAACACTACCTTTGGCCTAAGGAAACTTTGCATACCTATTTGTTCTATGAGAGAATTGCTTGTTAAGGAGGCACATGGGGGAGGGTTAATGGGACATTTTGGTATCACTAGAACTTTAGATACTTTACATGAACACTTCTATTGGCCTAAAATGAAAAGGGATGTACATAGAATTTGTGATAGATGTGTTGTGTGTAAGCAAGCTAAATCTAAAGTTTTGAATCAAGGTTTGTATACTCCTTTACCTGTTTCTAGTAACCCTTGGACTGATATTTCCATGGATTTTATTTTAGGGTTGCCTAGATCAAAAAAGGGAAAGATTCTATCTTTGTGGTGGTTGATAGGTTTTCCAAAATGTCACATTTCATTCCTTGTAATAAAACTAATAATGCCACTAACATTGCTAATTTATTCTTTAAGGAAGTGGTACGTTTGCATGGCATTCCTAAAACTATTGTTAGTGATAGGGATATTAAGTTTCTAAGTCATTTTTGGAAAGTTTTGTGGAGTAAAATTGAAACCAAATTGTTGTTTTCTACTACTTGTCATCCACAAACTGATGGTCAAACTGAAGCTGTTAATAGGACTTTAGGAACTTTGTTGCGTGCTATTGTCCAAAAGAACTTAAAGAATTGGGAAGAATGCATTCCATTTGTTGAGTTTGCTTATAATAGAGTTATGCATTCTGCTACTGGTTTCTCACCTTTTGAAATTTGTTTATGGTTTTAATCATCTAACCCTTTTGGATTTAATGCCTTTATCTTGTAATGAAAGGAGTAGTTTGGATGGGAAGAGAAAGGCAGATTTGGTGAAGAAACTACATGAGGAGGTGCGCAAGAATATTAAGAAGAAAAATCAACAAATCGCAAGCCAAGTGAATAAGGGAAGGAGGCATGTTGTATTCGAACCAAGTGATTGGGTTTGGGTGCATATGAGAAAAGAAAGATTTCCAATTCAAAGGAAGACAAAGCTTCATCCAAGGGGAGATGGACCTTTTCAAGTAGTTGAGAAGATCAATGACAATGCATATAAGCTGGACCTACCTGGTGAGTATAATGTAAGTGCTACCCTTAATGTTACTTTTGATCTAGGTGTTGGAGATTTGTGGAAGAATCATCTTGAGGAGGGAGGGAATGATGCAAACAACAAAGTATGCAAAGGCAAAGATCCAATTCAACTTCCCAAGGGTCCCATTACAAGAGCCAGAATGAAGAAATTCAAGCAAACACTAAATGGGATTATTCAAGGATTGTGGAATGATCTTGCCACAATTCAAGAATGCAAGAATGAATCATTCATCAAAATGGGGATTCAAGACTCAAATCAAAGTTTGGTGACAATAATTCAAGTGGATGAAGGCCAAAACATGGGCATGTACCTAGGCCTTTAGTTTGTTTTTGATGTTTTTAGACCCCTATCAATATGATATAAGCTTAAGTTCAAATAAATTAAGTGTGCTTATGTAATTAGTGAGTTTTAGGCCTATTTATGTTAGTCATAAAGCCCAAAACGAGTTTAGATTTATTTCTTGTTTAGGAATCAATTTCTAACTAGGAAACTTCAATCCTTGTTTAGGAAGATTCCCTAGTCTATATTTTATTCCAATTTAGGATGAACTTATAATTATTAGTTGTCTAGGAATCAATTTCTAACTAGGAAACTTTAATTCTTATTTAAGAAAGATTCCCTAGTCTATGTTTTATTCCAATTTAGGGTTGAACCTATAATTATTAGTTGTCTAGGAATCAATTTCTAACTAGGAAACTTTAATTTTTGTTTAGGAAAGATTCCTTAGTCTACATTTTATTCCCATTTAAGGTTGAGCCTCTATATAAACTCAACCATTCATGTAAAATGGAGTTAGATTTTGATAAATAAAAAATTCAGTTTTTCTTAAGAGTGTTATCTCTTATTTTTTATTCTTGCTTGAATCAAGTTCATACAATCAAAGCTAATTACTTTGTGCGTAGTTATTCCAAGGTTCTCTTTCACAAGTTGGTATGTGTTACGGAGATTATCATCCAAAGGTGATCATATTCCAAGGTGCTCTATTATGGGTTGGAATTGGGTTACAGACTTGGGGAAAATCTGATTTAGCTTTCCAAGGAGTTACTTCCAAGAGTAAAGATACTGGGTCTCAAGTTTAATATACTTGGGGTTCGTATCACTTTCACACATCTTCATGAAGTTTTTTAACCATTTCATCTTTCTTCTTACCATCTAAACTGCTCCCTTTCTTGAATAGGTAAAGGAACCAAATCCAAAGGGGTTAGTGGATTAAAACCATAAACAATCTCAAATGGTGAATAACCTACAGTGGAATGTACAACACGATTATAAGCAAATTCAATAAATGGCAAACAATCTTCCCAATTTTTCAAATTCTTTTAAATGATAGCATGCAATAAAGTACCTAAAGTTCTATTCACTACCTCAGTTTGTCCATCAGTTTGGGGATGGCAAGTAGTAGAAAATAACAATTTAGTTCCCAATTTACCCGAAAAAACTTTCCAAAACTAGCTCAAAAACTTTACATCTCTATCACTTACAATATTCCTAGGAATGCCATGGAGTCGTACTATCTCCCTAAAGAATAAATTAGTAATATTTGTTGCATCATCAGTTTTACTACATGATATAAAATGTGCCATTTTAGAAAACCTATCAACAATAACAAAGACTGCATCCCTCCCCTTTTTTGACCTAGGTAAACCTAACACAAAGTCCATTAATATATCAACCCAAGGTTCATTAGGTACAGGTAACAGGGTGTACAAACTATGTGGTAAAACTTTAGAGTTAGCCTGTTTACAAGCAACACATCTATCACATATTCTAATGACATCCCTTTTCATTTTATGCTAATAGAAGTGCTCACTCAAAGTATCCAAAGTTTTTGCAATCCCAAAATGCCCCATTAAACCACCCCCATGAGCTTCTTTTACAAGCAATTCACACATAGAACACATAGGTGTACATAATTTATTTTCTTTAAATAAATACCCATCCATTCTATAAAACATACCATGACCCATTTTCTCACATGCATTATAAATACTAGAAAAATCCTCACCATACCAACCTTTGATGTGTTCGAATCCCAACATTTTTGCATTCATGGTGTTAATGAGAATATACCTTCTAGACAAGGCATTGGCGACCACATTTTCTTTATCTTGCTTGTATTTTATCACATATGGGAATGTTTCAATGTACTCACTCTACTTGGCATGTCTTCTATTTAACTTACCTTGCCCTTTGAGATATTTCAATGATTGGTGGTTCGTGTGGATCACAAACTCCTTGGGCCAAAGATAGTGCTGCTAAGTTTCCAATGCCCTCATCAAAGCATAAAGCTCCTTGTCATAAGTTGGGTAGTTTAAAGTAACACTATGGAGTTTTTCACTAAAGTAGGCAATTGGCCTCCTTTCTTGCATCAAAACAGCTCCAATCCCTAAACCTAAAGCATCACATTCAATCTCAAAAGTTTTTGTAGAGTTAGGCAAAGTCAGAATGGGTGCCATGCTAACTTCTCCTTAAGTGAATTAAATGCAATGTCTTGCTCATTACCCCACTTAAAATGAACATTCTTCTTTATGATTTCAGAGAGTGGTTCAGCAATTGTGCTAAAATCCTTTACAAAGCACCTATAAAAACTAGCCAAACCATGAAAACTTCTTACCTCAGAAATTGATTTTGGAGTTGGCCAACTTTCAATGGCACTTACCTTTTCTTCATCCATTTCAGCACCTTGTGCACTTACCACAAAACCTAGAAAAACAATCCGATCTAAACAAAAAGAACATTTTTTTAGGTTAGCATATAATTTTTCTTTCCTCAAAACATCAAGTATAGCCCTTAAATGCTCTAAATGTTCATCTAAATTTTATGAGTGTACAAGGATATCATCAAAATACACAACTACAAACTTACCAATAAAAGGTCTCAAGACATGGTCCATCAATCTCATAAATGTGCTAGGTACGTTAGTCAAACTGAAAGGCATAACTAACCATTCATACAAACCATGTTTTGTTTTAAAGGCAGTTTTCCATTCATTGCCTTCTTTCATGCGAATTTGATGATACCCACTTTTCAAATCATTGCTAAAAACACAAGAACTATGTAATTCATCCAACATATCATCTAACCTAGGAATGGGATGTCTATACTTTATCGTTATGTTATTGATCACTCTACAATCAACACACATGCTCCAAGTACCATCTTTCTTAGGAACAAGCAAAATAGGAACCGCACATAGACTCATGCTCTCACGAATGTATCCCTTTGACATCAACTCCTCAACTTGCCTTTGTAACTCCTTCGTTTCCTTAGGATTACTCCAATAGGTTGGTCAATTTAGAATTGGCACTCCAAAAACAATATCAATTTGATGCTCAAAGCCTTGAATGGGTGGCAATCCATTAGGCACTTCCTTAGGAAAGACATCTTTAAAATCCTGTATCAAAGAAACAAAAGGACTTAGCAAAGCATTATCAAGATCATTAGTACAAACATAAGCTTCCTTGTACATAAGTATAAGTATGGTCCTATTACTATACATAGCATCTTTGATATTACTCCCCTTAGCATAAAAACTCACAGGTTTCTTTTGTCACTCAATTTTCTTTCCCAGACCCAAATATGCCCCTCTCCTTTTTTCTTTTGTTGAATTCAATTTTTCTTTTTTTTTTTTTATTTTTTTTCACTCACTTTCTCATCTCTTGCCACTCTATCTTTTGATTCAATCAAATTTTCTTTCTTAGATTTGGGCATTCTTTGTCTTTCCCACTATTCAAGTTGTCTCATTCTTTTGAGGTCATCTTCATACACTTCCTTTGGAGACAATGGATTAAGGGTAGTGCACTTGCCATCTTTCTCAATCATGTACTAGTTAGTAAATCCATCATGTTTGGCCCTTCTATCAAATTGCCAAGGCCTTCCCAAGAGTAAATGACCAGCTTGCACAGGTATTACATCACACAGAACTTCATCGTTGTACCTACCAATAGAAAAGGAAACTAAAACTTGCTTGTGAACCCTAATTTCACCACATTCTTTTAACCACTTTAGCTTATTGGGTTTTGGGTGTTTAATTATAGGTAAGTTAAGCTTTTCAACTAAGTAGCAACTTGTTGCATTAGTACAACTTCCCCCATCAATGATTACATGACAAACCTTATTTTCCACAAAACACCTAGTATGGAACAAGTTTTCCCTTTGCTGATTGACCTCATTCTCTTCCTTCACTTATGCACTAAAAGCACGCATGGTGACAAGCATTTCTCCATGAACCGCATCTTCACCATTTTCTTCTTGTTCATGATCACTTGCACCTTCCAAGGAGGGCATGCTATCACTGTCATCTTCCTTCTCACTTTCAGAAAAATATCTCTCCATGGAATGTGATCATCACTCTCTTGTTAGGGCATTGAGAAGCTATATGACCTAAACCCAAACATTTAAAACATTTAATATCTCGAGAGTGATTTGGGAATTCAGTTTTACTTTTTTCTTTCTCTTTCGAAACTGGTTTAGCCTCTCCTTTGCTGGAATTTAAATTGGCTTGAAATAAGCCTTGTCATATTTCTTCCAATTAGATTTCCACAGCTTAGATGTATTTGAACAGGATGAGCTTGGACTGTTGCTACCCTTATACTTAAGTTGCTTTTCAATCTTGATGGCCATATGAAACATCTCTTCATGCTCCACATAATGCTGTAATTCAACAACATTGGCAATGTCTCAATTCAGCCCATGTAGAAATCTAGCCCTGGTGACCTCTCTATCTTCATCCATGTTGGCTCGAATCATAGTAACTTCCATCTCTTTTTAATAATCTTCCACACTTATGGACCCTTGAGTAAGGCTTTGTAATATGTTGTGCAATTCCCTATAATAGTGAGTAGGGACAAATTGCCTTCTCATTAAAGCTTTAAGATCTTCCCATTCCTCAATGGGCCTCTCCCAATTCCTTCTTCTTTGCTTGGTGTCATCCCACCAAGTGATGGCATAATCTTCAAATGCAACCACGACAAGCCTTAATTGTTTTGTTCTAGAATAGTCATGATAATCAAATACTAGCTCCATCTTTTTTTCCGAATCAAGGTATACTTGTGGATCATTTTTGCCTTTGAATGGAGGAATTGTTAACTTTATACCCCATTACCTTCTTGCCTTATTTCCCTTCTGTATCCTCTTCTTTCAATGGTATCATCTTCAAAATCATTATTGGATCTAGAATCTTCATCATCTGGCCTTCTTTTGTGGACTCTCCTCCTAGGTGGAGTTTGTTGTGAGCTTGCTCTTTTCAACTCATCAAGATCGGAATTGTATCTTTCCATAGCATCCATCATGCCATCTAACTGAAAATTCAGTCGTTGAAAGCTTTGTTGAATAGTTTGCATGTTGAAGGTTGGATCTTTATCTTTATCTTGGTTATTAGTCTTTTTTTTTCGAACTTGCAAGAAAAGGTAAGTAAAGTAGAGTAACCTCACTTCACTCCCTCACGTGTTTTCACTCAAGTAATTAAATCACTCAAGTTCACTCATGTTTATTTTCACACAAACCAGCAGGCTTTTTTCTAGGTAGACTCACACTCTTGCCTTTTACCTCTCAATTCTCTCTTTCAATTCTTACAAGATTCAATTTCCAAAATGACACAAAAATTAATTTTTTTTCTTAACAATTAACCAAGATTTAAAAGTGAAATTTGACACAAATTGAAAACAAAACAGAAACCCTAGATGATTTCGACAAGGACAAAACAAAGACACAAAACACAAATTTCGCTAATAAATTGGGAAAATTATAAAATTAAACAGAAATAAAATAGATAACAAGATGAGAAGAGCACAACTGACAACACTCAAAATGAAGTTTCCTACAGAAAGTTATGGCGAGATGAAATTTATCGAGAAATTGAAAAATGCGAATTTTAAGGCCTAATGTTGGAATTTGGCCGAAAAGTGACTGACATCACAAGCAAAGCTAGTGATTGCTGATCGTTGGCCCATTTCCCTTGAAACTATACACTCAAAAGGATCAAAGAACGCTTTTTTTTTTTTTCAACACTGAAATTTTTTTTTTTTTGAATTTCTAAATTGCAACTACAACGGCACAAATTAGGATTAACAAATGAAAAGGAAAACAAATACAATACTACAGATGAAATAGGAAACAATAAAAGAGAATGCAGAACAAATCAGGATGAAAAAAAGGAAGCTCAAACCGAATTGGAAGCAAATCCTAGCTTGTTTTGGAAAGTAGGTTTGATTTGGTCAACTTCTTGATCTCCTTGATTTGGTTGGAATTCCAGCAATCTTCCTTTTCCTTTCTACTCTAGAATTAGAAACAAACACTTTAGATATTCCTATATAATTCTAATTTTACTAAGATTCTTTCCTTTTTATTTTCTTTTCCTTTTCTTGGCGGATTTTTAGAATTCTTTTCCTTTTTTTTTTTTTCAATTTAGTTACAACAACAACTCAAAAGGAAAATAAAGAAATAAAAGTAAACAAATTAAAGATCAAAATCAAGAAGCCAAAACCAAAATTGAAGTCAAGCTTGGATGAATTGCTCTCTTCCTTCTTCTTGAATTGAATTGGTTTCCAATGAAAAACACAAGAACAAAAAAGAACAGCAATACGAAAGGATGGAAGACAAAGAAACGAATAGACAAATGACTTTGGAATTTTTTTTTTTAATTTCAGACCTGAAATCACATGAACATGATTAATGAAAATGAAAACAAAGGAATCAAAGAAACGAAAATAGGCAAAATAGAAAACAATAAACGAAAATGAAATTGATGGAAACAATAAAATGAAAATAGAAAACACAACAAAATAGAAGGATATAACCTGATTTAGAGCCTAAGCTCTGATACCAAACTGATACGAACTCTAAATGACCTGCTTTGAGACTCAATACCTTTACGCTTGGAAGCGACTCCCTTGGAAAGCCAAATCAAGTTTATAAGGAAAACCCCAACCCAATGACGAACTTATGTCAAAGAACCTTGGTATATTTTGAACAAAGTAAAGTGATTAACTTTGGGAAGTTCGGATTATTGATTCAAGCAAGAACCAAAGTTGAGAAAATTCTTACAAAACTAATTTCGAATGATCAAAGTCTGACCTATTCCTAGTTTAGCTAAGATTTATATCATCTTAGCTAGGTTACAAACCATAAATTCTTACTAACAGAAATTCGGGTTTGGGCTTAATTTTAAACAAACTAAAAAGCCCAAAAAAACTAATTAAAATACTTAAAATAGAAAAAAAAAAGGATAGATATGGGCTTAATTAACAAAATCAGCCCAATTACAAAGTGAATTTCAAAATTAATTTGATTGACCCATTCGAAATTCATCCTTGAAGCTGAATCTTCGTGTTTTGTCTTCTAGCACTTGAATTAAATTAATCAAATCTGAATTTGAATCTTCAATACCCAATTTGATATTTGACTCGTCCTTGCAATCTTTAATTATAGATAGATTGTTCCACAAGCCTTGCATTGAGCCTTGAATTGCATCTTTGAACTTCTTTGTCCTTGCCCTTGTAATTGGCCCATTTAGCAAACTCATTGGATCCTTGCTATTAGCTGCTTGAATTGCATCAAGTAATATAACATCTAACTTGGAATTGTAGCTTGTAGATTATTCCTCCAAAATTAAAAGCTCTTTGTTTATAGAATCACCATCATGTTTTCTCCATGACAATCCTTCTTTGAAACCCTGAAAAAGAAAAACAAGAAAACTAGAGGAAAGTAAAAGAAACTTGTTAGTGACTAGCATGCTCTTTTCTTTTTCAATCACACACACTCCTTTTTCTTTTTCTTGACTTTGAGTCTTCACTCACTTTCTTATCTCTTGCCATTCTATCTCTTGATTAACTAAAATTTTCTGTTTTAGATTTAGGCAATCTTTATCTTTCCCACTCTTCAAGTTTTCTCATTCTTTTGAGGTCATCTTCATACACTTCCTTTGGAGACAATGGATTAAGGGTGGTGCACTTGCCATCTTTCTCAATCACGTATTGGTTGATAAACCCTTCTATCAAATTTCCAAGGCCTTCCCAAGAGTAAATGACTAGCTTGCATAGGTACTGCATCACACAAAACTTCATCTTTGTACCTACCAATAGTAAAGGAAACTAAAACTTGCTTTTGAACCCTAATTTTACCACATTCATTTAACCACTTCAGCTTATAGGGATTTTGGTGTTTGATTGTGGGTAAGTAAAGCTTTTCAACTAAGTAGTAGCTTGCTGCATTAGTACAACTTCCTCCATCAATGATTATATGACAAACCTTATTTTGCACAAAACACCTATTATGGAACAAGTTTTCCCTTTGCTAATTGACCTCATTCTCTTCCTTCACTTGTGCACTCAAAGCACACATGGTGACAAGCATTTCTCCACAAACTGCATCTTCACCATTTTCTTCTAGTTCATGATCACTTGCATCTTCCAAAGAGGGCATGCTATCACTATCATCTTCTTTTTCACTTCCAGAAAAGATTTCTCCATAGAATGTGATCATCACTCTCTTGTTAGGGCATTGAGAAGCCATATGACCTGAACCAAACATTTAAAACATTTAATATCTCAAGAGCGATTTGGGAATTCAGTTTTACCTTTTTCTTTCTCTTTCAAAACTAGCTTAGCCTCTCCTTTGTTGGAATCAAATTTTGGCTTAAAATAAGCCTTGTCATCCTTCTTCCAATTAGTTTCCATAGCTTGGATGTATTTGAAGAGGATGAGCTGCAACTGTGGCTGCCCTTATACTTAAGTTGCTTTTCAATCTTGATGGCCTTATGAAACATCTCTTCAAGCTCCACATAATGCTGTAATTCAACAACATTGGGAATGTCTTGATTCAGCCCAAGTAGAAACCTAGCCATGGTGGCCTCTCTATCTTCATCAATGTTGGCTCGAATCATAGAAAATTCCATCTCTTTGTAATAATCTTTCACACTTCTGGACCTTTGAATAAGGCTTTGTAGTTTATTGTGCAATTCCCTATAATAATAGGTAGAGACAAATCGCCTTCTGATTAAAGCTTTAAGATCTTCCTAATCCTCAATGGGTCTTTCTCGATTCCTTGTTCTTTGCTTTGTATCATCCCGCTAAGTAATGGCATAATCTTCAAATGCAGCCATGGCAAGTCTCAATTGTTTTGTTTTAGAGTAGTCATGACAATCAAATACTTGCTCCATCTTTTTTTCCCAATTAAGGTATACTTCTGGATCATTTTTGCCTCTGAATGGAGGAATTGTTAACTTGATATTCTTATTACCTTCTTGCCTTTTTTTCCCTTCTGTATCCTCTTCTTTCTATGGTATCATCTTCCAAGTCATTATTGAATCTAGACTCTTCATCATCTTGCCTTCTTTGAACTCTCCTCCTAGGTGGATTTTGTTGTGAGCTTGCTGTTTTCAACTCATCAAGATCGGAACTGTATCTTTCCATGGCGTCCATCATGCCATCCAACCGAATATTTAAATGTTGGAAGCTTTGTTGAATAGCTTGCATATTGAAGGCTTGATCATTATCTTGATTATTAGACTTTTTTTTGAACCTACAAAAATAAGGTAAGTAAAGCAAAATAACCTAACTTCACTCCCTCACGTATTTTCACTCAAGTAATAAATCACTCAAGTTCACTCGTATTTGTTTTTCATATAAACCAGTAGGCTTTTCTCTAGATGAACTCACACTTGCCTTTTACCTCTCAATTCTCTCTTTGAGTTCTTACAAGAGCCAATTTCCAAAATGACACAAAATTAATAATTTTTTTTTTGCTCAACAATTTAACCAAGATTTAAAAGTGAATTTTGACAAAAATTTAAAACAAAACATAAACCCTAGATGATTTTTAACAAGGACGGAACAAAACACACAAAACATGAATTTTGCCAATAAATTGAGAAAATTATAAAATTAAACAAAAATAAAATGGATAACAAGGCGAGAAGAACACAACTGACAGCACTTAAAATCGAATTTTCTACAAAAAGTTATAATAAAATGAAATTTACAGAGAAACTAAAAAAATGCAAAATTTGAGGCTTAAACAATGGAATTTGGCCAAAAAACAATGGACATCACAGGAAAAGCTTGTGAGTTTTGATTATTGGCCCATTTCCCTTGGAAATGTATACTCAAAAGGGTCAAAGAACGCAATTTTCTCAACACTGAAAAAAAATCTTTGAATTTTTCGAATTGCAACTATGAAGGAACAAATTAGGATTAACAAATGAAAAGGAAAAAACAAAGGAAACACTGCAAACAAAAAAAGGAAACAATAAAAGAATAGTCAAAACAAATTAGGATGGAAAAAAAGGAAGCTCTGTTTTGGAAGGTAGGCTTGATTTAGTCAAACTTCTTGATTCTCCTTGATTTTGGTTGGAATTTCAGCAATCTTCCTTTTCCTTTCTACTCTAGAATTAGAAACAAACACTATATATATATTCCTATATAATTTCTGATTTTGCCAAGATTCTTTCCTCTTTTTTTTTTTGTTTTCTTTCTATCCGATTTCTCTCTCTCTTTTGCAATTTAGTTACAGCAACAAATCGAAAGGAAAATAAAAAAATTAAAGTAAACAAATTAAATATCAAGTATAAGAAGCCAAAACCAAAATTGAAGTCAAGCTTGGATGAATTCCTCTCTTCCTTCCTAAATTGAATTGGTTTCCAATGAAAACACAAAAATGAAAGAAATAGAAATACGAAAGGATGGAGGACAAGGAAACAAATAGACAAACAATTTTGGATTTTTTTTTTTTGAATTTCAAACCTCAAATCAAAAGGAAAAAAAATTAACGAAAATGACAACAAAGGAATAAACAAAAGAAAAATGAAAATAGGCAAAAACAGAAAACAACAAACGAAGATGAAATTAATGGAAATAAGAAAACAAAAATAGAAAACATAACGAACTGAAGGATATAACCTGATTTAGAGCTTAAGCTCTGATACCAAACTAATACAAACCCCAAATGACTTACTTTGAGACCCAATACCTTTATGCTTGGAAGCGACTCCCTCGGAAAGCCAAATCAAGTTTATAAGGAAATCCTCAACCCAATGATGAACTTGTGTCAAAGAACCTTATTTAAGTATGTTTCTTCTTATCTTAGCTAAGTATTTATATAATCTTAGCTAGGTTACAAACCCAAACATTCTTACTACAAAAATTGAACTTAGGCTTAATTTAAACAACTAAAAGCCCAAATAACTAATTAAAATACTTAAAGCAATAAAAGAATAGATATGGGCTTAATTAACAAAAATTAGCTCAATGACAATATGAGAATATACTAAAATAATTAAATTTGAAAATAGAAAGTATAGGCAGCCTAGCCTATTATATGCAACTCGCCTAACGCCTCAGCCCAGCTCACCCAATGCCTCATCATCTTGAAGAGACTTCTTGAATTCCTTTTTGGACATATCTATGTATACTTCTTGCAAGGCTATTAGATTCCCATCAGTAAAGAATCTTCTTAAAGTCTTTATCATGTATGTATTTTTAAGCTTTTTGCAAGGCATATGGATTCTCATCACTAAGTGTCATTATGGCTTTCTTGTTTCTTGTTTCATTTGGAGTCTTTAGATTTTATTCACATTGTAATTTAGTAAAAATTGTAACAATTTGATTTTTGCAACTAATCTTGATGAGAGATTGAGTGGAAAAAGGCTAACTGTGAGCACATCTGGAGAAAATGATGAGAATCAAGATTCTTTGCAAGAATCCTACAAATATTTACAAGATAAAGATTTCAAGAAGGTTCTTCAAGGTTGTCATTTCTACCAAGATAGCCTAGAAAGACATGCAATCCAACCATTGTACATGATTGGTGAATCATCTAAGAAGAATATGAGATTGCATGAAGTTTCCTACAATCTAATAAAGAAAATTTAGATCACAAGCTTGATATGGATCCAATCATATTCAAGGAAGCTTCAAAGATTTTATCAACATATTCAAACCCAATGTCAAAATGAAGAGATTAAAACACATTCCAAGTGATTAGGGTCAAATACATGAAAAGTCAAGTTTAAAACATGGCCATGAGATGAAAGTGCACAAAAGCTGAAAACTGGCAACTCACGCCAGCAACGAGTGTCACACTAACGATGACTACAGATTGAAAGCTCTCTATTGCTAGAGTGATAGCGTTGCGAGCACAACGAGAACCTAGGCCATGTAATTCATTTTATTTTCTGATTTTTGTTATTTTACTTTTAATTTTAGATGTTTTGGGCTTAAACTAAACAACTAAAAGTCCAAATAACTAATTAAAATACTTAAAGTAGAAAAAGGATAGATATGGGCTTAATTAATAAAATCAACCCAATGACAATATGAGAATAAAGTAAAATAATTAAATTTGAAAATAAAAAACATAGGCACTCAGCCCATTGCGTGTAGCTCACCTGACGCCTCATCCCAGCTTGCCTGATGCCTTAGCCCAGCTCGCCCGATGCCTCATCATTTTGAAGAGACTTCTTGAATTCCTTTTTGAGCATATCTTTGTGTACTTCTTGCAAGGCTATTGGATTCCCATCACCACATCAGAAGGGTATTTCTACTTATCAATAGGCAATAATAAAAAGGTTCATATAAGGTTCACAATAAGGAATTCAATGATCACATTATGAATTCAACATGAAAGGTTCATAATAGCCAAATGCCGTAAAGAAGAATCGTATCAAATGGCTCAATATTCAATGGGCAATTCATGCTCATCATGGGGAATATTTCAATGATAATGGTTTGAATAATAAAGGTTCGAAGAATATGGCACATGTCATATTATATTATTAAGTACTCACCTTAGACTCGTTTGCTCCCATTTAAGTTTAACTGTGATACTAGTAGTGCTCCTCGCTGACACAAACCCCAAATGACCTGCTTTGATACCCAATACCTTTACACTAGGAAGCGACTCCCTTGGAAAGGCAAATCAAGTTTACAAGAAAAAATCTCAACTCAATGACAAACTTGTATCAAGGAACCTTGGTATATTGTGAACAAGCAAAGTAATTAGTTTTGAAAGTTTGCATTTTTTTTATTCTAATCCAAGAACCAAATTTGAGAAAACTCTTTCAAACTTAAAAGCTTAAATTTAGGGAAATCAACTTCTGTCCTTTATTGATAGAATAGCTAAGTATTTATAGTGTTACACAACCCTAAATTAGAATAAGCTAAGGAATAGGAAATCTTTCTATTGAGGATTCCTAAACAAGAAAGGAAACTGATTTCTAAACAAGAAATAAATCTAAACTATTTTTAGGCTTTAAACCTATCATAAATAGCCCACAACTCACTAATTACATAAGGAAACTTAATTTAATTGAATGTGGGCTTATATCATATTGATAGGGTCTAAAAAGTCAAAAACTAAAGTAAAATTATTAAATTTGAAAATAAAATGAAGCACATAGCAGCCTACACACTACGGACATGCCCACGTACCAAGGTGTGTTGAACAACCTACACATGTTGTAGGAGATAGAAGCCAACACGCCCTGGAACATAGGTATGTTCTAGGCTATGTTAAGGCTTTCATTAAGCTTTTCAACTCTTGGTCATGTTTCACACTTGCATTTCCGAGTCTTGTCCTTTTTCCAACCTCTTTCATGTAGTTTCATCATAGTTATATCACTTTAAAGGGACTTCTTGAATTCCTTTTTATGCATATCTTTGTATACTTCTTGCAAGGCTATTGGGTTGTTATCACCTACACTCTTGAACAATGTCCTTTTCTTTGTCTTTATGATGAGAATCAAGATGCCTTGCAAGAAGATCTCCAACGTGTGCATGATAAAGATTTCAAAATGGTTCTTCAAGGCTGTCCTTTTCATCAAGCTAGCATGGAAAAAGAATTAATGGAGCTTCAATTCATGTTCAATGGCTCTTTCAAGAGGAATCCAAAGAAATGCAAAGCTTTCTACAATGTTATCAAGAAGACGTGCATAATGAGCATCGCTTTTGGAAAGCATTGCATTTAAGGAAGCTTCAACATGATGAATTGCATTAAGGGGGTTGGAAAAAGGCAAAACATGGAAGTTCAAGTTTCATACAATGTAAAATGGGAGAGAAATCAAAAAGGGGTAGAAGCCAACATGCCCAGGTATATGGGCATGTCCTTGGGCATCTAGCATTATGTGTGTTCATTTTTATTTTTGAAATTTTATTATTTACTTTATTTTTTAATGTTTTTAGGCCCTTATCAATATGATATAAGCTCATATTTAATTAAATTAAGTTTGGATATGTAATTAGTGAGTTTTGGGCCTGTTTATATTAGGTTTAAACCCAATAACGGTATTAGCTTATTTTCTTATTTAAGATTCAGTTTTCTTATATAATTAGGAGTTATTTCTAATTAGGAATCTTCAATCCTTGTATAGGAAGATTTCCTAGTCCTTAGCTAATTCTAATTCAGGGTTTTTGTAACACTATAAACACTTTGCTATTCATTCAATAAAGATATATAAGTTCATTTCTCCAAATTTAAGCTTTAAGCTTATGAGAGTCTTCTCAAATTTGGTTCTTGGATTAGAGTCAAAAAGCCAAATATTCAAAGCTAATTACTTTGCTTGTTCACAACATACCAAGGTTCCTTGACACAGGTTCATTATTGAGTTGAGGATTTTCCTTGCAAACTTGATTTGCCTTTCCAAGGGTAAAGATATTAGGTCTCAAAGTAGGTTGTTTGTGTTTCATATCAGTTTGGTATCAAAGCTTAGGCTCTAAATCAGGTTATATCTTTCCATTTCATTTGTGTTTTCATTTTTGTTGGTTTTCTTGTTTTCGTTTGTTTTCATTTTCATTAAGTTCTTTTGTTTTCATCTCATTAATTTTGTTTGTTATTGTTTCTAAAAATTTGAAAAAAAAAATCATCCACCTTTATCTTTCTTTGTTTGTGTCTTATTTTTATTTGTTTCGTTGTTCTCTATGCTTTTGTATTTTTGTTCTTTGTGTTTTGTTGAGAGGTCAAATTCATCTTGGAAACCAGTTCAAAATTCAAGTGGAGGATTTATCCATCACAAGCTTGAACACTTCAAATTTGGTTTGGCTTCTTATACTTGATCTTTAGTTTGTTTGTTAATTTTCCTTTAGAATTGTTGCCATAATTATAAAAAAAAAAAAAAAGAAGAAAGAAAGAAAGAAAGAAAGAAATGGACCAAGGAAAGAAAAAGAAAAAAGAAAAAAAAAGTCTTGGCAAATCTGAATTATATAAGAATATATATAGTGTTTGTTTCAAATTCTAGAGTGGAAAGGAAAAAGGAAGATTGCTGGAATTCCAACCAAATCAAGGAGAATCAAAAAGTATTTCAGTTTTCAACAAGGAGTTGACCAAGTCAAGCATCCCTCCACAACAAGCTAGGAGTTGGTTTCCTAATCCTAGTTTGACTTTCCTACTTTCGTTCTAAGTTTATCTTTTCTTGTTTGTGTCCAATTAGTTTTCCTAACACAATTAGGATTCCTATATTGTTTTCCTAGTTCTATTAGGATTTCAACTTTTATTTTCCAACTTCAATTAGGATTTATAATTTTACATTTCTGAGTCAAATTCTAATTCTTGTTTCCTATTTCAATTAGGGTTTTCATTTTTCCTAGTGTCATTAGGATTTCTTATTTCTTGTTTTCTTTGTTTTGTGTCTTTATTTCATTTATTCTTGTTTTCATTCAAATTTGTGTCAAATTCTTCCTTACTCTTAGTTGTTGTGAGCCATTCAAACATTAATTTTTGTTTGGGTTGGAATTGAGAATTGAGTGGTAAAAAGAAAGAGTGATTAAACACGAGTGAACTTGAGTGAAACATGTGAGGGAGTGAAGTGCATAATTATTTCTTTTGCTACTAACATTCTTTTCAGGTTTTCACAATGAGTACCGATGATGGGCAAAATTTCTTAGAGTTCCTAGAACAACTTAACAATTAGATGGACAAAAGTGGAATGAATTAAAAGAACATGTCACCTTAGAGATATGAATATGATCCTTGAACAATGCCAAGCCATGAAATGAAAATTTGATAGAGTTCATGACCAATTTGAGAGGCTTGCAAGTAAACTCACAAGGGTATGACAACCAAAAAGCTAAAAATTCCTCTAGGCAACTTCCAAGACAACACTAACAAGTTGATGAAGATAAAAGAAAGAACACATCTAAGCCACTATTGGGGGGGACAAAGAATCAAGGTAATGAAGTTGAGGAAATAATTTGTTATCTCGTTCAAGCTACATGTGAAGTTGATTGGATTTATGCTAGTGACTTGTTGCTTATGAAGCATGATTCTTTGATTGGTGATGAAAAATAAGATGTTGTTGTTGTTCATGAAGAGGTTTCAATGATCGATACTCATCTAGAGATCTTGAAGGAAGCATAAGAAGTGGTTGAGTTAGATGTATAAGAAGATGAATAAGAACAAGAAGATGGTATGAGCAATACCTTCCCTAGTTTTGATCGTTCAAGTCAAGATTTGAGGATGAATCATTTTGAGGAGGTAGGGAATGATGAGAATCAATATGCCTTGCTGCAAGAAGATCTCTGATGTGTGCAAGATAAAGATTTCAAAATGGTTCTTCAAGGCTATCCTTTTCATCAAGCTAGCATGGAAAGAGAATTAATGGAGCTTCAATTCATGTTCAATGGCTCTTTCAAGAGGAATCTAAAGAAATGCAAAGCTTTCTACAATGTCACCAAGAAGACTTGCATAATGAGCATCACTTTTGAAAAGCATTGCATTTAAGATAGCTTCAACACTGATGAATTACATAAAGAGGGTTGGGAAAAGGCAAAACATGGAAGTTCAAGCTTCATACAATGTAAAATGGGAGAGAAATAAAAAAAAGGGGCAGAAGCCAACACGCCTAGATACATGGGCATGTAGCATTTTGTGTGTTCATTTTTTTTTTCAAAATTTTATTATTTACTTTAGTTTTTAATGTTTTTGGGCCCCTATCAATATGATATAAGTCCATGCTCAATTAAATTAAGTTTGGATATGTAATTAGTGTGTTTTGGGCCTGTTTATGTTAGGTTTAAGCCCAAAAAAGGGATTAGCTTGTTTTCTTATTTAGGAATCAGTTTTCTCATATAATTAGAGTTATTTCTAATTAGGAATCTTCAATTCTTGTATAGGAAGATTTCCTAATCCTTAGCTAATTCTAATTTAGGGTTTTTGTAACACTATAAATACTTTGCTATTCATTCATAATTTCTTTAGCTTTTTTAACCCCATCCATAATTTCTTTAAGATCATAAGGTTTTTCTAATTTTTCAGAGAGTTTTTTTCTAGTGGATCTAATAAAGAAGTAGTTTCTTTTGATTGATAAATTCATAAATACTTTTTGTATTTGCATCTTTTTCGCTTCTCCATCTTGGATTTGATCAATAAGATCCAAAATCATATCTTCTTCTTTAGTTAATAGACATAAGCCATTCATTTGAGATAAGGCTTTATAATAATCACAATTCCCTTCACATTCTTCTTTTGGTGGAGAAGAATTTGATGAATATGAACTTGAATCAAATTTAGATATATAATCTACAACATTATTTCATAATCTTCTTTTCAAAATCTGTTTCAAATAAACAAATTTATTAAAGATCTTTTAAGACCTTCATCTATTGATAAGGCTTGAATATGCTGTTTGACTTTACACCTATTAGCATAATGTCTTGGTTTTCCACATTTATAGCATATTATTGTCTTTTTGGGTTTTGATTTTTCTTTTGATGCCTCTCTAGAAGGCTTTCTTCCTTTCTTTTCATCAGATTTTTATAATTTCTTCTTTTTTGCTTTGAAGGATAGTAATTATCCTTCTTATAAGCTCTTTTCTTCTTATAAGAAGAAAATAAAGGTTGATAATTGATTTGTTCACAAAAATCTCCAAGCAACCTATTTCCTATTGCTTTATCTCTTTTTATTTTGATTACATAATTTCATTTCATTGCATAATGCTATTCCTTCTACAATTCATTCTGTTGCTAATTCTCCATAAGTATGTTGATTATAAGGAATTACTCCATCCCATCTATTTTTGATTCTTGTTCTCACACTTTCAGCAAATAAGGGCGGTAATCCTGATAAAAACTTTTCTTTCCAAAAATCATTATTATTGTCTTCTCTAGTGTAGATATTAGATAAGAAGACATCTTTATACCACTTAAAATGAGATAAATTAGGACATCATAAATTCATTAACTGTTCATGTGATTTATGTAAATAAGACATGGTAGAGCTAATAATGTGTATCCCTATAGTATATAATAGGGTATTGACAACATCTAACATAGTTCTTGAACTAGTAATAGCTAGCTATCCTGGCTATTGGGAAACAGTAGTTTCTATTTTAATGGATGCTAAAATTTGTACTTTTGCTTCATAGGATAAATAAAAATCCCACCAACCTTTAAGTTGGCTCATAAAGGCAATTGTATCATCAACATTTCTCCTTGCTTTAGAGGCATTGGCATACATAGTCATATAATGTATGATATTTTTAATTTGATATTTAGATAAACCATCAATATTCCATTCAACTATTGATGTCCCATCATAAGAGACATAATTGAATGAAGTGTCTTTATATTGAAGATCTATTAGAGATGGCTTGGGATAATAAGGCTTAATTGGCATGCTGGCATTTTTTCTAGGATATGTTATCCTATTGATTTGACTAGTTTCTCTAGCTTTCATAAACATGGATTCAAGGTTAATTAATAAATCCTTCTTCTGACTCTTTCAAATCTTGGTCAAATTCAGAATCAAATTTTACTTCGACTTCTTCTTTTATCAAAGGGGCTAAATTTTTATTAGACTTTTCTTCCTTTTTATTAGATTTTTCTTCTTTTATTCCTAATGAAGAAAATCTTTTAACAAGTTCTTTGACCATTTCAGACTTTTCAACTTTTGCTAGTTTAATATCTAGCTTATATAATTCCATAGGTTTAAATAAAATCCTTTTCTCATAATAAGTAGATGATGAAGAACTATCTTTTTTTGGAATATAGTCAACCCTTTTTAAAGTAGAAACTTGAGTTTCTAGCTTAGTTAATTGCTTTCCAATTGAATCCAATGTTAAGTTTGAAAAATTATTTTGTTGGATAATTCCTTCTAAAATCCCTTCCTCCTTAAAAGGAGAACAAGTAATTTCTTTCTCCTTTTCTATTTTATGAGATAAATCTGTTGTAGGAGGATGAATGCTTTTAATAAGCTTTCCTTTTGTAGTAAAATAATTTTTATATGTAGTTTCTATAATATTAAGAAACTATTTGTCAAAAAAATCTGGATAAGATTTTCCTAACAATTTAAATTGATGTTTAAGAAATTCTGGAAATTCCTTAATTTCATCTTTAGCTTTATAAAGCTAATATTTTTTCTTCCATAACTTTTAATCTTTTTCAGAAAAATTAGTAAGATACCATTTATTAAATGGATCTTCTTCAATTGTTATGATAGCTAAATTTACACTATCAAGATTAGCTATGCTTTCTTTGTCATACCCCATATTAGAAGGAGTAGGACTTTGTGGAGTGGGACAAGTAGGACTAGACTGACTTTCTTCAGTCTTATATTGAGGATGTCCTATACTTTCTTCATTTTTCTTAATTCCTAATAAGGAAGGTGACCTCCTATGAATCGTTATAGGTTTTGAACATGAAGTTCTAGGAGGAAGAACCGATTGTAGCGATGGACTTTAAGACAAATTTGAGAATGACCTCCAATCTGGCTGTAGGATGACTGATCTACTTCTAGAAAATGCAATTTCTATGTTTCCATCTTTATGTTCAATAATTTCTTAAATAGATCTTGAGTCTTCCATTTTAATAGGAACAACCTCTTCTAACATCCATTTTTCAGGTAAATTAACCTGATCTCATGAGATATTTTTTGGAACCATAAGATTAACTCTTGACAGATTTGTCAAAAATAAGGTAGTAGTTTCTTTTGGAGTAATAAGCTTTGTTGAGGATTCCCTTAAATTAGGGACAACGGTATTCATAGCCTTATAATGAATTCTATATATAAGAATTACATTTTCATATCCAAGAAGCATATCATATCCCTCAGTTTTAATATCTAAATTGAGTGCACATAATAAGTGCGCACTAGAGAGAGACAATGTGAAATTTGGATAGCATGAAAAATAAATTGGACCATCACATAAGGTCAATTCAACTACTCCTAATAAGAAGTCATGAAATTTATTAAGCCTTTTTATCTCTCACACAAAAAAAAGCAGAAATATTTAGTGAATCTAGTTGCTGGTTTTAAAGCAACTTGCACTATTCCAACATGAAGAAATTGATATTTTTCTTGGTGCTTGGCCATTAATTCTTAAGATAAAAAGCTGAAAGAATTAAGTCCTTTATGGATTGGAATTGCCTGTTTAACAGTCTTAATAACATAATCAAACTTAAAAGAGAAATGAGTATTAGATTTATAAATGGCAAAGGGACTAATATCTAGAAGTTTCTAGTTATGGAGATTTTGTTCAACATTTTCTAATAATAATATTTGCTTATTTTTTGATTTTTTTTTATTATTATTACTTCAGCTAGATGAGCTACTAGTAATGTTACCCAAACTTTCAAAGACTATATCCATAGTTTAAGATCACTGTCAATGATTTACTCCGAGTCCAACAATGCATGGTCTTGGCTCAATAGGACCAAATGGAAATAACTCAAGACAAAAATTCAAAGAGAGTATAAGCTCTGATACTAGTAGGGGAAGTTAGCTCCAGATAATTAATAACTTAAAAGTAACAACTAAAATATAGATTATCAAATAATAATCTAAACAATATAAACAGAAAGTAAAGGTCAAATATAAGATTATAAGAAACTTCATAAACATATATTACTTACAGAAAATAGTAGTGATTACAAAAGACAGAACTTGATAGGGAATATTTAGTAAGCACACTCTTAGAACACTTAAAACTCTTGTAAATTTTTTGATGCCTAAACAACTAAACACATGCTTCTTGAATAGAAAAGAAAAGCTAGTAGTCTATATAAGAGCTTACATCATAAAAAAATTACATCATTGCTTACATAAGTAGGGAAATTTTTTAAGGCAGCAAAAATGGACTGAAAATAAGTCATGGGCTTGATAAAGTTTCAGGGGTCATATTTGTATGGGTCTTGAGAATCAATTATTGGCAGACCATCTTCAGACATATAATCATCATCATTTGAGCTATCTTTGTCTTTTATGCGATCATGTCTTTCTTTCGGTTTAGCTTTACTTGTGGGTCCAGATTCTTCTTTTTCGGCTAAAGCTGAAAGAAATTGAGATTTGATTTCTTCTTTTGGAATATTATCTAAAAGATCTTTAAATAAGCTGAATAAATTAGCAGATGTCACCTGTCCTAGAATAAGGTCCTTCTGAGCTTATTCTTAATTAGATTTTTTATCTTTTTTTTTTTTTTTATCTAAGATTATAATTCCTTTAGTTGAATAAACTGAAGAGTCATCAAAGAAATTAAATTTATTCCACCATTTAGTTAAGACTCTCCTAGTTAGCCAAGGAATATTTTCCAATGATTCACCAAATTTTAGGTGTCATTTAGACATAATTTGCCAGTCCCATTTAATAATCCAAGGAATTTGGTAATAGATGGCAAATGAAAGTCTATGGTGCTTTTGTTTTCTATTTTCATTCATAAAATATTCATAAACAGTTCTTATTTTATTAAGAAGCATTATTGGAAAGATTCCCCAATTAAAGAACTAATCAATGAACCATATGGGGATAGGATTATGTACTTTGAGCCAAAATTGAGCCCACCAACTATGTTTCCTTTGCTTGTTGTCATATAATAAGGCACATATCCATGCTTGCATATAATCAAAATAATTGAAAGATTTATAATGGGAATAATACCTTATTTTTTTGTTAAGAAACAGATCATTACCCCATTCTTCCAAGGTAATTATCTTTTTAATGAGGAACTTACTATAAGTAAGCTCACCTTTAGACCTTTCTGTAGCTGAAAAGACTACAGAACCTATTTTTGCTAAAATCCTCTGATAATAATCATAGGATTTAGGAATTGTTGAGAAATGTCTGGTGTAAATCCCCACCACCTTATAAGGTGCTAATCCTGCATGCTTAGCATCAATAATAAGCAAAAAAAAAAAATATTGGAATATAATGATACAAATTTTCTTTTTCTAAAGTAGCTTAGATGCTGATCTTATAAGCATCTTCTCTTAGGTGATCTTCAAGAATATTCACCCATGGAGGACTCATAAGTCCTCTTAGAGGGAGTTGCTTGTCCCTTTCCCTTTGAACTCATTGCCTGTCAAAAATTCTCTGGTCAGAAAATCAGGCAAAGAATTAAATGTTCCATTTATAAATTCTATGTCAAAATCAAAAACAGATAATATAGCCTACCATCTTGCAAAGATTTGTTTTGATGCTATATTTTTTTTACATCTTTTAATAAGATATCTTTAGCAGACTTACAATCTAACCTAATAAGAAATTTTTGATTTAATAAAATCATATTCAAATTTTTAAACACATAGAACTATAGATAATAGTTCCTTTTTTACAGTAGAGTAATTAACCCTAGGACCAGTCTAAATACCATATGTGTTTCTTACTAATTGTTCTTTATTATTCATTCTTTTCTTAAGAATTCCTCCATAGCCTTTATCAGAAGCATCTATTTCAACAATTTTGAAAGCTTCTAGATGAGAAATGGCTAAACAAGGAAGTTCTTTTACTTTGGCTTTTATTTTTTGTACAGCTAAATTATGAGCTTCAGACTAGTCAGGAGGATTTTTTCTTAACCCTTCAAATAAAGGTTTAGCATCTTTGGCAAGATTTTAATAAAAATCTGCCACATTATCTAAGCTCCCCAAAAGTCTTTGTAATTGAGTTTTATCTGTTATTTCATTAGGGAATTTGTCAGCAAATTAGATGGCTCTATCTATAGGAATAATAATGCCCTTTTCTATGTTATGTCCTACAAATCTAACCTTTGTTTGATACAATTTAATATCCTTTGCCGACTCGACTAATCCTACTTTTTTGGTAATCTTAATAAAGATATTCAAATGTTTAAAATGCTGATCTAAATTGCTAGAAAATACTAGCACATCATCAATATAGATGATGGTGAATATTGAATAAGCATTGAAAATATCATTCATTTTGCTTTGAAATTCAGAAGGAGCATTTTTTAATCCAAAGGGCATAAACATTCCATTCATAATGCCCAAAAGGAATAGTGAATGGTGTCTTATAGTGATCTCCTTCATCTATTTGGATTTGCCAGTATCCAAATTTCATATCAAATTTAGAAAATATATTAGCATTGTAAAGCCTAGTTAGTAGATCCTTTTTATTTGGTAATGGATACCTAATCCACCTTAAGGCTTTGTTCAAAGGTTGTAATTAATAACAAGTCTCGAAACTCCTCTTTCTAGCTCAGCAACATTTTTTACATAAAATGTGGGATAACTCCAAGGACTGTGACTTTTTCTAATAAGTTCTTTTTCTAATAAGTCCTTTTGATTCTAATTTAGCAATTTGCTTTTTACAAATTTCTAGGTGCCTAGGACACATTGCAATAGTTCTAGCCTTAGTGGGAATTTGCTTTTCATTGAAATTAGGCTCATATGGCAGCAATACCATATGCCTTTATCTGCCCCAAAAAGCATTGGGAATCTCAGCATAGATTTCTTTAATCATTTCTTGCTGAATTTTTTTTATCTTTTCTGTTACAGCTAGCAATAATAATTGTTCCCCTATTTTCTTTTGACTGAATTCTTGTGATAAAGAAGTTAAAAATTTTTCTTTATTTTTTATCTTTTTTTGAATAATATCAATCTCTTTTAATCTCAGCTGAGATATGAAAGAGAAATGTATTATTCTCCCCACCTTTTCTGATGTTATTCCATGTTCAAAAATTTCTTTTATAGGGTATAACATATGCAAAAAAGGATTTCCTAAAATGGCAGGATGAGATAATCCTTTAACCATTATAAATGGTATTTGAAAACATATTCCTTTGTTGCATACAGCAACATCAGAAAATTTATATTTAATTCTTAGCCTGGAACTGTCTTCTGTGTTTAGTACTTTAGTGGTTTTGGTGAAGTACTTAGAAGGAATAATACCTTCATTAATGTAATTTAAATGTGCACCTGAATCAATAAGAGCAACTGTTTTAAACATATATTCTTTGTTAATGACCACTATAATATAAGTGTACCATTTATGAGTTGTAACTTGATCCACTAAATTTAAAAATTGAAGATTACTAATTTCATCCTCATTTAGGAGATCTCTTTCTATCCTATTAAGAGCAAATTCTTCCTCTTCTTCTCCTTTTAATTCTTCTTTCTTAATTAATTCTAAGAAAGAAACTCTATCTTTTAATGATGTCTTAACAGAATTAATTTCAGCCTTTAATTCATTGATTGTAGGCTCTCGAGGTTTGATTTTTTTTAGCATTTTTAACCCTATCCATAATTTCTTTAAGATCATAACTTCTTTTCCAGTGGATCTGATGAAAAAGCAGTTTCTTTTGATTGATAAATTTGCAAATAATTTTGTATTTGCCTCTTTTTCTCTTCTCCATCTTAGATATGATCATAAGATCCAAAATCATATCTTCTTCTTTAGTTAATACACATAAGCCATTCATTTGACATAAGGCTTTATAATAATCACAATTCCCTTCATATTCTTTTTTTTTGTGGAGAAGAATTTGACGAATCTGAACTTGAATCAGATTCAGATATATAATCTATAGTATTTATTTTATAATCTTCTTTTTCAGAATCTGTTTCAATAATAAACAGATTTATTAAAGATCTTTTAAGACCTTGATCTAATGATAAGGCTTGAATATGCTGTTTGACTTTACACCTATTAGTGTAATATCCTGGTTTTCCACATTTATAGCATATTATAATCTTTTTGGATTTTGATTTTTCTTTTGATGCCTTTCTCAAAGGCTTTCTTCCCTTCTTTTCATCATATTTTTTTATAATTTCTTCTTTTTTTGCTTTGAAGGAATAGTAATTTCCTTCTTATTAACTCTTTTCTTCTTATAAAAAGAAAATAAAGGTTGATAACCTATTTGTTCACAAAAATCTCCAAGCAACCTCTTTCCTGTTGCTTTATCTCTTTTGAGTTGATTATGTAATTTCATTTCATTACATAATGCTATTCCTTCTGCAATTACTTTTGCTGCTAATTCTCCATAAGTATATTAATTATAAGGAATTGCTCCACCCCATCTATTTTTTATTCTTTTTCTTACCCTTTCAGTAAATAAGGGTAGTAATCCTAATAAAAACTTTTCTTTTCAAAAATTATTATTATTGTCTTCTCTAGTGTAGACAATAGATAAGAAGACATCTTTATACCACTTAAAATGAAATAAATTAGGACATCGTAAATTCATTAACAGTTCATGTGATTTATCTAAATAAGACGTGGTAGAGCCAATAAAGTGTATCCTTATAGTATATAACAGGGTATTGATAGCATCTGACATAGTTCTTGAACTTGATGAGAATCAAGATGCCTTGTAAGAATCCTACAAATATTTGTAAGATAAAGATTTCAAGAAGGTTCTTCAAGGTTGTCATTTCTATCAAGATAGCTTACAAAGACATGCAATCTAACCATTGTACATGATTGGTGAATCATCCAAGAAGAATATGAGATTGCGTGAAGTTTCCTACAATCCAATCAAGGAAATTTGGATCACAAGCTTTGCATATGGATCCAATTATATTCAAGGAAGTTTCAAGGATTTTTTAACATATTCAAACCCAACGTCAAAATGAAGAGACTAAACTCATTCCAAGTGATTGGGGTCAAATACATGAAGAGTCAAGCTTAAAACATGGCCATCTGATGAAAGTGCATAAAAGTTGAAAACCGACAGCATTGTGCCCGCTACGGGTGTCACGCCCATGATAATTGCATATTGAAAACTCTTTGTTGCAAGCGTGATAGCGTTGCGAGTACAACGAGAACCTAGGTTGTGTAATTTGTTTTATCTTTTGATTTTTGTTATTTTACTCTAATTTTAGATGTTTATGGGCCCTTATCAATATGATATAAGCCCATAGTCAATTAAATTAAGTTTGTTTATGTAATTAATAAGTTTTGGGTCTATTTATGTTAGATTTAAGCCCAAAATGAGTTTAGGTTTATTTCTTATTTAGAAATCAATTTAGGAATCTATTTCTAACTTTGAAGTTGAGGATATAATTTGTTATCCTATCCAAGTTACTTGTGAATTGGATTGGGTGGATGCCCATATAGATGAGATTAAGAAAGTGGTGGAAGTGACTCATGAAGATGACTTATTTGTTTTCCAAATTCAATTAGGATTTATAATTTTACTTTTCTGAGTCAAATTCTAACTCTTGTTTAGTCCAATTAGGATTTTTGTTTTCCTAGTGTCATTAGGAATTTCTTCTTTCATTTGAGTCTTTGGATTTTATTCACATTGTAATTTAGTAAAAATTATATTAATTTGATTTTTGCAATTAATCTTAGCAAGAGATTTGAGTAGAAAGGCTAAGTGTGAGCACATCTATAGAAAAGCCATTGATTGAGTGTAAAACTAAACACGCGTGAACTGGAGTGAGAAAATTACTTGAGTGAAACACGTGAGGGAGTGAAGTGGGGAAATATTTTCTTTGCTTTATTGACTTTGTTTTGATGCTCAGAGATGAGTGAAACCGAAGGAAATCCACATGGGGAACTAGATAAATTCCAAGCCTTGCATGAATTGCTCCAAGCTATGAAGAGAAGGACCATTGATAGATTGGATCAATTGGAGGCTTTTATCACAAGGAGGCTGCAATTAAATGATCAAAATCTCTTAAAACAACCATCTAAAGGACTTTCAAGAAGGCAACAACAAGTACGAGAAGAATCTCATAGTAATACTCCTATATATCTTTCATATGAGGAGATTTTAATGAAAATTAAGGCTGAATGTAAAAGAAGAGACGAATTATCTAAACCACCAACGGAGGAGAAAAAGAACAAATGTAATAAAGTTGAGGATATAATTTGTTATCCTATCCAAGTTACTTGTGAATCTAATTAGGTGGATGCCCATGTTGACGAGATTAAGAAAGTGGTGGAAGTGACTCATGAAGATGACTTATTTGTTTTCCAACTTCAATTAGGATTTCTAATTTTACTTTTCTGAGTCAAATTCTAACTCTTGTTTAGTCCAATTAGGATTTTTGTTTTCCTAGTGTCATTAGGAATTTCTTGTTTCATTTGAGTCTTTGGATTTTATTCACAGTGTAATTTAGTAAAAATTATATTAATTTGATTTTTGTAATTAATCTTGGCAAGAGATTTGAGTGGAAAAGGCTAAGTGTGAGTGCATCTAGCGAAAAGCCATTGATTGAGTGTAAAACTAAACATGAGTGAACTAAAGTGACAAAATTACTTGGGTGAAACACATGAGGGAGTGAAGTGGGGAAATATTTTCTTTTCTTTATTGACTTTGTTTTAAAGATCAAAGATGAGTGAAACCAAAGGAAATCCACTTGGGGAACAAAATAAATTCCAATCCTTGCATGAATTGCTCCAAGCTATGGAGAAAAGGACCATTGATAGATTGGATCAATTGGAGGCTTCTATCATAAGGAGGCTGCAACTAAATACTCAAAATCTCTTAAGACAACCATTTAAAAGACTTTCAAGATGGCAACGTGATACGAACCCCAAGTATATTAAACTTGAGACCCAATATCTTTACGCTTGGAAGCAACTCCTTGGAAAGCTAAATCAGATTTTTCCCAAGTTCGCGATCCAATTCTAACCTGTGATAGAGCACCTTTGAATATGATCACCTTTGGATAGAATAAATATGCACAAAGCAATTAGCTTTGATTGTATGAACTTGATTCAAGCAAGAATAAAAAAAAAGAGATAACACTCTTAAGAAAAACTGAATTTTTATTTATCCAAATCTAACTCCATTTTACATGAATGGTTCAGTTTATATAGAGGCTCAACCCTAAATGAGAATAAAACATAGACTAAGGAATCTTGCCTAAACAAGAATTAAATTTTCCTAGTTAGAAATTGATTCCTAGACAACTAATAATTACAAGTTTAACCCTAAATTGGAATAAAACATAGACTAGAAAATCTTTCTTAAACAAGAATTAAAGTTTCCTAGTTAGAAATTGACTCCTAGACAACTAATAATTATAAGTTCAACCTAAATTGGAATAAAACATAGACTAGGGAATCTTCCTAAACAAAGATTGAAGTTTCCTAGTTAGAAATTAATTCCTAAACAAGAAATAATTCTAAGCTCGTTTTGGGCTTTAATCCTAACATAAATAGGCTCAAAACTCACTAATTACATGAGCACACTTAATTTATTTGAACTTGGGCATATATCATATTGATAAGGGCCCAAAAAAAAAAAAAAAAACTAAAGGCCTAGGTACATGCCCATGTTTTGGCCTTCGTACACTTGAATCATTGTCTCTAAACTTTGATTTGAGTCTTGAATCCCCATTTTGATTAATGATTCATTCTTGCATTCTTGAATTGTGGCAAGATCATCCCACAGGCCTTGAATCATCCCATTTAGTGTTTGCTTAAATTTCTTCAATCTTGCTCTTGTAATGGGACCATTGGGAAGTTGAATTGTATCCTTGCCTTTGTATGCTTTGTTGTTTGCATCATTCTCTCCCTTCTTAAGATGATTCGTCCACGAATCTCCAACACCTACATCAAAAGGAGAAAGATCACTAACATTAAAGGTAGCACTCACATTATACTCACCAAGTAGGTCCAGCTTGTATGCATTGTCATTGATCTTCTCAACTACTTGAAAAGGTCCATCTCCCCTTGGATGAAGCTTTGTCTTCCTTTGAGTTGGAAACCTTTCTTTTCTCATATGCACCCAAACCCAATCACCTGGTTCAAATACAACATGCCTCCTTCCCTTATTCACTTGGCTTGCTATTTGTTGATTTTTCTTCTCAATATTCTTGCACACCTCCTCATGTAGTTTCTTCACCAAATCTGCCTTTTTCTTCCCATCCAAACTACTCCTTTTATTACAAGGTAAAAGCACTAAATCCTAACATAAATAGGCCCAAAACTCACTAATTATATAGGCACACTTAATTTATTTGAACTTGGGCTTATATCATATTGATAGTGGCCCAAAAACATAAAAAAAAAAAAAGAAAAAGAAAAAGTAAAAGCCTAGGTACATGCCCATGTTTTGGCCTTCATCCACTTGAATCATTGTCACCAAACTTTGATTTGAGTCTTGAATCCCCATTTTAATGAATGATTCATTCTTGCATTCTTGAATTGTGGCAAGATCATCCCACAAGACTTGAATCATCCCATTTAGTGTTTGCTTGAATTTCTTCATTCTTGCTCTTGTAATGGGACCATTAGGAAGTTGAATTGTATCCTTGCCTTTGTATGCTTTATTGTTTGCATCATAACGAGTATGAGAAGAATCTCATAGTAATGCTTCCAAATATCTTTCATATGAGGAGACTTTAATGAAAATTAGGGCTGAATGTAAAAGAAGAGAGGAATTATCTAAACCACCAGTGGAGGAGAAAAGAACAAAGGTGATGAGAATCCACATGCCTTGAAAGAATCCCATAAATACATACAAGTTAAAGATTTCAAGAAGGTTCTTCAAGGTTGTCATTTCTAACAAGATAGCCTACAAAGACATGCAATCCAACCATTGTACATGATTGGTGAATCATCTAAGAAGAATATGAGATTGCATGAATTTTCCTACAATCCAATCAAAGAAATTGATCACAAGCTTTGTATATGGATCCAATCATATTCAAGGAAGTTTTAAGGATTTTATCAACATATTCAAACCTAATGTCAAAATGAAGAGATTAGAACACATTCCAAGTGATTGGGGTCAAATACATGAAGAGTCAAGCTTAAAACATAGCCATGAGATGAAAGTGCATAAAAGCTGAAAACTAACCACGTCACGCCTGCAACGTGCATCATGCTCGCGACGACTATAGATTGAAAGCTCACTATTACGAGTGTGACAGCATTGTGAGCACAATGAGAAGTTGGGCTGTGTAATTCATTTTGTGTTCTAATTTTTGTTATTTTGCTTTAATTTTAGATTTTTTGGGCCCCTATCAATATGATATAAGCCTATAGTCAATTAAAGTAAGTTTGCTTATGTAATTAATAAGTTTTGGGCCTATTTATGTTAGGTTTAAAGCCTAAAATGAGTTTAGGTTTATTTCTTGTTTAGAAATCAATTTAGGAATCTATTTCTAACTAGGAAATCTCAATCCTTGTTTAGGAAGATTTCTTAGTCCTTAGCTTATTCCAATTTAGGGTTAAGCCTCTATATAAACTGATACAAACCCTAAGTATATTAAACTTGAGACCTAATACCTTTATGCTTGGAAGCAACTCCTTAGAAAGTTAAATCATGTTTTCCCTAAGTTCGTGAGCCAAATCCAATTTGTGATAGAGCACCTTGGAATATGATCACCTTTAGATGATGATCTCCACAACACAATACCAATTCATGAAAGAGAACCTTGGAATAATATGCACAAAGTAATTAGCTTTGATTGTATGAACTTGATTCAAGCAAGAATCAAAACCAAGAGATAACACTCTTAAGAAAACTGAATTTTATTGATCAAAACTTCACTTAATTTTACATGAATAGTTGAGTTTATATAGAGGCTCAACCCTAAATTGGAATTAGCTAAGGACTAGGAAATCTTCCTAAACAAGGATTGAAGTTTTCTAGTTAGAAATAGATTCCTAAACTGATTTCTAAACAAGAAATAAACCTAAATTCGTTTTGGGCTTTAAACCTAACATAAATAGGCCCAAAACTTATTAATTACATAAGCAAACTTAATTTAATTGACTACGGGCTTATATCATATTGATAGAGGCCCAAAAACATCTAAAATTAAAGTAAAATAACAAAAAATCAGAAAATAAAATGAATTACATAGCCCAGGTTCTCGTTGCACTTGCAACGCTATCACGCTCACAACTGAGAGCTTTCAATTTGCAACCATAGCGAGCGTAACACCTGTCGCTGCCTAGACGCTGCCAGTTTTCAACTTTTGTGCAGTTTCATCTCATGGCCATGTTTTATGCTTGACTCTTCATGTTTTGGCCTTCCTCCACTTGAATCATTATCACCAAACTTTGATTTGAGTTTTGAATCCCATTTTGATGAATGATTCATTCTTGCATTCTTGAATTGTGGCAAAATCATCCCACAAGCCTTGAATAATTCCATTTAGTGCTTCCTTGAATTTATTCATTCTTGCTCTTGTAATGGGACCATTAGGAAGTTGAATTAGATCCTTGCCTTTGTATGCTTCTTTGTTTGCATCATTCCCTCCCTCCTCAAGATGATTCATCCACAAATCTCTAATATCTACATCAAAAGGAGAAAGATCACTAACATTAAAGGTAACACTTATGTTATACTAACCAAGTAGGGCCAATTTGTACTCATTGTCATTGATCTTCTCAACAACTTGAAAAGATCCATCTCCCTTTAGGTGAAGCTTTGTCTATATTTGAGTTGGAAACCTTTCTTTTTGCATATGTATCCAAACCCAGTCACTAGATTTGAATACAACACGCCTCCTCCCCTTGTTCACTTGGCTTGCTATTTGTTGATTTTTCTTCTCATTATTCCTGCACACATCCTTATGTAGTCTCTTCACCAATTCTGCTTTTCACTTTCCATCCAAACTACTCCTTTCATTGCAAGGTAAAGGTACTAAATCCAAAGGAGTTAGAGGATTAAAACCATAAATAATTTCAAAAGGTGAGAAACCAGTAGTAAATTGCACAACTCTATTATAAGCAAACTCAACAAATGGAATGCATTCTTCCTAATTCTTCAAATTCTTTTGGACAATAGCATGCAACAAAGTTCCCAAAGTCCTATTAACAACTTCAGTTTGACCATCAATTTCCAGATGACACGTAGTGGAAAACAACAATTTAGTTATAATTTTACTCCACAAAACTTTCCAAAAATGACTTAGAAACTTTACATCCCTATCACTAACAATAGTTTTAGGAATGCCATGCAAATTTACTACTTCCTTAAAGAATAAATTAGCAATGTTGGTGGCATCATTAGTTTTATTACAAGCAATGAAATGTGACATTTTAGAAAACTTATCAAACACTACAAAAATGGAATCTTTTCCTTTTTTTGATCTAGGCAAACCCAAAATAAAATCCATGGAAATATTAGTCCAAGGGGTACTAGAAATAGGTAAAGGAGTATACAAACCTTGATTCAAAACTTTAGATTTACCTTGTTTGCACACAACACATCTATCACAAATTCGTTGCACATCCTTTTTCATTTTAGGCCAATAGAAGTGTTCATGTAAATTATCTCAAGTTTTGGTGATGCCAAAATGTCCTATTACCCTCCCCTGTGTGCTTGTTTAAGAAGCAATTCCCTCATAGAACAAATAGGTATGCAAAGTTTATTTTCTTTAAACAAAAAACTATCCATTCTATAGAATTTATCATATGCAACTTTCTCACATGCTTTGAAAATGCTAGAAAAAACAAAATCATCAACATACAAAGATTTAATATTTTTAAACCCAATCATTCTTGCATCCAAAGCATTAAGCAAAGCATACCTTCTAGAAAGTGCATCAGCTATAATGTTCTCCTTACCTTGCTTATACTTGACCACTTATGGAAAGGTCTCAATGAACTCAACCCATTTGGCATGCCTCTTGTTCAACTTACCTTGCCCCTTTATGAATCTCAAGGATTAATGATCGGTGTGAATTACAAACTCCTTGGGCCAAAGGTGGTGTTGCCAAGTATCCAAATGATACCAATCCCAAGTATATTAAACTTGAGACCTAATATCTTTACGCTTGGAAGCAACTCCTTAGAAAACTAAATCAGATTTTTCCCAAGCCTGTGACCCAATTCCAACTCGTGATAGAGCACCTTGGAATATGATCACCTTTGGATGATGATCTTCGCAACACAATACCAACTTGTGAAAGAAAACCTTGGAATAAATATACACAAAGTAATTAGCTTTGATCGTATGAACTTGATTCAAGCAAGAATAAAAAACAAGAGATAACACTCTTAAGAAAAACTCTAACTTCATTTTACATAAATGGTTGAGTTTATATAGCTTAACCCTAAATATAAAACATAGACTAAGGAATCTTTCCTAAACAAGAATTAAAATTTCCTAGTTAGAAATTGATTCTTAGACAACTAATAATTATAGGTTTAACCCTAAATTGGAATAAAACATAGAATAGGGAATCTTTCTTAAATAAGAATTAAAGTTTCCTAGTTAGAAATTGATTCCTAGACAACTAATAATTATAAGTTCAACCTAAATTAGAATAAAACATAGACTAAGGAATCTTCCTAAACAAGGATTGAAGTTTCCTAGTTAGAAATTGATTCCTAAACAAGCAATAAATCTAAACTCGTTTTGGGCTTTATACCTAACATAAATGGGCCCAAAACTCACTAATTACATAAGCACACTTAATTTATTTGAATTTAGGCTTATATCATATTGATAGGGGCCCAAAAACATCAAAAACAAACTAAAGGCCTAGGTACATGCCCATGTTTTGGCCTTCATCCACTTGAATCATTGTCACTAAACTTTGATTTGAGTCTTGAATCCCCATTTTGATGAATGATTCATTCTTGCATTCTTGAATGTGGCAAGATCATCCCACAAGCCTTGAATCATCCCATTTAGTGTTTACTTGAATTTCTTCATTCTTGCTCTTGTAATGGGACCATTGGGAAGTTCAATTGGATCCTTGCTTTTATATGCTTTGTTGTTTGCATCATTCCCTCCCTCTACAAGATGATTCATCCACGAATCCCCAACACCCACATCAAAAGGAGAAAGATCACTAACATTAAAGGTAGCACTCATATTATACTCACCACATAGGTCCAACTTGTATGCATTGTCATTGATCTTCTCAACTACTTGAAAAGGTCCATCTCCCCTTGGATGAAGCTTTGTCTTCCTTTGAATTGGAAAACTTTCTTTTCTCATATGCACCTAAACCCAATCACCTAGTTTGAATACAACACGCCTCCTTCCCTTATTCACTTGGCTTGTTATTTGTTGATTTTTCTTCTCAATATTCTTGTGCACCTCCTCATGTAGTTTCTTCACCAAATCTACCTTTCTCTTCCCATCCAAACTACTACTTTCATTACAAGGTAAAGGCACTAAATCCAAAGGGGTTAGAAGATTAAAACCATAAATAATTTCAAAAGGGGTTAGTAGAATGCACAACTCTATTATAAGCAAACTCAACAAATGGAATGCATTCTTCCCAATTCTTTAAGTTCTTTTGGACAATAGTATACAACAAAGTTCCTAAAGTCCTGTTAACAACTTCAGTTTGACCATCAGTTTTGTCACATCCCACTCTAGGGATGGACGGTCCTAGGGAGGATAAGCCTAAAGCCACCTAAACCCATAGAACCCCAGATTGTTATATTAAACAATTAGCATCCACAAAAATACAATAAAATTCTGATATTCATTATTAATATTCATTTAATTTACATATAATTTATACATTTAATATTTATTACAATTCCCAGTCTAAACTATACTAAACCACCAATTACCATGGAGTTTCTAATATTTACAACCATCAAAATAAATATGAATATTACATGATAGGTTCCACGCAGGAGGGAGAAGCTTTGCTAGAACCACTGGTCTACTCACCACCTGAAAATTTATAAACTACTAAAATGATGAGATAAAATCCCAGTGAATAATATATGCATACATACATATACAAAATAGAAAAGGATAAAAGAGCAAAGAGAAGCAATAGTTTAAATAAAGGCATGAAAGTAAAGGTGACAATCATATTGGCTCTCAAATGACAAAATTCACTTAATCACACATTTATAATAAGCAGAGGCTACTATCTTGGTAGCATGCTTTACCCACATATAGTTGATCAGACTATATGGTTAGGGGCTTAACCCTCCCTAGCTCGGGTTTATAATTCATTGTGCACATTGTCTAACGCAAAATTTATGCTACTCCATCAGATGAGTAGCTCTATCATTTGATATCCAATCAAATCATAGGGTTTACTCAATAATTAAATTCAAAGAAAGGGGATTAAACAACATAAGTTCATTTAAAGAATCAAAGTCATTCAAACATATCACAAGGTGCTACAAAGCCAAAAAATGTAATTACAAAGAAGCAAAACAGGTTTCAAAGGTTTGCCATGAACAATTAGAAATTCAATGTAAGCAATAAGTTATTCCAAAGCAAGAAGGAATCAATGAAAAGGAAGCAATTCAGATTCAAAAGGATCATCAACGAGCATTTCACAAGCAAATATCATATAAGGGTATAAGTTCATTTTGGCATAAACATATATATACATATGCATCTATTACTCACCAATGAAAGATGGAACCCAAAGCTTTATCCCTTAATCCTCAACCTCCTTTTCTTGATCCTTGGAAGCTAAAGAAGCAAAATACATTGTTTTAATACTAAACATTATTGAGAATACTTAAACTAATAGCATAAAATGCATGATTTATGTTTATTTTTCTGTTTTGAGCATTTAATTTGTTTTCTTTAATTCTTTAGTTTAATTAACTACATTTATATTTATTAGCAATTTAGGCATACATAACCTATTTATCACTTTAGGGATGATATATTATGGAATTTACATATTAGGTATTTTCTTGGCAATTTTGTAGCAAGCATTGGTTGGCATTTGTTCATGGATTTTCTTTGGGACATTTTATCAAACACTTGGTGGGCATGACTTTGGTTGCATTTTGGAAGAGTTTTGGGGCAAATTGGAAGAAGCCCAAATTGCCCTACATAAATTCACATTGCCAACAATATATTCCACAACTCATTTGGAATTTAAAGGCCAAGCAAAGGGTTCATTTCAGCATGAAAATTTATGAAAAAAAATCAAGCATAAACAAAGGCAATTCTGCCTCCTATGGTTCAGCCAAGCATGGTTTCTTCAAGGGAGTTTCTATAATTCAAACTCAGGTTATTTCCATGTTATTTGATACTAAACTAACACATTTAAGTAATAAAATTGGAAAAAAATAGCCTTGAAGTGGGACTTTGAACATATGGGCAGAATTGATGATTTTAAGCAACCTATGTATTTTTCTTCAAATTCAATGATTTCAATTGCTGGAATCCATTCCTTAGGCATCAGATTTAACTATTCTTAAGTCTTTTTAGGTGAATTCAAAGTTTTAACAACAATTTGATTTAAGGTGCATTTGAAGAGTTATGAAGTTTCCATGCCAAATACACTAATCTATCACATAATTCTCATACTAAATCATCTTTTCCAGTCACTAAGATCTATTTATATCAATTAAAATCAAGAAAAGTGGACTAACCTTGCTTTTCTTAAAATGGCAGGTTTCTTCCAATATCTACTTCTTTAATTTCTTGCTTAATTCTTAGTGGGAAGTAATTTGGATGATGAAAAGAGGTTATTTGCTATAGGTTTGCAATGATTTTTCTAAAGAAAATTGAAAGAAAAAAAAAATGGAGAAGAGAGGCTAGAGAGGTTCGGCCAAGAGGAGAAGGAAGAAGAGAAAAATCTGATTTTTATACAGAAAATTCTGAAAAAATCTGTTATATGGGCAGATTTTTAGCCAAATTACAGTTTAGTCCTCCAATTTTTTAAGTTATGCAATTTGGTCCTTGCAAATTTACAGTTTGGTCCTTCTCCATACATTTTTAAATATTAATATTAAACTTAATTAGGCTTTAATTAATGTATTTATTCACTTTTAGATTATTATTCAAAAATTATAAATTTCGCTAAACGAATTTTAGAAAATATGGTACTTTAAGTACGTTTATAATTTGGTATATATATGGTTTCACTATGGTTTCATTTATGTTTCTCTTTGATTTTACTTAGGTTTCTTATACTTTTCATATATTCAAATGCTATGCAAAAATTTTATGCAAATCCTTAATATCAATTTCGAATTAAAATTCTAAAATTCACTACCTAACTAAAGTTAATTTCTAGAATGTTACCAGTTTGCGAATGACACGTAGTAGAAAACAACAATTTGGTTCCAATTTTACTCCACAAAACTTTCCAAAAATGACTTAGAAACTTTACATCCCTATCACTAATAATAATTTTAGGAATGCCATGCAAATGTACCACTTCCCTAAAGAATAAATTAGCAATGTTGGTGACATCATCAATTTTATTACAAGGAATGAAATGTGACATTTTGGAAAACCTATCAACCACTACAAAGATAAAATCTTTCCCTTTTTTTGATCTATGCAAACCTAAAATAAAATCCATGGAAATATCAGTCCAAGGGTTACTAGAAACAGGTAAAGGAGTATACAAATCTTGATTCAAAACTTTAGATTTAGCTTGCTTGCACACAACACATCTATCACAAATTCTATGTACATCCCTTTTCATTTTAGGCCAATAAAAGTGCTCATGTAAAGTATCTAAAGTTTTGGTGATGCCAAAATGTCCCATTAACCCTCCCCCATGTGCCTCCTTAACAAGCAATTCTCTCATAGAACAAATAGGTATGCAAAGTTTATTTTCTTTAAACAAAAACTCATCCATTCTATAGAATTTACCAAATGCAACTTTCTCACTTGCTTTGAAAATGCTAGAAAAATCAAAATCATCAACATACAGAGATTTAATATTTTCAAATCTAAGCATTCTTGCATCCAAAGCATTAAGTAAAGCATACCTTCTTGATAGTGTATTAGCCATAATGTTCTCCTTACCTTGCTTGTATTTGATCACATATGGAAAGGTCTTAATGAACTCAACCCATCTGGCACGCCTCTTATTCAACTTACGTTGCCCCTTTAGGAATTTCAAGGATTGATGGTTGGTGTGAATTACAAACTCCTTAGGCCAAAGGTATTGTTGCCAAGTCTCCAAAGCTCTGACCAAAGCATAGAGCTCCTTGTCATAAGTGGGGTACTTCAATGAAGCACCTTGGAGCTTTTCACTAAAATAGGTGATTGGCCTTTTTCCTTGCATAAGAACAGCCCCAATACCTACATGATATGAACTCCAAGTATATTAAACTTGAGACCCAATTATCTTTATGCTTGGATGCAACTCCTTGGAAAGCTAAACCAAGTTTTTCCCAAGTCCACAACCCAAATCCAACCAGTGATAGAGCACCTTGGAATATGATCACCTTTAGATGATGATCTCCACAACACAATACTAAACTCGTGGAAGAGAACCTTGAAATAAATACACACAAAGTAATTAGCTTTGATTGTATGAACTTGATTCAAGCAAGAATCAAAACCAAGAGATCATACTCTTAAGAAAACTGAATTTTTATTGATCATAGCATTCACTTATTTTACGTGAATGGTTTAGTTTATATAGAGGCTCAACCCTAAATTGGAATCAACCAAGGACTAGGAAATCTTCCTATACAAGGATTGAAGATTCCTAATTAGAAAACTGTTCCTAATTAATAACTACGTTAGAACTAAATTCTAAAACAAGTTAGGAATCCTTTCTATGCAAGAGAAGCTATTTCCTAACTAGAAACTGAAATCTAATTAATTAAACTATAAAATTCGGATGGGCCTTTGACTTAACATAAAATAGGCCCAAAACTAATTAAAACATGAAAATAAAGTAGTTTAAACAACTCTTGGGCTGTATACATAACATAGGCAGCCCAAATACTAAATAAAACATGACAAATTGAATTTGAAAAGCCCAAATATGAAGGGTCCAATTTGAATGTAGAATGGCAGTCTTGTTAACGCTTAAACAGATTAGGCCCAAGCAAATTGGAATGTAATTTGGCCTCTTTATCTTGACATTGGGCTTGAATAGATTGATTAAGTTCTTGAAGCTTCCTTGAATACAATTGGATTCATATGCAAAGCTCATGATTCAAATATCCTTGATTAGTTTATAAGAAACTTCATACAACCTTATTTTCTTCTTAAATGATCCATCAATCATGCACAATGGTTGTATTGTATGCCTTTGTAAGCTAACTTGATAGAAATGACAACCTTGAAGAACCTTCTTGAAATCTTTAACTTGTATGTATTTGTGGGATTCTTTCAAGGTATATGGATTCTCATCATTCCCTCCCTCCTCAGGATGATTTGTCCTCGAATCTTGGCTTGAGCACTTGGTAGGAAATGCATTGCTTTTATCACCTCTTTTCTTCCATGAAAATCCTTCTTTAAAATCCTGAAAAAGGGAAACAAAACTAAATAAAGAAAATTCAAGCTTGTTAGAGTTAGAAAACAAAACATCGTTGATACTTTCTTTTTCAACTATGCTCACTTGTTTTCTCTCTTCACTCTCAATCTTTTTATTTGAACTTTCTATTATTTCTTTTTTCTCATTTGAAAGTTCATTTTCTTCCTCACTTACTAATTCTTTCTTTTCACACTCATTCTTTTTCTTTTCACTCTCTTTCTTTATGCACTCTTTTTCTTTTATTTCACTATTTTCAACAAAGGCAGTTTTGTTTACAACAACTTCTTGAGGAGGATCATATGTTGGAATTCCTTCATGAATAACTTCTTCACCCTTTAATAAGGACTCTTTATTCATAAGCTTAGGTTTTAAGTCATTTTCATGATTAACTTCCACAACTTCATTTTGCACATTGCTTTCCTCCTTTTTGAAACTCTCATCACCTTTATTCTCCCTTTTTGACACACTCAATTCTGGCACTACAAGCTCAACATCACCATTTTGTCTTTGAAGTTCTTCCTCTCTTTTTCTTTGTATTTTCACTCTATCTTCATACAATTCTTCTTGAGAAAGAGAAGCAAGTGTAGTATGCTTACCATCTTTTAGTGGAATTTTGTAGTAGTTAGTAGATTTGATGTGTTTTGCTTGACTAAAACGTATCCATGGCTTTCCAAACAAAACATGTGTCACATTCATTGGTATAACATCATACCAATCTTCACTTTTATACCTTTCTAGAGAGAATGAAACTAAACCTTGCTCTTTAATCTTGACATATTTATTCAACAAATACAATGAGTATGGCCTTGGGTGCTTTCTAGTGGGCAAATTTATTTTTTCAACTAGCTCAAGGCTTGCAAAATTGACAACACTTAACCTATCAATGATCATACGGAATACTCTATCTTGGATGTGACATCTTGTATGAAAACATCATTAGATTCTTCATCCTTCAATATCTGCATACCTACTTCTTGCCTAATAGCCATTAATTCTTATCGAAATTCTTGATCAACTTCCATTGTAAAACCTAAAAAGAATGTTAGTAAAGTAAAATAATATCTTACTTCACTCCCTCACGTGTTTCACTCAAGTATTGTCAATCACTTGTGTTTCATTCAATTTGTTATGGCTTTTCTCTTTATGAGCTCACACTTAGCCTTTTTCCACTCAAATCTCTTGTCAAGATTAGTTGCAAAAATCAAATTAATACAATCTTACTAAATTACAATGTGAATAAAAATCCAAAGACTCAAAAAATGAAACAAGAAACAAGCAACAAGAAATAAGAAATCCTAATGACACTAGGAAAATGAGAATCCTAATTGAACTAGGAAAGCAAAATTAGAATTTTGACTCAGAAAAATAGAAATCCTAATTGAAATTGGAAAATAAAAGTTAAAGTCCTAATAGAACTAGGAAAACAATATAGAAATCCTGATGGGATTAGGAAACCTAATGAGACACGAACAAGGATTAAAATAAAAAGAAAATCGAAATGAATAAGGAAATAGTTAAATTAGAAAGAAATCATAATGAAAATAGGATTAGAAAATTCAAAACAAAATTTGGAAAGGAGTAGGAAACCAATCCTAGCTTGTTTTGGAAAGATGCTTAGACTTGGTCAAACTCCTTGTAGAATGCTGAAATCATTGATTCTCCTTGTATAATCTTGAAAATCAGCTTCTTTTCTTGTCCTCTTCACTTTAGGAACCAAATACACCAAAAAGTCATATTTCAACACTTTTTACTTCTTCTTTTCTTTTTGGACGAATTTTCCTTCTTTTTTTTTTCTTTTCTTTTAAATTTTGATTTTCTTTTTTTTTCTTCTCTCTCTTTTTTTTTTAATTTTTTTTTATAATTGCACCAACAAATTGAAAGGAAAATTAACAAACAAATTGAAGATCAAATACAAGAAGCCAAACCAAATTTGAAGTCTTCAAGCTTGGGTGAGTCTTCCCTTCTTTCTTCTTGAATTCGAAATGGTTCCCTAAGTAAGTATAGTTTTTGACCTTCTAACAAAACAAGGAACAGAAATACGAATAGGATAGGAAACAAAGAGATGAATGAAAATAAGACACGAATCAAAGAAGGTAAAATAATTTTTTTTTTAATTTTTAGAACTGAAACATGAACAAATAGAGTTAACAAGATGAAAACAAAGGAATTTAATGAACACAAAGACAAACGAAAATAAGAAACACAAATGGAATTGGAAAACACAAATGAAATGGAAAGATATAACCTAATTAGAGTCTAAACTCTGATACCAAACTGATACGAACTCCATGTATATTAAACTTGAGACCCAATTATCTTTATGCTTAGAATCAACACTTTGGAAAGCCAAACCAAGTTTTTCCCAAGTCCGCGACCCAAATCCAACTAGTGATAAAGCCCCTAGGAATATGATCACTTTTAAATGTTGATCTCCACGACATAATTTTGAACTCGTGGAAGAGAACCTTGGAATAAATACGCATAGAGTAATTAGCTTTGATTGTATGAACTTGATTCAAGCAAGAATCAAAACTAAGAGATCACACTCTTAAGAAAATTGATCAAAACCAAGAGATCACATTCACTTATTTTACATGAATGGTTTAGTTTATATAGAGGCTCAACCCTAAATTGGAATCAACCAAGGACTAGGAAATCTTCCTATACAAGGATTGAAGATTCCTAATTAGAAAACTGTTGCTAATTAATAACTAAGTTAGAACTGAATTCTAAAACAAGTTAGGAATCCTTTCTATACAAGAGAAGCTATTTCCTAACTAGAAACTGAAATCTAATTAATTAAACTATAAAATTCGGATGGGCCTTTGACTTAACATAAAATAAGCCCAAAACTAATTAAAACATGAAAATAAAATAGTTTAAACAACTCTTGGGCTATATACATAACATAGGCAGCCCAACACTAAATAAAACATGATAAATTGAATTTAAAAAGCCCAAATATGAAGGGTCCAATTTGGATGAAGAATGGCAGCCTTGTAAACACTTGAACAGATTAGGTCAAAGCAAATTAGAATGTAATTTCGCCTCTTCATCTTGACATTGGGCTTGAATAGATTGATCAAGCCCTTGAAGCTTCCTTGAATACAATTGGATCCATATGCAAAGCTCATGATCCAAATATCCTTGATTGGTTTATAAGAAACTTCATACAATCTTATTTTCTTCTTGAATGATCCATCAATCATGCACAATGGTTGTATTGTATGCCTTTGTAAGCTAACTTAATAGAAATGACAACCTTGAAGAACCTTATTGAAATCTTTAACTTGTATGTATTTGTGGGATTCTTTCAAGGTATATGGATTCTCATCACTACATCTGATGCATCACATTCAATCTCAAAAATATCATTAAAGTTAGGCAAAGCGAGAATAGGTGCTCTACATAGCTTAGTTGAATACATCTTCTTGTTCTTTTCCCCACTTAAAAACACAATGCTTTTTAATTACTTCTATTAGAGGTGCAACTATAGTGCTAAAATCTTTTACAAAGCGTCTATAAAAACTAGCGAAACCATGAAAACGTCTTACCTTACTTACCGATGTAGGAATTGGCCAATTTTTGATAGCACTTACCTTTTCTTCATCGACTTCAACACCTAGAGCACTAGCCACAAATCCTAAAAACACAATCCTATCTAAACAAAAAGAATACTTTTTATGGTTAGCAAATAGCTTTTCCTTTCTCAACACATCAAGCACAAACCTCAAATGTTCTACATGTTCATCCATGTTTTTAGAATATACAAGGATATCATCAAAATAGAAAATAATAAACTTACTAATAAAATCCCTCAAAACATGGTTCATAAGTCTCATGAAAGTGCTAGGTGCATTAGTCAATCCAAAAGGCATAACTAACCATTCATACAAACCATATTTTGTTTTAAAGGTAGTTTTCCATTCATCACCTTCCTTCATCCTAATTTGGTGATATCCACTTTTCAAATCAATTTTGCTAAAGATAGTAGAACCATATAACGCATCAAGCATATCATCTAACCTAGGAATAGGATGGCAATACTTTACCATAATGTTATTAATTGCACAGCAATCAACACACATAAGTCAAGAACCATCTTTCTTAGGCACTAGCAGTACGGGCACAACACCTGGACTCATACTTTCTCTAACATGTCCTTTAGCCAACAACTCCTCAAAGCCTTTGAAGCTCCTTTGTCTCCTTAGGGTTACTTCTTTAGGCTGGTCTATTTAGAATTAAAGAACTAGGAATAAAATTGTTTTGATACTCAATACCCCTAATGGGTGGCAATCCATTAGGTATCTCTTCGGGAAAGACATCCTCAAATTCCTGTAAAAAAGAAGCAAAAGCACTAGGCAAAGAAACATTAGGGTCATTAGTGTTAAAATAAAGCTCCTTGTACATGAGTACAAATATACTTCTCTTTGAAAACCAAGCTTCCTTAATATCACTTCCCTTTGCATAAAAGCTCACATGTTTCTTTTTACTCTCAACAATTTCTTTTCCCTCATTTTTCTCACTCGAGCTCACTCTCTTACTTTTCTCAAGATTTTTGCCACTTTTTTCTTTTGCACTCTCTTTTTCTTTTGGCATATCTTCACTCACACTCTTTTCTTCACTCTTGTTTTCTCTCTCCTTTTGAATTCTTCTCATCTCAATCTCATAGATTTCTCTAGGTGAAAGTGGTGCAAGAGTTATCTTCCTTCCATCCTTTTCAAAAGAATAGTGATTGGTGTAGCCATCATGAGTCATCCTTCTATCAAATTGCCAAGGGCATCCCAACAATAGATGACCTGCTTCCATAGGCACAACCTCAAATAAAATTTCATCATTATATTGGCCTATCTTGCAAGCTACTAGAACTTGCCTTGTCACTATAATTTCCCCACAATCATTAAGACATTTTAGTTTATAAGGGTGAGGATGCTTAGTAGCATGTAACCTTAGTTTCTCAACTAAAGTAGTACTTACAACATTGATTACACTACCCCCATCTATGATGACATTACAAACTCCATCTTTTACAAGGCATCTAGTTTGAAACAGATTTTCCCTTTGTTGCACATTATCATCATGTTGGACTTACATGTTCAACGATCTTATAATAAGAGACCTCCCACCTTCGGCTATTTTAGGTATATTGTCCTCCTTTTTGTCACTTGCATCTTTAAGAGGTGGCATTCTTTCTTCTTCAGCTTCTTCATCACTAGCCGAATAACACTCCCAATCTTGCATATACATTATCTTTCTTGTTTGGACAATCCTTCTTGTAATGACCTACACCTTGAAATTTATAGCACATAATATTTCCAGAACTAGAAGGCATAGCTTTACCTTTGTCCTTGCTTGGGAAAGGTGTCTTCAGAGGTTCTTTGAAATTTGCCTTAGGCTTGGATGGAGAAGCCTTGTCATCTTTTCTCCATTTCGATTTGAATGGTGCATTGGAGGAGGAAGATAGTCGATTCGTACTTCTCTTCTTCAATTGCTTCTCAACCTTCAAAGAAAGATCAAGCAAATCTTCAAGCTCTATATATGGTTGTAGCTCAACCACATTTGTAATCTCCTTATTCAAACCATTGAGGATTCTCACCATTACAGCCTCATTATCTTCTTCCACATTTTCTTGAATCATGGCTACCTCCATCTCCTTTTAGTATTCCTCAACACTCTTGGACCCTTGAGTTAGATTTTGAAGACAACTGTACTGCTCCTTATAGTAGTGACTTGGTATAAATCTTCTTCTCATGATTGCTTTTTAAGTCCCTCCATTCTTTGATGGGTCTTTCTCTGTTTCTTCTCTGCTTTTGCTTGGTATCATCGCACCAAGTAATGGCATATCCATCAAATACAGCAACAACAAGTTTTAATTTCTTGGATTTAGTGTAGTTATGACAATTGAACACCAATTCAATCTTCTTTTCCCAATCTAAGTATGCTTCGGGATATATTCTTCCATAGAATGTTGGAATTTTCAATTTTATTCCACCATTGCTGTCATCTTGTCTAGCTCTTGGCCTCTATCACATCCCACTCTAAGGATGGACGGTCCTAGGGATTGGATAAGCCTAAAGCCACCTAAACCCGTAGAACCCCATATCGTTATATTAAACAATTAGCATCCACAAATATACAATAAACATTATGATATTCATTAATATTCATTTAATTTACATATAATTCATACATTTAATATTTATTACAATTCCTAGTCTCAACTATACTAAACCACCAAGTACCATGGAGTTTCTAATATTTACAACCATCAAAATAAATATGAATATTACATGATAGGTTCCACGTAGGAGGGAGAAGCTTTGCTGGAACCACTGGTCTACTCACCACCTGAAAATTTATAAACCACTAAAATGATGAGATAAAATCCCAGAGAATAATATATGCATACATACACATACAAAATAGGAAAGAATAAAAGAGCAAAGAGAAGCAATAGTTTAAATAAAGACATGAAAGTAAAGGTGACAATCATATTGGCTCTCAAATGACAGAATTCACTTAATCACACATTTATAATAAGCAGAGGCTACTATCTTGGTAGCATGCTTTACCCACATATAGTTGATCAGACTATATAGCTAGGGGCTTAACCCTCCCTAGTTCGGGTTTATAATTCATTGTGCACAATGTCTGATGCAAAATTTATGCTACTTCATTAGATGAGTAGCTCTGTCATTTGATATCCAATCAAATCACAGGGTTTACTCAATAATTAAATTCAAAGAAAGGGGATTAAACAACATAAGTTCATTTAAAGAATCAAAGTCATTCGAACATATCACAAGGTGCTACAAAGCTGAACAATGTAATTACAAAGAAGCAAAACAGGTTTCAAAGGTTTGCCATGAACAATTAGAAATTCAATATAAGCAATAAGGTATTCCAAAGCAAGAAGGAATCAATGAAAAGGAAGCAATTCAGATTCAAAAGGATCATCAAGGAGCATTTCACAAGCAAGTATCATATAAGGGTATAAGTTCATTTTGGCATAAACATATATATACATATGCATATATTACTCATCAATGAAAGATGAAACCTGAAGCTTTATCCCTTAATCCTCAACCTCCTTTTCTTGATCCTTAGAAGCTAAAGAAACAAAATACATTGTTTTAATACTAAACATTATTGAGAATACTTAAACTAATAGCATAAAATGCATGATTTATGTTTATTTTTCTGTTTTGAGCATTTAATTTTTTTTCTTTAATTCTTTAGTTTAATTTAACTACATTTATGTTTATTAGCAATTTAGGCATACATAACCTATTTATCACTTTAGGGATGATATATTATGGAATTTACATATTAGGTATTTTCTTGGCAATTTTGTAGCAAGCATTGGTTGGCATTTGTTCATGGATTTTCTTTGGGACATTTTATGAAACACTTGGTGGGCATGACTTTGGTTGCATTTTGGAAGAGTTTTGGGGCAAATTGGAAGAAGCCCAAATTGCCCTACATAAATTCACATTGCCAACAATATATTCCATAACTCATTTGGAACTTAAAGGCCAAGCAAAGGGTTCATTTCAGCATGGAAAATCATGAAAAAAATCAAGCATAAACAAAGGCAATTCTGCCTCCTATGGTTCGGCCAAGTATGGTTTCTTCAAGGGAGTTTCTATAATTCAAACTAAGGTCATTTCCATGTTATTTGATACTAAACTAACACATCTAAGCAATAAAATTGAAAAAAAAACAGCCTTGAAGTGGGACTTTGAACATATGGGCAGAATTGATGATTTTAAGCAACCTATGTATTTTTCTTCAAATTCAATGATTCCAATTGCTGGAATCCATTCCTTAAGCATCAGATTTAACTATTCTTAAGTCTTTTTAGGTGAATTCAAAGTTTTAACAACAATTTGATTTAAGGTGCGTTTGAAGAGTTATGAAGTTTCCATGCCAAGTACACTAATCTATCACATAATTCTCATACTAAATCATCTTTTCCACTCACAAGCATCTATTTCTATGGATTGAAATCAAGAAAAGTGGACTAACGTTGCTTTTCTTAAAATGACAAATTTCTTCCAATCTCCACTTCTTCAATTTCTTACTTATTTCTTGCTTAATTCTTGGTGGGAAGTAATTTGAATGATGAAAAGAGGTTATTTGCTATAGGTTTGTAATGATTTTTCTAAAGAAAATTGAAAGAAAAAAGATGGAGAAGAGGGGCTAAAGAGGTTCGGCCAAGAGGAGAAGGAAGGAGAGAAAAATCTGATTTTTGTACAGAAAATTCTGGAGAAATCTGTTATATGGGCAGGTTTTTAGCCAAATTACAGTTTAGTCCTATAATTTTTTAAGTTATGCAATTTGGTCCTTGCAATTTACAGTTTGGTCCTTCTCCATACATTTTTAAATATTAATATTAAACTTAATTAAGCTTTAATTAATGTACTTATTCACTTTTAGATTATTATTCAAAAATTATAAATTTCACTAAGCGAATTTCAGAAAATATGGTACTTTAAGTACGTTTATAATTTGGTATATATATGGTTTCACTATGGTTTCATTTATGTTTCTCTTTGGTTTTACTTAGGTTTCTTATACTTTTCATATATTCAAATGCTATGCAAAAAATTTTTTATGCAAATCCTTAATATCAACTTCAAATTAAAATTCTAAAATTCACTACCTAATTAAAGCTAATTTCTAGGATGTTACAGCCTTACTTCTTCTTCTTCATCAACATCACCAAAAGATTCACCATCATCTTCAATCTCATCCCGCACTCTCCTTGGTACATGCCTTGCTTGTCTAGGGAAATTTAATGGTTGTCCCCTCATGAATGAAGATTCTAAATGGTCCATTATCTCCACATTTCTTTGCTCAAGTTGGTCCACTCTTTCATTGGTCCTTCTCTCCATCACTTGGAGCAAATCATGTAAGGCTTAGAATCTGTCGATTTCCCCATATGGATTTCCTTGGGTTCCACTCATCATTAAGCTGTAAAACAAAGTTAGTAAAAGTAGAGAATAATTTCCTCACTTCACTCCCTCATATGTTTCAATCAAGTAATTTTGTCACTCAACTTCACTCGTGTTTAGTTTTACACTCAATCGATGGCTTTTCTCTAGATGTGCTCACACTTAGCCTTTTTCCACTCAAATCTCTTGTCAAGATTAGTTGCAAAAATCAAATTAACACAATCTTACTAAATTACAATGTGAATAAAATCGAAAGACTCAAAATGAAGCAAGAAACAAGAAATCCTAATGACATTAGGAGAACAAGAATCCTAATTAGACTAGGAAATAACAATTAGAATTTGACTCAGAAAATAAAATTAGAAATCCTAATTGAAGTTGGAAAACAAAAGTTGAAATCCTAATAGAACTAGGAAAACAATATAGGAATCTTGATGGGATTAGGAAACCTAATGAGGTATGAATAGGGATTGAAATTAATTAAATACAAAATGAAAACTAAAAGGAAATAATTAAATTAGAAAGAAATCAGAATGAAAATAGGATTAGAAAAGTCAAACCAAATTTGGAAAGGATTAGCTTATTTTGGAAGTGATGCAAACAACAAAGCATACAAAGATAAGGATCTAATTCAACTTCCTAATGGTCCCATTACAAGAGCAAGAATGAAGAAATTCAAGGAAACACTAAATGGGATTATTCAAGGCTTGTGGGATGATCTTGCCACAATTCAAGAATACAAGAATGAATCATTCATCAAAATGGGAATTCAAGACTCAAATCAAAGTTTGGTGACAATGATTCAAGTGGATGAAGGCCAAAACATGGGCATGTACCTAGGCCTTTAGTTTGTTTTTGATGTTTTTGGGCTCCTATCAATATGATATAAGCCCAAGTTCAAATAAATTAAGTGTGTTTATGTAATTAGTGAGTTTTGGGCCTATTTATGTTAGGTTTAAAGCCCAAAACGAGTTTAGATTTATTTCTTGTTTAGGAATCAATTTCTAACTAGGAAACTTATATTCTTGTTTAAAAAAGATTCCCTAGTCTATGTTTTATTTCAATTTAGGGTTGAACCTATAATTATTAGTTGTCTAGGAATCAATTTCTAACTAGGAAATTTTAATTCTTGTTTTGGAAAGATTCTTTAGTCTATGTTTTATTCCCATTTAGGGTTGAGCCTCTATATAAACTCAACCATTCATGTAAAATGGAGTTAGATTTTCATAAATAAAAATTCAGTCTTTCTTAAGAGTGCTATCTCTTATTTTTTATTCTTGGTTGAATCAAGTTCATACAATCAAAGCTAATTACTTTGTGCATATTTATTCTAAGGTTCTCTTTCACAAGTTGGTATTATGTTGCGAAGATCATCATCCAAAGTTGATCATATTCCAAGGTGCTTTATCATGGGTTGGAATTGGGTCACAAACTTGAGAAAAATCTAATTTAGCTTTCCAAGGAGTTGGTTCCAAGCATAAAGGTATTGGATCTCAAGTTTAATATACTTGGGGTTTGTATTACTTTTCTATCCAAGCCTAAGGTCAATTCCAAAGAAGCTCTAAAGAGCCCATCCCAAGCAAGGACAAAGGTAAAGCTACGCCTTCTAGTTTTACAAATATTATATACTATAAATGTCAAGGTGTAGGTCATTACAAGAAGGATTGTTCAAATAAGAAGATAATGTATATGCAAGATCGGGAGTGCTATTTAGCTAGTAAAGAAGAAGCTAAAGAAGAAAGAATGCCACCTCTTGAGGATGCAAGTGACAAAGAGGAGGACAATCTACCTGAAATAGCTAAAGGTGGGAAGTCTCTTGTTACAAGGAGATCGTTGAACATGCAAGTCCAACATGATGATAATGTGCAATAAAGGGAAAATTTGTTTCAAACTAGATGCCTTGTAAAAGATAGAGTTTGTGATGTAATCATAGAGTAGTGTAACCAATGTTGCAAGTACTACTTTAGTTGAGAAAATAGGGTTACCTACTACTAAGCATCCTCACCCTAATAAACTAAAATGGCTTAATGATTGTGGGGAAATTAGGGTGACAAGGAAAGTTCTGGTAGCTTTCAAGATAGGTCGATATAATGATGAAATTTTATTTAGTGTTGTGCCTATGCAAGCAGGTCATCTATTGTTAGGACACCCTTGGCAATTTGATGGAAGGGTGATACATGATGGCTACACCAATCACTACTATTTTGAAAAGGATGGAAGGAAGATAACTCTTGCACCACTTTCACCTAGAGAAATCTGTAAGATTGAGTTAAGAAGAATTCAAAAGGAGAGAGAAAAGAAGAGTGAAGAAAAGAGCATGAGTGAAGATGTTTCAAAAGAAAAGAGAGTGCTAAAGTAAAAAAGAAAAAATTCAAGCCAAGAGAGAGAAAATTTGGAGGAAAGAAAAAGAAAGATTTGAATGAAGAAAAACAAGTTTGTATGAGTGAAAAAGAAAATAGGGCTTTGTTTACTAACAAACTAACTTTTTTTTTTTTTTTTTTTTGTCTAGTTTTCTTGTTTCTTTCTTTTAGGATTTCAAGGAAGGATTGTCATGGAACAAACAAGATGTAAAGCCTACAAACCAAACAATCCTAGTAATCAAGGAGAAGGGAGCTAAGATAGGAATTATTTTTGGAAAAACTTGATTACAACTATTGATTGTACAAGTTCCTATCTATAGGCATAGAGCTTCAAGCTTTGATAAATTGGCCCTCAAGTTGCAATTTCAAGGTGAGTATTGTGATATCTCTTCAAATTTTAATTCTAATCCTTGTCATTCATGTAGGTAGGGATTCGTTTGAGGAGGGAGGGAATGATAAGAATTAAGATGCCTTGCAAGAATCCTACAAATATTTGCAAGATAAAGATTTCAAGAAGGTTCTTCAAGGTTGTCATTTTTATCAAGATAGCTTACAAAGACATGCAATCCAACCATTGTACATGATTGGTGAATCATCCAAGAAGAATATGAGATTGCATGAAGTTTTTTACAATCCAATCAAGGAAATTTGGATCACAAGCTTTGCATATGGATTCAATCATATTCAAGGAAGTTTCAAGGATGTTATTAACATATCAAACCCAATGTCAAGATGAAGAGATTAAAACACATTCCAAGTGATTGGGGTCATATACATGAAGAGTCAGGCTTAAAAACATGGCCATGAGATGAAAGTGCACAAAAGTTGAAAATTGGCAACGTCGCACCCACGACGTGTGTTGCGCCCACTACGATTGCATATTGAAAATTCTCTATTGTGAGTGTTATAGCATTGCGAGCGCAATGAGAACCTAGGCTGTGTAATTCATTTTATCTTCTAATTTTTGTTATTTTACTTTAATTTTAGATGTTTATGGGCCCCTATTAATATGATATAAGCCCATAGTCAATTAAATTAAGTTTGTTTATGTAATTAATAAGTTTTAGGCCTATTTATGTTAGGTTTAAAGCCCAAAAAGAGTTTAGGTTTATTTCTTATTTAGAAATCAGTTTAGGAATCTATTTCTAACTAGGAAACTTCAATCCTTATTTAGGAAGATTTCCTAGTCCTTAGTTAATTCCAATTTAGGGTTGAGCCTCTATATAAACTCAACTATTCATGTAAAAAAGAAGTTAAGTTATGATCAATAAAAATTTAGTTTTCTTAAGAGTGTGATCTCTTGGTTTTGATTCTTGCTTGAATCAAGTTCATATAATCAAAGCTAATTACTTTGTGCATATTTATTCCAAGATTCTCTTTCATGAGTTGGTATTGTGTCACGAAGATCTCATCCGAAGGTGATCATATTCCAAGGTGCTCTATCACGGGTTGGATTTGGGTCGCGAACTTGGAGAAAACCTGATTTAGCTTTCCAAGGAGTTGCTTCCAAGTATAAAGATAATTGGGTCTCAAGTTTAATATACTTGGGATTCGTATCAGAACTAGTGACAGTTTGCTATCCTGGCTATTGGGAAATAATAGTTTCTATTTTAATGGCTATTGAAATTTATATTTTCGCTCCATGGGATAAATAAAAATCCCACCAACCTTCAAGTTGGCCAGTGAAGCTTGCTACAATTGGCTTAGCAATTGTATCATCAGCATTTCCCCTTGCTTTAGAGGCATTGGCATACATAGTCATATAATATATGACATTTTTTATTTGATATTCAGATAAACCATCAATATTCCATTCAACTATGGATGTCCCATCATAAGAGACATAATTGAATGAAATGTCTTCATATTGAAGATCTATTAGAGATGGCCTGGGATAATAAGGCTTAATTGGTATGCTGGCATTTTTTCTATGGTATGTTATCCTATTGATTTGACTAGTTTCTCTAGCTTCCATAAACATAGATTCAAGGTTATTAATAAACCCTTCTTCTGACACTTTCGAATCTTGGTTAGATTTAGAATCAGATTTTACTTTGACTTCTTCTTTTTATCAAAGGAGCTAAATTTTTATTAGACTTTTCTTCTTTTTTATTAGATTTTTCTTCTTTTATTCCTAATGAAGAAAGCCTTTTAACAACTTCTTTGACCATTTCAGACTTTTCATCTTTTGCTAGTTTAATATCTAGCATAGATGATTCCATAGGTTTAAATAAAACCCTTTTCTCATAAGAAGTAGATGATGAATAACTATCCTTTTTTAGAATATAGTCAACCCTTTTTAAAGTAAAAACTTGAGCTTCTATCTTGGTTAACAGCTTTCCAATTGAATCCAATGTTAAGTTTCAAAAATTATTTTGTTGGATAATTCCTTCTAAACTCCCTTCCTCCTTAAAAGGAGAATTATTAATTTCCTTCTCCTTTTTTGTTTTATGAGATAAATCTATTGTAAAAGGATGAATGCTTTTAATAAGCTTTCCTTTTGTAGTAAAATAATTTTTATATGTAGTTTCTATAGTATTAAGAAACTGTTTGTCAGAAAAATCTAGATAAGATTCTCCTAACAATTTAAAATAATGTTTAAGAAATTCTAGAAATCCCTTAATTCCATCATTAGCTTTATACAGCTGATATTTTTTCTTCCATAACTTTTGATCTTTTTCAGAAAAATTAGTAAGATACCATTTATTAAATGGATCTTCTTCAATTGTTATGACAACTAATGTATTAGGAGTAGGACTTTGTGAAGTGGGACCAGTAGGACTAGACTGACTTTCTTCAGTCTTGTATCGAGGATGTCCTACACTTTCTTCATTTTTCTTGATTCCTAATAAGGATGGTGACCTCTTATGAACCGTTATAGGTTTTGAACATGAAGTTTTGGGAGGAAGAATCGATTGTAGCAGTAGATTATAAGATAAATTTGAGAATGACCTCCGATCTGGCTGTAGGATGACTTATCTACTTCTAGAAAATGCAATTTCTACATTTCCATCTTTATATTCAATAATTTCTTGAATAGATCTTGAGCCTTCCTTTTTAATAGGAATAGCCTCTTTTAACATCCATTTTCAGGTAAATTAACCTGATCCCATGAGATATTTTTTGGAACTAAAAGATTACTACCTTTTGACAAATTTGTCAAAAATAAGTTAATAGTTCCTTTTGGAGTAATAATCTTTGTTGAGGATTCCCTTAAATTAAGGACAAGAATATTCATAGCCTTATAATGAATTCCATATATAAGAATTACATTTTCAGATCCATGAAGCATACCATATCCCTCTGTTTAATATCTAAATTGAGTGCACATCATAAGTGCGGATCAGAGAGAGACAATGTGAAATTTGTATAGCATGAAAAATAAATTGGACCATCATATAAGGTCAATTCAACTACTCCTAATAAGGAGTCATGGAATTTATTATGCCTTTTATCTCTCACATAAAGAATAGCAAAAGTATTTAGCCCCATCTAGTTGCCAGTTTTAAAGCAACTTGCACCATTCCAATATGAAGAAATTGATATTTTTCTTAGTGCTTGGCCATCAATTCTTGAGATAACAGGCTGAGAGAACTAAATCCTTCATGGATTGGAATTGCTTGTTTAACAGTCTTAATAATATAATCAGACTTAAAAGTGAAATGAGTATTAGATTTATAAATGGCAAAAGGACTAATAATTAGAAGTTTCCAGTTATGGGGATTTTGTTCAACATTTTATAATAATAACATTTGCTTATTTTTTGATTTTTTATTATTATTACTTCAGCTAGATGAGCTACTAGTAATGTTACCAAACTTTCAAAGACTCTATCCATAGTTTAAGATCATTGTCAATGATTTACTCTGAGTCCAACAATGCCTATTTTGGCTCAATAGGACCATCACAAAAATGTATAAATCAAAGAGAGTATAGGCTCTAATACCAGTAGGGGAAGCCAGCGCAAGATAATTAATATCTAAGTACTTCACCATAACCATTGAAGTACTAAACATAGTAGACGATTCAAGATTAAGAATTAAATATAAATTATCTGATGCTACTACATGCAACAAAGGAATATGTTTTCAAATACCATTTATAATGATTAAAGGATTATCTCATACTGTCTTATTAGGAAATCCTTTTTTGTATATGTTATACCCTATAAAAGAAATTTCTGAATAGGGAATAATATCAAAAAATGGGGGGAGAACATTACATTTCACTTTCATATCTCAGCCAAGATTAAAAGAGATTGATATTATTCAAAATGAGATAAAAATAAAGAAAAAAAGATTGATATTATTCAAAATAAGATAAAAATAAAGAAAACTTTTAACTTCTTTATCACAAGAAGTCAGTTAAAAGAAAATAGAAGAGCAATTATTATTGCCAACTGTAACAAAAAAGATAGAAAAAATTCAACAAGAAATGATTAAAGAAATATGTGTTGAGATTCCCAATGCTTTTTGGGACAGACAAAGGCATGTGGTACAGCTGCCATTTGAGCCTAATTTTGATGAAAAGTAGATTCCCACTAAGGCTAGACCTATTGCAATGGGTCCCATGCACTTAGAGATCTATAAAAAGGAAATTTCTGAATTAGAATCAAAAAGACTTATTAGAAAAAGTCACAGTCCTTGGAGTTGTCTAGCATTTTATATAGAAAATGCTACTGAGCTGGGAATAGGAGTTTCAAGACTTGTTATTAATTACAAGCCTTTGAACAAAGCCTTAAGGTGGATTAGTTATCCATTACCTAATGAAAAGGATCTACTAAACAGGCTTTACAATGCTAGTATATTTTCTAAATTTGATATGAAATTTGGATATTGGCAAATCCAAATAGATGAAGGAGATCGCTATAAGACAACATTCACTATTCCTTTTGGGTACTATGAATGGAATGTTATGCCCTTTGCATTAAAAAATGCTCCTTCTAAATTTCAAAGAATAATGAATGATATTTTCAATGCTTATTCAACATTCACCATCATCTATATTGATAATGTGCTAGTATTTTCTAGCAATTTAGATTAGCATTTTAAACATTTGAATATCTTTATTAAGATTATTAAAAAGCAGGATTAGTCATGTCGGCAAAGAAAATTAAATTGTGTCAAACAAAGGTTAGATTTTTAGGACAAAACATAGAAAAGGGCACTATTATTCCTATAGATAGAGCAATCCAATTTGCTGACAAATTCCCTGATGAAATAACAGATAAAACTCAATTACAATGATTTTTGGGGAGTTTAAATAATGTGGTAGATTTTTATAAAAATCTTGCCAAAGATGCTAAACCTTTATTTGAAAGGTTAAGAAAAAATCCTCCTGACTAGTCTGAGGCTCATCCTTTAGTTGTATAAAAACTAAAAGCCAAAGTAAAAGAACTTCCTCGTTTAGCCATTTCTCATCCAGAAGCTTTCAAAATTATTGAAATAGATGCTTTTAATAAAGGCTACGGAGGAATTTTTAAGCAAAGAATGAACAATAAAGAATAATTAGTAAGATAGACATCTGGTATCTGGACTAGTCCTAGAGTTAATTACTCTATTGTCAAAAAGGAACTATTATCTATAGTTATATGTGTTTAAAAATTTGAATCTGATTTATTAAATAAAAAATTCCTTATTAGGGTAGATTGTAAGTCTGCTAAAGATATCTTATTAAAAGATGTAAAAAATATAGCATCAAAACAAATCTTTGCAAGATGGTAGGCTATATTATCTATTTTTAATTTTGACATAGAATTTATAAATGGAACATCTATTATATTATGAGTTTGCATGGCATTAGTTTTAATGAGGAAAAGGCAAAGGCAATTAGGGACTAGCCTAAAACTAAGAATGTGAACAAGGTAAGGAGTTTCCATGGTTTAGCAAGTTTTTATCAAAAGTTTGCTCAAAATTTTAGTTTTATTGCTACACTTTTGAATGAACTGGTTAAAAAAAATGTTGTGTTTAAGTGGGATGATGTGTATGAAAAAGCTTTTAACACTTGAAAGATAAATTGACTAATGCACCTTTGTTGACTTTGCCTAACTTTGATAAAGCTTTTGAAGATGAATGTGATGCATCAGGAACTGGAATCAGTGCTATTTCGATGCAAGATTCCAAACCCATTGCACTTTTTAGTGAAAAGTTAAGTGGAGCAACTTTGAATTATCCTACTTATGATAAAGAATTGTATGCATTAGTAAGAACTCTTTAAACATGGAAACATTATCTTTGGCCTAAGGAATTCATCATTTAGTCATTACTTACTTCTTTACAAACTAAATTACTTGGGTTTGAATTGCTTAAGGAATTATATTCTAGTGATGCTGATTTTGGCCAAGTATCGGATGCATATAGCTTATATGTTTGGTGAGTATTATAGGCATGATAGATTTTTGTTTAAAAAGATAAATTGTATGTGCCTATATGTTTTATTCATGAGTTGCTTGTGAGGGAGACTTATGGGGGTGGTTTGATGGGACACTTTAGTGTGCAAAAGACTTTAGACATCTTGTATGAACATTTTTATTGGCCTAACATGAAACATGATGTGCAATCTATTTGTGATAAGTGCATTACTTGTAAACAAGCAAAGTCTAAGGTCAAACCACATGGATTGTATACCCTTTTACTTGTGCCTAACCAACCTTGGATTGGCATTTCAATGGATTTTATGTTAGGGTGGCCAAGGACTCACAGTGGTAAAGATAGCATATTTGTTGTTGTTGATAGGTTTAGTAAAATGGTTCATTTCATTCTTGGTACTAAAATTAATGATGCAACATATATTGCTAATCTGTTCTTTAAGGAAGTGGTTTGTTTGCATCAGTTGACTAAGATAATTGTCAGTGATAGAGATGTTAAGTTCATAAGTCACTTTTGGCGAACATTATGGGTAAATTGGGAACAAAACTCTTGTTTTCTACTATTATACATCCTCAAACGGATGGACAAACTAAAGTAGTTAATAGGACACTATCAACTTTATTGCGAGCACTCATACAAAAGAACTTGAAATAATGGGAGAAATGCTCACCACTTATTGAGTTTGCATATAATAGATTGTTTATTCTACTACTTTCTTTTCACCTTTTGAGATTGTATATGGTTTTAATCCTTTATGATACAAACTCTAAATGATCTGCTTTGAGACCCAATACCTATGCTTGGAAGTGACTCCCTTGGAAAGTCAAATCAAGTTTATAAGGAAAAACCTCAACTCAATAACGAACCTATGTCAAGGAACCTTGGTATACTATGAACAAGCAAAATAATTTGCTTTGAAAGTTCGGGTTTTTGATTCTAATCCAAGAACCAGATTTAAGAAAACTTTCACAAGCTTAAAGCTTAAATTTGAGGGAAATCAACTTATCTATCTTTTTATTGAATGAATAGTTAAGTATTTATAGTGTTACAAAAACCATGAATAAGAATTAGCTAAGGACTAAGAAATCTTTCTATACAAGGATCAAAGATTCCTAATTAGAAATAAGTCCTAAACGACATATTATACAAGAAAATAGATTCCCAAATAAGAAACAAGCTAATCCCATTTTTGGGGTTAAACCTAATATAAACAAGCCTAAAACTTACTAATTACATAAGCAAACTTATATCATATTAATACAGACTCAAAAACATCAAAAACTAAAGTAAAATAATTAAATTCAAAAATAAAATGAAGCAAACAGAATGCTACACGCCCAAGGACATACCCATGTTGATTCAAACTCCAAATGAGTGATTTGAGATCCAATATCTTTACGCTTAGAAGCAACTCCCTTGGAAAGCCAAATCAAGTTTATAAGGAAAACCTCAATCTAATGACGAACCTATATCAAAGAACCTTGGTATATTGTGAACAAACAAAGTGATTAACTTTGGGAAGTTTGGATTATTAATTCAAGCAAGAACCAAAGTTGAGAAAATTCTCACAAAACTTAATTTTGAATTATTCAAGTCTGTCCTATTTCTTAGATTACCTAAGTATTTATATTATCTTAGCTAGGTTACAAACCATAAATTCTTCCTAATCAAAATTCGGGTTTGGGCTTTATTTAAACAAAACTAAAAATCCCAAAATAACTAATTAAAATACTTAAAAATAGAAAAAGGATAGATATGGGCTTAATTAACACAATCAGCCCAATGACAATAAAAAACATAGGCAACCAAGCTTATTTTGTGCAGCTCGCTTAACGCCTCAGCCTAGCTCGCCCAATGCCTCAACCCAGCTCGCTCAACTCGCTTGACGTCTCATCATCTTGAAGAGACTTCTTGAATTCTTTTTTGGGCATATCTTTGTATACTTCTTGCAAGGCTATTAGATTCCCTCCCTCCTTAAAAGGATTCGACCTTGAATCTATACTTCCATTGAGGAGACAAGGATTTGAAACAAAATTTGAAGAAGTATCATAACATTTATTTTGGAATTGCAGCTTGTAGATTATTCCTCCAAAATAAAAAGCTCTTTGTCTATGGATAGGAATTTGTAGCACATGGCTGCAATTCCTTCCAATCATAGTGTTGATCTTTTCTCCATCCTTCTTGGATACTTGGATTGCATTGAATGTAGAATCACCATCATGTTTTCTCTATGACAATCCTTCCTTGAAACCCTAAAAAAGAAAAGCAAGAAAACTAGAGGGATGTAAAGGAAACTTGTTAGTAAATAACACCCTCTTTTCTTTTTCAATCACACACACTCCTTTTTCTTTTTCTTGACTTAAGCCTTCACTCTTTCTTCTATTCAAATCTTTACACTCATTTTTTTGTTTCAACTCATCACTCTCTTTTCTTTTCAGCTCATCCTCGAATACTTCCATAGGAGAAAGAGGTACAAAAGTAATGTGTTTGCCATCCTTATCAAAAGTGTATCAATTTTTAAAACCATCATGTATGGCCCTTCTATCAAACTACCAAGGCCTTCCCAAAAGAATGTGACCAGCTTGCATAGGCATAATATCACAAAGGACTTCATCTTTGTACCTATCTATAGAAAAGGCAACTAAGACTTGTTTGGTAACCTTAAGACCAACACTCTCATTAAACCACTTCAAATGATAAGGGTTAAGATGTTTCAAAGTGGGTAATTTAAGCTTCTCAACAAGACTGTAACTAGCCACATTAGTACAGTTCCTCCATTAATGATTAGATTACAAACTTTGTCTTGAATAAGGCACCTAGTGTAGAACAAGTTTTCCCTTTGCTGGGTTATCTTCTACTTCAACCTGTGAACTCAAAACCCTCCTTGTGATCAATAACTCTCCTTGCTCTGGCATTGCTATGAATTCATCTCCACTATTTTCTTGATCACTTATCTCTTCCAAAGGGGGCATGTTGTCATTCTCATCATCCTTGTCACTCTTAGAAAATAGCTCTCCATGGAATGTGATCATCACCCTTTTGTTAGGGCATTGAGAAGCTACATGTCCTGAAACCCAAACACTTAAAGCATTTAATATCACAAGAATGGTTTGGAGTTTCAAATTTACCTTTCTCTTTCTCCCTTGACATAGGTGTAGCTTGTCCCTTTCTTGAATCTAATTTTAGACTTGGAATCAGTTCCTACATCTTCCTTCCAACTTGATTTCAATGGCTTGGATGAATATGAAGAAGATGAACTTCGATTGTTGCTCTTGTACCAAAGTTGCCTCTCAACCTTTATTGTCATATGCAACATATCCTCAAGCTCCACATAATGCTGTAATTCAAGAACATTGGCAATGTCTCGATTTAGCCCATGTAGAAACCTAGCCATAGTGGCCTCTCTATCTTCATCAATGTTGGCTCGAATCATAGCAACTTTCATCTCTTTGTAATAATCTTCCACACTTCTGGACCTTTGAGCAAGGCTTTGTAATATATTGTGCAATTCCCCATAATAGTGAGTAGGGACAAATCGCCTTCTCATTAAAGCTTTAAGATCTTCCCATTCCTCAATGGGCCTCTCCCGATTCCTTCTTCTTCTTTGCTGCGTAATCTTCAAATGCAGCCATGGCAAGCCTCAATTGTTTTATTCCAGAATAGTCATGACAATCAAATACTAGCTCCATCTTTTTTTCCCAATCAAGGTATACTTCTAGATCATTTTTTCCTTTGAATGGAGGAACTTTATACTCCTATTACCTTCTTGCCTTCTTTCCCTTATGTATCCTCTTCTTTTAGTGTATCATTTTCAAAATCATTATTGGATCCAGAATCTTCATCATCTAGCCTTCTTCTATGGACTCTCCTCCTACGTGGAGTTTGTTGTGAGCTTGCTCTTTTCAACTCATCAAGATCGGAATTGTATCTTTCCATGGCATCCATTATGCTGTCCATCCGAACATTCAACTGTTGAAAGCTTTATTGAATAGCTTGCATGTTGAAGGCTGGATCTTTATCTTTATCTTGGTTATTAGTCTTTTTTTTTTCGAACTTGCAAGAAAAGGTAAGTAAAGTAAAGGAATCTCACTTCACTCCCTCACGTGTTTTCACTCAAGTAATTAAATCCCTCAAGTTCACTCGTGTTTATTTTCACACAAACCAATAGGCTTTTCTCTAGATAAACTCACATTCTTGCCTTTTACCTCTCAATTCTCTCTTTCAATTCTTACAAGAGTCAATTTCCAAAATGCCACAAAAATTATTTTTTTTTTGCTCAACAATTAACCAAGATTTAAAAGTGAAATTTGACACAAATTGAAAACAAAACAGAAACCCTAGGATGATTTCGACAAGGAAAGAACGAAGACACAAAACATGAATTTTGCTAATAAATTGGGAAAATTATAAAATTAAATAGAAATAAAATAGATAACAAGATGAGAATAACGCAACTAACAGCACTCAAAAGGGAGTTTCTTACAAAAAGTTATAGTTAGACAAAATTTATCGAGAGACTAAGCGAATTTCAAGGCCTAAACGTTGGAATTTGGCCAAAAAGTGATAGACATCACAAGAAAAGCTTGTGCCTTTTGATCATTGGCCCGTTTCCCTTGAAACTGTATACTCAAAAGGATTAAAGAACACAATTTTTTTCAACACTAAATTTTTATTTTTTGAATTTTTGAATTGCAACTACGAAGGCACAAATTAGGATTAACAAACAAAAAGGAAAACAAATATAATACTGCAGACGAAATAGGAAACAATAAAAGAGAACTCAGAATAAATCAGGATGAAAAAAGGAAGCTCAAATCAAATTGGAAGCAAATCCTAGCTTATTTTGGAAAGTAGGTTTGTTTTGGTGAACTTCTTAATTCTCCTTGATTTGGTTGGAATTCCAGCAATCTTCCTTTTCCTTTCTACTCTAGAATTAGAAACAAATACTTTATATATTCCTATATAATTTTGATTTTTCCAAGATTCTTTCCTTTTTCTTTTCTTTTCCTTTTCTTGGCCGATTTTCAAGATTCTTTTCCTTTTTTTTCATTTGGCCGATTTCTTTCCTTTTTTTTTTTCAATTTAGTTACAACAACAAATCAAAAGGAAAATAAAAATAAAAGTAAACAAATTAAAGATAAAAAACAAGAAGCCAAAACCAAAATGGAAGGAAGTTCTTAAATTGAATTGGTTTCCAACCAAAAACACAAGAATGAAAAGAACAGCAATATGAAAGGATGGAAGATAAAGAAATGAATAGATAAACGATTTTGGAATTTTTTTTTTTTTTTGAATTTCAAACCTGAAATCACAAGAAAACAACATTAATGAAAATGAAAACAAAGGAATCAAAGAAACAAAAATAAGTAAAACAAAAAACATCAAATGAAAACAAAATTGATGGAAACAATAAAACAAAAATAGAAAACACAATGAAACTAAAGGATATAACTTGATTTAGAGCCTAATGTCACGGAGTTAGCTCTTTACGTTAACTAACCCGCGCGGCACTTAGCTCTTAGCTTGTCAAAAGATGCTAAGTAAGCCTTTAATTGTGTGTATGAAGAGATACGAGAGCAAAAGAGGTTAAGGAATGCTCAATTTTATTAATAAAGGAAACTTTACAAAGGTTGAGTGGAGAGAGCTTCAAGCGAATAGCCAACTAGCATATATGTTACAAATGAGGGGGATGGCCTATTTATACTTGTTGGCCTCCTAAATGTGTGGCTATAATTTATTCTCTAGAATTTTCTAAGCTATTATGTATAATGAAGCTTCCTAGAAATGCAACTCAAGAAGTCTCTAGAAGCCTCAAGGTCAGTTGGGCTTATTGGCACAAGCTTGTAGAACTTTCCATAGAGCTCTAGCTAATTCTGTCATAATTTGGCCTACCAGGCTTGCTACTGCGCACTAGCAGAAGTTTCTAGCACCCACTGGATGGTTCCAGCACCTGCTGGGTGATTCTCACGCATGCTAGCCTTGCTCAGCCTGCTGGATTATGCTGGAATTTTCTAGAAGGGACTGGCAGCGTTGGGTGCTCATTGGCGAGTGCCTGTCGCTGGCCCTGGCCTGTCGTTGGCTAGAATTCTCATCAATTCTGCTTGCCTTGCACAGACGGGCTACGCATTGGCACGCTGCTGCGCTCAGCGTGCCCGCTGGTTAGCCTACTATGCTAGCCTTGCATGCCTTCTCACAAGTTGGCGCTGGGCTTAGCCCATTTCTGCCCAACCAAGGGTTGTTGGTTGCATCCGTTTGCCAATTATGGCCAATTGCTTGCCCATCAGCCTGTTGGTTGGCCAAATGAGGCTGCCTTGGCTGATTTTTACAAGCATTACTTGCTTGGTGCTTAGCACAATCCGCGAGATTAACACCCTCCCCCACTTGTTTGTGCGCCATCCTCGTCGCGACTTCTTCTTGGTAGGGGTGTTGGTAGGAAACCTCTGTGCTTGCGGGACTTTTTCTTGCCCTCCGTTGGTATGTTGAGAGGATGTTGGCTTCCTCTTCTCATGGTTGGCCAAGCCCTTGCCATGTCTATTGGCATTGCCAAGTCCACTAGATCCCATTGCGAGTTGCAATGCAGAGAGCACTTTAGCTTTAGTGCTACCGATGCTTCTTGCAAGGATTGCATGTGTCTCAGGGTCATCGTGGATCATTAGGGTGCTTTTGTACAGAATGAGGAATGCTCGGGCTTGCTTAAAGAAGGCTAGACCTAGGACAACATCATAGTCATCCATAGGCACAATGGAGAAGTCCATCTTCCTTTACCACTTGCCAATTCGGACTAGAACTCTTCGTGCAACACCTTGAATAGGTTGTTCTTTCAAGTTCATAGCCTTTATTGAGCAATTTTGCTTGCTAACTTCATGTCCTAACTGCTTGGCCTCTTGCACATCCATGAAATTATGGGTTGTCCCCCCTGTCTAGCATAGCATTTGTGTGCTTGCCATTAACGGTAGCTTCCATGTATGATAGTTCACTCCTCTTGGGCATGCTTGGAGATGAACTATGTTGCATGGCACTTAAGAGTTGGAGAAAACCGAATCTAGCTTCTTTAGCTTCTCCCTCTTGTTGTGTTTGGTATTCAGCTACCAAAGCACTTAACTTTTTCTTGCTTGGGCAGTCTCTCGTCTAATGCTCACCATCACAGATGAAGCATGGACTAGATGCTTTGATGGTTGAGAGAAATCGCGGAGCCAAGTTGTTTATCCTTGTGGCTATTGTCTTTCTTTGACTTGCCCTCATCTCCCCCACTTTTACTAGAGTGGGGCATTTTGTCATGGGAATGAGTAGAGAGGTCAACGAGAGACTCAGTGGCGGCAATGGCAACGTCAAGGGTCTGCACATTTTGCCTTTCCAACTCTACTCTTGCCCAATCTTTCAACCCATCCATGAAGAAGAAAAGAGAGTCTCTATTGGAGAGATCTTCTATCTCAAGCATGAGGGTAGTGAACTCTTTAATATAGTCAGAGACCTTACTCATTTGTTTTAAGCAGTGCAATTTTCCTCGCGCTTCTCTATCCTTATTGTGGGGCACAAAGTGCTTGCACAATTCTGCCTTGATTGCTCCCATATGTTGAGGACGCAAATGCCTTTCTCCCTTTCGGTGTGCTTCCTTCACCACCAAAGTTGGGCAGCTTTACGCAAGAATGTAGAAGCATTGCTAATCCTTGCGTGGTCAGCTTCCACACCCATGGCCTCGAAGTATTACTCTAGGCTGAATAGGAAGTTTTCTATGACAGTGGCATTGCGTGTGCCATCATATGTAGCTGGCTTTGGCATTTTGAGCGAGTGTGTCACAGCACTACTTGTCAAAGCAGGGTTGCTATTGCGTTAAAAGGACTACCATTCTGAGTGGAGTTCATCCATTTCTCCTCGGAATCCACTAATTTCATGCTCCACAAACCCTTGCAAATCTGTGAGACGTTGGGCAATGGAGTGTATTTCTCCACTAAGCGAACTGCCAAGCTCTTCGATCATTGCCTTGGCAACACGTGTGATCTCAGTGTTTTCCTCCACCAAATTGTTGAATTGTTCGCTAAGATCATCAACGGTAGTTTGGACTTTGGAGACATGTTCCTCCAAGCCAGCAATATGAGGTTCAAGAGGATCGCTAGTGGCAGTAGCTTTAGACTTGCCACGTTTGGCAGGAGCACGAGTTTCCTCTCATCCATGTACTTGCTCTTGCATTTCCCACTAATGGCAATTTCTTCACTTGCCATGCTCCTTAGCTTCAATGGGACATAGAAGTACCTAGGATTGAAACTATTGCTCTTTACGTCGACTAACCCACGCGGCACTTAGCTCTTTGCTTGTCAAAAGATGCTAAGTAAGCCTTTAATTGTGTGTATGAAGAGATACGGGAGTGAAAGAGTTAGGGAATGCTCAATTTTATTAATAAAGGAAGCTTTACAAAGGTTGAGCAGAGAGCTTCAAGCAAATAGACAACTAGCATATATGTTACAAATGAGGGGGATGGCCTATTTATACTTGTTGGCCTCCCAAATGTGTGGCTACAATTTATTCTCTAGAATTTTCTAGGCTATTATGTACAATGACGCTTCTTAGAAATGCAGCTCAAGAAGTCTCTAGAAGCTTCAAGGTCCATTGGGCTTGTTAGCACAAGCTTGCGGAACTTTCCAGAGAGTTCTAGCCATTTCTACTGTAATTTAGCCTACCAGGCCTGCTGCTGTGCACTGGTAGAAGTTTTTGGCGCTCGCTAGACAATTACAGTGCCTGCTGGGTGATTCTCACGTGCGTTGGCCTTGCCCAGCCTACTGGATTGCGCTAGAATTTTCTAGAAGGGACTGGCAGCATTGAGTGCTCATTGGCGCGCGCCTGTCACTAGTGAGAATTCTCACCAATTTTGCTTGTCTTGCGTAGACGATTCTAGTGCCTACTGTGCCAGCCTTACGTGCCTTCTCACAAGTTAGCGCTGGGCTTTGCCCATTTCTACCCAGCCGAGGGTTTTTTGTCCCATCCGCTCACTAATTATGGCCAATTGCTTGCCTATCAGCCCATTGGTTGGCCAAGTGAGGCTGCCTTGGCCGATTTTTATAAGCATTGCAAGCTTGATGATTAGCACAATCCGCGGGATATAACACTAAGCTTTGATATCAAATTAATATGAACCCTAAACGACTTGCTTTGAGACCCAATATCTTTACGTGATGCAAACAACAAAGCATAGAAGGTAAGGATCCAATTCAACTTCCCAATGGTCCCATTACAAGAACAAGAATGAAGAAATTTAAGAAAACACTAAGGCTTGTGGGATGATCTTGCCACAATTCAAGAATGCAAGAATGAATCATTCATCAAAATGGGGATTCAAGACTCAAATCAAAGTTTGATGACAATGATTCAAGTGGATGAAGGCTAAAACATAGATATGTACCTAGGCCTTTAGTTTGTTTTTGATGTTTTTGGGCCAATATGATATGAGCCCAAGTTCAAATAAATTAAGTGTGCTTATTTAATTAGTGAGTTTTGGGCCTATTTATGTTAGGTATAAAGCCCAAAACGAGTTTAGATTTATTTCTTGTTTAGGAATCAATTTCTAACTAGGAAACTTCAATCCTTGTTTAGGAAGATTCCCTAGTCTATGTTTTATTCCAATTTAGGATGAACTTATAATTATTAGTTGTCTAGGAATCAATTTCTAACTAGGAAACTTTAATTCTTATTTAAGAAAGATTCCCTAGTCTATGTTTTATTCCAATTTAGGGTTGAACCTCTAATTATTAGTTGTCTAGGAATCAATTTCTAACTAGAAAATTTTAATTCTTGTTTAGGAAAGATTCTGTAGTCTATGTTTTATTCCCATTTAGGGTTGAGCCTCTATATAAACTCAACCATTCATGTAAAATGGAGTTAGATTTTGATAAATAAAAAATTCAGTTTTTCTTAAGAGTGTTATCTCTTGTTTTTTATTCTTGCTTGAATCAAGTTCATACAATCAAAGCTAATTACTTTGTGCATATTTATTCCAAGGTTCTCTTTCACAAGTTAGTATTATATTGCGGAGAACATCATCCAAAGGTGATCATATTCCAAGGTGCTCTATCACGGGTTGGAATTGGGTCATGGACTTGGGAAAAATCTGATTTAGCTTTCCAAGGAGTTGCTTCCAAGCATAAAGATATTGGGTCTCAAGTTTAATATACTTGGGATTCGTATCAGTTTGGTATCAGAGTTTAGGCTCTAAATCAGGTTATATCTTTCCGTTTCGTTTGTATTTTCCATTTTTTTATTTCTTTTTTATTTCTGTCTATTTTCCTTTTCGTTAAATTCCTTTGTTTTCACTTTATTAATTTTGTTTGCTATTCTTTCAAGTCAAAAATTCAAAAAAAAAATCCTAAAATCTTCTACCTTTATTAGTGTCATGTTATCATCTTCTTTAGTTTGTCTCTTTGTTTCCTACCTTTTCGTATTATTTTTATCCCATTTCTATTCTTTGTGTTTCATCAAAAATCAAGTGTTGGAAGGTCATAACTATTGCAATCATTCAAATTCAAGAACTTAAGAAGGAAGGAATCAGCTCCTAAATTGTCAACTTTAATTCGGTTTGGATTTTTGTACTTGATCTTCAATTTATCTTGTTAATCTTTAGTATTTGTCCTTAAAATTACTTGCTGCAATTGAATTTTAAAAAAAAAAAAAAAAGAAGAAGAATAAGAAGAAGAAGAGTAAAAAAATCATAATTAAAAAAAAAGCAAAAAAATAAAAAAAAAAAAGAAGAAGAAGGAAAATTCCTACAAAAAGAAAGAAGAAGCAAAAAGTGTTGAAATCTGACTTTGTGGAGTATTTATAGAAGTTATTTAGTTCCTAGAGTGAAGAAGACAAGGAAAGAAGCTGATTTTTCAAGAATATATAAGAAGAATCAAAGATTTCAGCATTCTACAAGGAGTTTGACCAAAGTCTATGCATCCTTCCAAAACAAGCTAAGATTGTTTTCTTATTCCTTTCCAAATTTTGGTTTGACTTTTCTAATCCTATTTTCATTCTGATTTCTTATTTTCTTATTCGTTTTGGTTTTTTCTTTTCGTATTTAATTATTTTCAATCTTTATTCGTGTCTCATTAGGTTTCCTAATCCCATCAAAATTCCTATATTGTTTTCCTAGTTCTATTAGGATTTCTAGTTCTTGTTTCATTGAGTCTTTAAACTTTGGATTTTATTCACATTGTAATTTAGTAAAAATCGTATTAATTTGATTTTTGCAACTAATCTTAGCAAGAGATTGAGTGGAAAAAGGCTAAGTGTGAGCACATCTAGAGAAAAGCCATTGATTGCATGTAAAACTAAACACAAGTGAACTTGAATGTCAAAACTACTTGAGTGAAACACGTGAGCGAGTGAAGTGAGGAAACTATTCTCTGCTTTACTAGCTTTGTTTTGCAGCTTCAAGATGAGTGGAACCCAAGCAAATCCATATGGGGAACTAGATAAATTCCAAGCCTTGCATGACTTACTCCAAGCTATGGAGAGAAGGACAAATGATAGATTGGATCAAATGGAGCGAAGAAGCAATGAAAGGATCAAAAGATTAAATGTTTCAGTTACAAGGTGACAGCCACCCAATGCTCCTAGGCAAGCTAGGTGAATCCAAAGAAAAGTTTGGAATGAAGATGAGGATGAAATCGAGTCCCTTGGTGATAACAAGGAGGAAGAAGAAGTAAGGCCAAGAGCTAGACAAGATAACAACAATGGTGGAATAAAACTGAAAATTCCAACATTTCATGGAAGAATAAATCCCGAAGCATACTTGGATTGGGAAAAGAAGATTGAGTTGGTGTTCGATTGTCATAACTACACCGAATCCAAGAAGTTGAAGCTTGCTGTGGCTGTATTTGATGGATATGCCATTACTTGGTGCGATGATCCCAAGCAAAAGAGGAGAAGAAATAGAGAAAGACCTATAAAAGAATGGAGGGACTTAAAGGCAAGCATGAGAAGGAGATTTGTACCAAGCCACTACTATAGGGAGTTGTACAATCGTCTTCAAAACCTATCTCAAGGGTCCAAAAATGTTGAGGAATACTACAAAGAGATAGAGGTAGCCATGATTCGAGCAAATGTGGAAGAAGATAATGAGGCTACAATGGCAATGTTCCTCAATGGGTTGAATAAGGAGATTACAAATGTGGTTGAGCTACAACCATATATGGAGCTTGAAGATTTGCTTCATCTTGCTTTAAAGGTTGAGAAGCAGTTGAAGAAGAAGAGTACCAATCGGCTATCTACCTCTTATAATGCAACATTCAAATCAAATTGGAGAAAAGATGACAAGGCTTTTTCATCCAAGCCTAGAGCTGATTCTAAGGAAGCTCTAAAGACACCCATCCCAAGCAAAGACAAAGGTAAAGCTACACCGTCTAGTTCTGGAAATATTATATGCTTTAAATGTCAAGGTGTAGGTCACTACAAGAAGAATTGTCCAAATAAAAGAACCATGATCATGCTTGATGGGGAGTACTATTCGGCTAGTGAAGAAGAAGTTGAAGAAGAAAGAATACCACCTCTTAAAGATGCAAGTGATGAAGAGGACGACAACCAACCAGAAATAGCCAAATGTGGGAGGTCTCTTGTCACAAGGAGATCGTTGAACATGCAAATCCAACATGATGATAATGTGCAACAAAGGGAAAATCTATTTCAAACTAGATGTCTTGTAAAAGATAGAGTTTGTGATGTAATCATAGATGGGGGTAGTGTAACCAATGTAGCAAGCACCACTTTAGTTGAGAAACTAGGGTTACCTACTACTAAGCATCCTCACCCTTATAAACTGAAATGGCTTAATGATTGTGGGGAAATTAAGGTGACAAGGCAAGTTCTAGCAACTTTCAAGATAGGCAGGTATAATGATGAGATTTTATTTGATGTTGTGCCTATGCAAGCAGGTCATCTATTGTTAGGACGCCCTTGGCAATTTGATAGAAGGGTGATGCATAATGGCTACACCAATCACTACACTTTTGAGAAAGATCGAAGAAAGATAACTCTTGCACCACTTTCACCTAGAGAAATCTATGAGAATGAGCTGAAAAGAATTCAAAAGGAGAGAGAAGACAAGAGTGAGAAAAAGAGTATAAATGTTGTACCAAAAGAAAGAGAGAGTGCAAAAGAAAAAAGTGGCAAAAATCTTGAGAAAGGAAAGAAAGTGAGCTCGAGTGAGAAAAATGAGGGAAAAGAAATTGTTGAAAGTAAAAAGAAACATGTCAACTTTTATGCAAAGGGAAGTGATGTTAGGGAAGCTTGGTTTTCAAAGAAAAGTATACTTGTACTCATGTACAAGGAGCTTTATTTTAACACTAATGACCTTAATGTTTCTTTGTCTAGCGTTTTTTGTTTCTCTTTTACAAAAATTTGAGGACGTCTTTCCTAAAGAGATACCCAATGGATTGCCACCCATTAGGGGTATTGAGCATCAAATCAATTTATTCTTGGTGCGTCGATTCCAAATAGACCAACCTATAGAAGTAACCCCAAGGAAACAAAAGAGCCTCAAAGGCAAGTTATGGAATTGTTAGCTAAAGAACATGTTAGAGAAAGTATGAGTCCATGTGATGTGCCCGTTTTGCTAGTACCTAAGAAAGATGGTTCTTAGCGTATGTGTGTTGATTGTCGTGTAATTAATAACATTACGGTAAAGTATCGCCATCCTATTCCTAGGTTAGATGATATGCTTGATGAGTTGCATGGTTCTACTATCTTTAGCAAACTTGATTTGATAAGTGGATATCACCAAATTAGAATGAAGGAAGGTGATGAATGGAAAACTGCATTTAAAACAAAATATGGTTTGTATGAATGGTTAGGTATGCCTTTTGGCTTGACTAATGCACTTAGTACTTTCATGAGACTTATGAACCATGTTTTGAGAAATTTTATTGGTAAGTTTGTTGTTGTATATTTTGATAATATTCTTGTCTATTCTAAAAGCATAGATAAACACTTAGAACATTTAAGGTATGTGCTTGATGTGTTGAGAAATGAAAAATTTTTTGCTAACCTTAAAAAGTGTTCTTTTTGTTTAGATACGATTGTGTTTTTAGGATTTGTGGTCAAGGTGTTGAAGTTGATGAAGAAAAGGTAAGTGCTATCAAAAATTGGCCTATTCCTACATCGGTAAGTGAGATAAGATGTTTTCATGGTTTGGCTAGTTTTTATAGATGTTTTGTAAAAGATTTTAGCATCATAGCTGCACCTCTAACAAAGGTAATTAAAAAGAATTATGTTTTTAAGTGGGGAAAAGAACAAGAAGATGCATTTAATTCATTAAAAGATAAGCTATGTAAGGCACCCATTCTTGCTTTGCCTAACTTTAATGATATTTTTGAGATTGAGTGTGATGCATCAGGTGTAGGTATTGGGGCTGTCGTTATGCAAGGAAAAAGGCCAATTGCCTATTTTAGTGAAAATCTCCATGGTGCCTCATTGAAGTACCCCACTTATGACAAGGAGCTCTATGCTTTGGTTAGAGCTTTGGAGACTTGGCAAAACTACCTTTGGCCTAAGGAGTTTGTAATTCACACTGACCATCAATCCTTGAAATTCCTAAAGGGGCAAGGTAAGTTGAACAAGAGGCATGCCAAATGGGTTAAGTTCATTAAGACCTTTCCATATGTGATCAAATACAAGCAAGGTAACGAGAACATTGTGGCTGATGCACTGTCAAGAACGTATGCTTTACTTAATGCTTTGGATGCAAGAATGCTTGAGTTTGAAAATATTAAATCTCTGTATGTTGATGATTCTGATTTTTCTAGCATTTTCAAAGCAAGTGAGAAAGTTGCATTTGGTAAATTCTATAGAATGGATGGGTTTTTGTTTAAAGAAAATAGACTTTGCATACCTATTTGTTCTATAAGAGAACTGCTTATTAAGGAGGCACATGGGGGAGGGTTAATGGGACATTTTGGCATCACTAAAACTTTAGATACTTTACATGAACACTTCTATTGGCCTAAAATGAAAAGGGATGTACATAGAATTTGTGATAGATGTGTTGTGTGCCAGCAAGCTAAATCTAAAGTTTTGAATCAAGGTTTGTATACTCCTTTACCTGTTTCTAGTAACCCTTGGACTGATATTTCCATGGATTTTATTTTAGGGTTGCCTAGATTAAAAAAAGGGAAAGATTCTATCTTTGTGGTGGTTGATAGGTTTTCCAAAATGTCACATTTCATTCCTTGTAATAAAACTGATGATGTCACAAACATTGCTAATTTATTCTTTAGGGAAGTGGTACATTTGCATGGCATTCCTAAAACTATTGTTAATGATAGGGATGTTAAGTTTCTAAGTCATTTTTGGAAAGTTTTATGGAGTAAAATTGGAATCAAATTATTGTTTTCTACTACTTGTCATCCACAAACTGATGGTCAAACTAAAGTTGTTAATAGGACTTTAGGAACTTTGTTGCATGCTATTGTCTAAAAGAACTTAAAGAATTGGGAAGAATGCATTCCATTTGTTGAGTTTGCTTATAATAGAGTTGTGCATTCTACTATTGGTTTCTCACCTTTTGAAATTATTTATGGTTTTAATCCTCTAACCCCTTTGGATTTAATGCCTTTACCTTGTAATGAAAGGAGTAGTTTGGATGGAAAGAGAGAGGCAGATTTGGTGAAGAAACTACATGAGGAGGTGCGCAAGAATATTGAGAAGAAAAATCAACAAATAGCAAGCCGAGTGAATAAGGGAAGGAGGCGTGTTGTATTCGAACCAAGTGATTGGGTTTGGGTGCATATGAGAAAAAGAAAGATTTCCAACTCAAAGGAAGACAAAGCTTCATCCAAGGGGAGATGGACCTTTTCAAGTAGTTGAGAAGATCAATGATAATGCATACAAGCTGGACCTACCTGGTGAGTATAATGTGAGTGCTACCTTTAATGTTAGTGATCTTTCTCCTTTTGATGTAGGTGTTGGAGATTCATGGATGAATCATCTTGAGGAGGGAGGGAATGATGCAAACAACAAAGCATACAAAGGCAAGGATCCAATTCAACTTCCCAATGGTCCCATTACAAGAGCAAGAATGAAGAAATTCAAGAAAACACTAAATGGGATGATTTAAGGCTTGTGGAATGATCTTGCCACAATTCAAGAATGCAAGAATGAATCATTCATCAAAATGGGGATTCAAGACTCAAATCAAAGTTTGGTGACAATGATTCAAGTGGATGAAGGCCAAAACATGGGCATGTACCTAGGCCTTTAGTTTGTTTTTGATGTTTTTGGGCCCCTATCAATATGATATGAGCCCAAGTTCAAATAAATTAAGTGTGCTTATGTAATTAGTGAGTTTTGGGCCTATTTATGTTAGGTATAAAGCCCAAAATGAGTTTAGATTTATTTCTTGTTTAGGAATCAATTTCTAACTAGGAAACTTCAATCCTTGTTTAGGAAAGTCTATGTTTTATTCCAATTTAGGATGAACTTATAATTATTAATTGTCTAGGAATCAATTTCTAACTAGGAAACTTTAATTCTTATTTAAGAAAGACTCCCTAGTCTATGTTTTATTCCAATTTAGGGTTGAACCTATAATTATTAATTGTTTAGGAATCAATTTCTAACTAGAAAATTTTAATTCTTGTTTAGGAAAGATTCCTTAGTCTATGTTTTATTCCCATTTAGGGTTGAGCCTCTATATAAACTCAACCCTTCATGTAAAATGGAGTTAGATTTTGATAAATAAAAAATTCAGTTTTTCTTAAGAGTGTTATCTCTTGTTTTTGATTCTTGCTTGAATCAAGTTCATACAATCAAAGCTAATTACTTTGTGCATATTTATTCCAAGGTTCTCTTTCATAAGTTGGTATTGTATTGCGAAGATCATCATCCAAAGGTGATCATATTCCAAGGTGCTCTATCACAGGTTGGAATTGGGTCACGGATTTAGGAAAAATCTGATTTTGCTTTCCAAGGAGTTACTTCCAAGTGTAAAGATATAGGGTCTCAAGTTTAATATACTTGGGGTTCATATCATTACGCTTAGAAATGACTCTCTTGGAAAGACAAATCAAGTTTTTAAGGAAAATCTCAACCCAATGACAAACCTGTGTTAAAGAACCTTAGTATATTGTGAACAAACAAAGTGATTAACTTTGGGAAGTTTGGATTATTGATTCAAGCAAGAACCAAAGTTGAAAAAATTCTCACAAAACTTAATTTCAAATTATTCAAGTATGTTCTATTTCCTAGATTAGCTAAGCACTTATATTATTTTAGCTAGGTTACAAACCATAAATTCTTCTTAATCAAAATTCGGGTTTGGGCTTTATTTAAACAAAACTAAAAAGCCCAAAATAACTAATTAAAATACTTAAAAATAGAAAAAGGATGGATATGGGCTCAATTAAAAAAAATCAGCCCAATGACAATAAAAAACATAGGCAGCCTAGCTTATTGTGTGCAGCTCGCTTGACGCCTCAGCCCAGCTTGCCCAACGCCTTAACCCAGCTCGCTCAGCTCACTTGACGTCTCATTATCTTAAAGAGACTTCTTAAATTCCTTTTTGGGCATATCTTTGTATACTTCTTGCAAGGCTATTAGATTCCCATCACATGTACTTAGGCGTACGGCTTATGCTCCTTTTTTATTTCTCTCCCATTTTACATTGCATGAGCTTGAACTTCCATGTTTTACCTTTTTCCATCACCTTTTGATGCAATTCATCAGTGTTAAATCTTCCTTGAATGCAATGTTTTCCAAAAGTGGTGCTCATTATGCAAGTCTTCTTGATAACATTGTAGAAAGCTTTGCATTTATTTGGGTTCCTATTGAAAGAGTCATTGAACATGAATTGAAGCTCCATTGATTCTCTTTCCATGCTAGCTTGATGAAAAGGATAGCCTTGAAGAACCATTTTGAAATCTTTATCATGCACACATTGGAGATCTTGCAAGGCATCTTGATTCTCATCATTCCCTCCCTCCTCCAAATGATTCATCCTCAAATCTTGACTTGAACAACTGGAACTAGGGAATGTGTCACTCATACCATCTTCTTGTTCTTGTTCACCTTCTTATACATCTAACTTAGCCATATCTTATGCTTCTTTCAAGATTTCTAGATGAGTATCGATCATTGAAACCCCTTCATGAATAACAATAACATCTTCTTCTTCATCACTAATCAAAGAATCATGCATCATAGGTAACAAGTCACTAACATAAATCCAACCATCTTCACATGTAGCTTGAACCGACCTAGATATGATGACTTCTCCACTATTTACTTGATCAATTACATCTTCCAAAGAGGACATGCTTTCATTATCATCATCCTTATCACTTTTAGAACTAGAGCCATTGAATGTAATTATCACCCTCTTGTTAGGGCATTAGGAAGCTATATGACTTAAACCCAAACACTTAAAGCATTTAATATTACAAGAATGGTTTGGAGTTTCATATTTACCTTTCTCCTTCTTCTTCAACATTGGTATAACTTGTCTCTTTCTTGGATCAAATTTGGACTTGGAATCAGTCCCTTCATCTTCCTTCCAAATTGATTTCCATTGCTCGGTTGAATTTGAAGAAGACAAGCTTCGATTGTTGTCCTTGTATCTAAGTTGCTTCTCAACCTTGATTGCCTTATCCCTAAGGTCACATCTTCTTTGAAATTCATTTCACCTTTTTTGTCCATCTTTTTATTAAGTTTTTCTAGGAACTCTAAGAAATTTTGCTCATCATCTTTAACTTTGAAAATCATGGTTAAAACTTAAAAAGAATGTTAGTAAAGCAAAAGAAATAATTACGCACTTCACTCCCTCACGTGTTTCACTCAAGTTCACTTGTGTTTAATCACTCTAAGAAATTTTCTAGGAACTCTAAGAAATTTTGCTCATCATCTTTAACTTTGGAAATCATGGTGAAAACTTGAAAAGAATGTTAGTAAAGCAAAAGAAATAATTACACACTTCACTCCCTCACATGTTTCACTCAAGTTCACTCATGTTTAATCACTCTTGCTTTTTACCACTCAATTCTCAATGCAACACAAACAAAAATTTAATGTTTGAATGGTTCACAACAACCAAGAGTAAGGAAGAAATTAACACAAATTTGAAAGAAAACAACAAAACAAAAATAATTGATAATTAAAATGAAATGAAGACACAAAACAAAGAAAACAAGAAACAAGGAATCCTAATGACACTAGGAAAACAAGAATCCTAATTGAATTAGGAAACATGAATTAGAATTTGACTCAGAAAATAAAATTAGAAATCCTAACTGAATTTGGCAAACAAAAGTTGAAATCCTAATAGAACTAGGAAAATAATAAAGGAACCGTAATTGTCTTAGGAAACCTAATTGGACACAAATAAAAGAAGATATCTTAGAATGGAAGTAGGAAAGTCAAACCAAAAATTGATAAGGATTAGGAAATCAACTCTTAGCTTATTGTGACGAGATGCTTGACTTGGTCAACTTCTTGTTGAAAATTCAAATCCTTTTTTATTCTCCTTGATTTATTTGGAATTCCAGCAATCTTCCTTTTCCCTTCCACTCTAAAATTAGAAACAAACACTATATATATTCCTATTTAATTTAGATTTGCCAAGACTCTTTTCTTTTCTTTTTTTTTTTCCTTTCCTTGGCCGATTTCTTTCTTTATTTCTTTCTTATTTTAATTACAGCAACAAACAAATTGAAAATCAAATACAAGAATCCAATCCGAATTTGAAGTCTTCAAGCTTATGATGGATGAATGCTCCACTTCCTTCTTCTTGAATTCGAATTAGTTTCTAAGTAACTATGGATGAATTTGACCTTCCAATGAAACAAAGAATAGAAATACAAAAGGGTAGAAAACAATGAGATAGACGAAAATAAGACACAAACAAAGAAAGGTGTACAAATTTTTTTTTTTTTCAAATTTCAAACCTAAAAAACAAGAAAATAGAATTAAATGAGATGAAAACAAAGGAAAGTAATGAAAACAAAAACAAATAGAAACAAGAAAACAAACCAAAATAGAAAACACAAACGAAATGGAAAATATAACCTGATTTAGAGCCTAAGCTCTAATACCAAAGTGATACGAACCCTGAACGACCTACTTTGAGACCCAATACCTTTACACTTGAAAGTGACTCCCTTGGAAAGCCAAATCAAGTTTATAAAGAAAAACCTCAATTCAATGATAAACCTGTTTTAAGGAACCTTGGTATGTTGTGAACAAGTAAAGTAATTAGCTTTGAAAATTCAGGTTTTTTATTCTAATCCAAGAACTAGATTTGAGAATACTCTCACAAGCTTAAAGCTTAAATTTGCGGGAAATCAACTTATCTATCTTTTTATTGAATGAATAGCTAAGTATTTATAGTGTTACAAAGACTCTAAATAAGAATTAGCTAAGGACTAGGCAATTTTCCTATATAAGGATTGAAGATTCTTAATTAGAAATAACTCCTAAACTACTTATTATTCAAGAAAACTGATTTCTAAACAAGAAAACAAGCTAATCCCGTTTTTGGGCTTAAACCTAATATAAACAGATCCAAAACTTACTAATTACATAAGCAAACTTAGTTTAATTGAACATGGACTTATATCATATTGATACAGGCCCAAAAACATCAAAAACTAAAGTAAAACAATTATATTTGAAAAGAAAATGAAGCAAATAGAATGCTACACACCCAAGGACATGCCCATGTATCTAGGTGTGTTGGCTTTTGCCCCTCTCCCATTTTATGTTGTTTGAAGCTTGAACTTCCATGTTTTGCCTTTTTCCATCCCCCTTTATGCAATTCATCAGTGTCGAAGCTTCCTTGAATGTAATGCTTTCCAAAAGCGATGCTCATTATGCAAGTCTTCTTGATAACATTGTAGAAAGCTTTGCATTTCTTTGGATTCCTCTTGAAAGAGCCATTGACCATAAATTGAAGCTCCATTGACTCTTTCCATGCTAGCTTGATGAAAAGGATAGCCTTGAAGAACCATTTTGAAATCTTTTTCATGCACACATTGGAGATCTTCTTACAAAGCATTTTGATTCCTATCACTTTAACACCTTTGGATATTTTGCCTTTGCCCACTGCTAAGCATGCAGATCTTGATGGTAAGAAAAGGGCAAAATTTGTGAGGGATTTACATACCAAGGTTTGAGCAAACATTGAAAGAAAGAATGAACAATATGCAATACAAGCAAACAAGGGGTGAGTCAAGGTTGTCTTTGAACCTGGAGATTAGGTGTGGGTACACATGAGGAAGGAGAGGTTTTCCACACAAAGGAAGCCAAATTGTAGCCTTGAGGAGATGGACCTTTTCAAGTTATTATAGCACTTGGTTAGATAGCATATTTCCTATAAATAGACTTTGTTATGAAGCAGCCTACACACCAAGCTCCAAGGATTCAACATCAAGAGGATGAGCATGACTAGGGAGGCAAGGATCAAATTCAGGAGGTTTCTAATCCAATTAGCATGCCTCAAGGACCTAACACTAGATCATGGGCCAAGAAGATTCAACAAGCTTTAATTTGTCATCTACAAGATTTGGTGAATTCGGCTTGTAATGGGTTGCCACACCAAGGCTTTGAAACTATCGTAGCTCAAGTTTACTACAACTTAACTCAAGTCCAAATTCATAATGGGCTTAATTAATTTTGTGTTTAGTTATAAGCCTTGTTAATTGGGGGCAATTATATGTGTTAATATTTTTGATAATGGGCTGTCCAAACTTGTTAATTTAAAAGCCCATTAGTTTGAGTTTGTTTATTTTAGTTTATGTTTTTTAGGTCTTGAAAAGGCTATATACAGCCAAAAAACATGTTTTAGAAAGGAACTTTTGGATGAATAATAAAAAACAAACCTAAAAGCTATTTTGCTTTTGTCTTTGTGTTCTTGTGTAGAATACGTGCTTAAGGAACATTCAAGTAGATTGATCATCTTCTTGTGGAGTGTTTCGAATATGGAATTCAGAAATGAGTTTTCTTTATTCTAGATCTTTGATCATCTTTCTAAGCAATATGATTTCTAGCCTTTCTTAGGGGTTGAGACTAAATTGGCTATTGGGGTTTTCAAGTTAATGTTGTGGGAGTCCTTAATAATCAAAGGGGTTATTAGGCTTATATCTTAGAGGTTCCATATCAGACTCGTTTTCTATTGTAAAAAGAAAGTTTTCAAATGATTGTTGAATAAAATATTATAAGAGGATTCATTAAACTTTTGTTCTCTTTGACCTAACTATTCGAACTTATCAAAGCTAATCACTTTGTGGCATTCAACTGGACTTATCAAAGTTAATCACTTTGTGGCTTTCTAACCTTCATACATATGGTTTTTCACATAGGTTCATCAATGGGTTGGATTTTCCTTGTTTCAAATTTGATTTGGCTTTCAAAAGGTCATTTTCAAACATATTAGCGTGGGGTCATGATGAGAGTCAAGATGCCTTGCAAGAAGATATCTATGCATGATAAAGATTTCAAAAAGTTTCTTCAAGGCTGTCCTTTTTATCAAGCTAGCATGGAAAGAGAATCAATGGAACTTCAATTCATGTTTAATGGCTCTTTTAAGAGAAATCCAAAGAAATACAAAGCTTTCTACAACATTATCAAGAAGATTTGCATAATGAGCATCACTTTTGGAAAGCATTGTATTCAAGGAAGTTTCAAGATAATATGTAATTCTTTGGAGAGGTATTTGAATAGAATGGAGACACAAAGCATCAATAATGGCTGTGTGAAGGAAGAGAGGCAAATTAAGAATAAGTTACATGTCCAAATTTTGTTATTTTAATTTAGTTATATATTATCCATGATTTAAATTTGATTATATATAATAAATTTAAGCTTTAAGCTTGTGAGAGTTTTCTCAACTCTGGTTCTTGGATTAGAATCAAAAACCCAAACTTTCAAAGCTAATTATTTTGCTTGTTCATAATATACCAAGGTTCTTTGACACAGGTTCTTCATTAAGTTAAAGTTTTTCCTTGCAAACTTAATTTGGCTTTCCAAGAGAGTCGCTTCAAGCGTAAAGATATTGGATCTCAAAGCAGGTCATTTGGGGTTTGTATTAGGTCACAAGATAGGTCTTTTGTGGTTGGCATCATCAGCTTGCCTTACCTCATTTCTAGACCAAACCCTTTGATTCATCTTAACATAAAGCTTGTCAACTGGCTTTTCTAGATCGAGCTTGTTAACTCAAACTCCTCAACTTGTCTCTCTGGTATCAAGGCCATCAACTCGCTTCTCCAAACCAAGCTCATCAATATGCTCCCTTGACTCGTCTATCTAGTGTCGAGGACATTAGCTTGCCTCATCATATCAAGCTTGTCAATTCAAGTTCCTCAACTCATCTTGCTATTATTGAGTTTTTAACAAGAAGTTGGTATATACTTTAAGTTTTTGTTCATAACGATGATTTTATTTCTTATTTACCATGAACTTATATTGTATCTTACATGTTAAATTATTGAAATTGAGCTATTTTTATTTCAGTATTGATAATGATCAAATGTTGTTCTTCAACTTGATAATTGAGCCATGGAGGTCATTGGGCCATTATGTTGTTCTTTGATCCAACTAAGCCATAACTAAGATTAAGCCGTGTAATGTAATTGACACAATGCCCTATTATTGGGGAAAATGCTATTAGACTGTATACACTAGTGACTCACCTGATAGGGTCCTACCTAGGGAGGATTATGTAGCTTAATGCATATGCCCTAATCAAGCATATGTGAATATTTTGAGTCTAGGCAGTGCCCATGATTTGTTAGATATGTTATGATATGTTAAGTTTCTATTATTATATTTTGATGGGTCATGTCCATTTGTTCAAGGGCTATAGTTTATATAATGATTCAAAACTTATGATTGTGGTTACATAATGAGAATGATTATTCTTTCATAAACTTCCAAGTTTTAATATATTACACATATTTATAAGTTTGAAGACTCACTCCTATTTTATTTTTTTTAGGTGCTAAAGTCACAGAGGATACGGCTTCTTGCTTCATTTCCTCCTTCAAGAAACAAAATATGATGTATAGTTTTGAAGAACTCTTTTATGGTAAATTTGAATTTGTTACGTTATACTCTAGATGCTCCATAGTGCTTCAGGTTATGGTAATTCTATATGGATAGCAAATATAAAACTTTAGTGAGATGTGTCTAATGATATGTTTATTATTGGATTTTTCCTTTTTCATTATAGATGAAGGATTAAAAGTAAATCTTTGATTTATTTCCAAAAAAAAAAATTAAATTTTTGAACTATAAATTTAGCAAAATATTTTGTTAAATAATAATGTATATGGTCAATTACAGTTATGTGCAACTTTTATATATGTGAGTGTGATATCGATGGGCTAATTGAATGTAAAACTAGGAATTATACCTATATGGATATATATTGATTTTTTCTAGTTAGTGTAATTGATTAAAGGAAATTTCATGTGTTAATTGGTGATATGATCTCATTCAAACCAAAGAAGAGCCTATCATCTTATTGGACTTAGAAGAAGATCAAAAGAATCTTGGTGACATTGATTCAAGCCCAACAAACTCAGGATTGGGGTCTTTTTAACTAAAGGGACTTGAAGATTGAAGTTTAATTGCAAGGAATATGAGCTATTTTGGATATGTTCATTAATTTATCTAGCCCATACTACTCAAGTCACTTTATTTAGCTTATTTGGACCTGCTTTAACATACTTTAGTTAATTATTTAGTTATATTCAATTTGGGCCTTTTATAGTTTAATTTAAGCACAAATATGAATTTAGGTCTTTTATTTCATATTGTGTTAGTTTTTATCAGTATTATGTTTATTCTTATGGCCAAACATCCCAATTAAGGTTACTTATCCCTTATTCCCTATATATAATCAGCCTTTCTCTTTGTATCAATCAGATTTGACCTTTCTGACTAAAAATTATTGTTAAAGGACTCTCCAAACTTTAAATCCTTTGAACTATTCAAACTTACCAAAGCTAATTGCTTTGTGGCATTCAACCGAACATACAAAGTTAATTACTTTTTTTCGCTTATAACATATTAAGATTTTTTGACACAAATTTATCATTGGGTTGAGATTTTTTTTTCATATTTCAAATTTGATTTAACTTTTCAAGGGATCACTTTTAAGCATAAAGATATTGGATTTCAAGATAAGTTGTTTGTGGTTCGTATCAATTGAGTTCTACGAGTGATTGGTGGTCTTAAACATATCATACCTTAAAACCGTCAAATAATAAAATTTTAGTGTGACAAATAAAATAATATGAATAATCTAATATTAGATTGAAATTCGGAAGTGTGTATTTGGAAAAAAAAATTGTTTAATCTAATTATATTAATTATATTTTTTAATATATGTGAAATTCAAAATATATCTATTTTTATAAAAAGGTGAAAGTATATGTTAAATTAGACTTAAAAAAATTGGTAGTAAGTAGTAATGAACTGTTCAAACCGATCCCAACCTACAAAAAGCCAAAAAAAAAAAAAAAAAAAAAAAAGGGAAAACTTGGCTTTGACATCACATGATCGCAGTAGTTTAGATTCAATCAATATAAATGGGCACCCTCCTTTTTTTTTTATTATATGAGGTTTTAGCAATCAGTTAAATTTTTTTTTGTTTGATGTTTTAAAATATTAAAGCTGTATTTATTTATTTTTAATAAGTTTATTCCTTTTTAATTTTTTTTGTCAAAAAAAAGGCTACTTATATTCTCACAAAAATTAAAAAATAATTAATTTTAATTAAATAATGATTTTTATTTATTATAATTCACAAATATCACTTCAATTATTTTACTAAATAATTATCTTATAAATAAATATTATTTAATTTTTTAATACTAAATTTTAAAACTAATAAAATTTTATTATTTTTATAAAAAAAATTAAAATTTCATTATTGATTAACGTGTCATTAACTCAATTTTTTTTTTATTTCATGAAGAATGTGAAAAGATACATGCATATCTTTGTTGATATTCTAATAAAATTAATTAATAGTTTAATGATAAAATTATGGTACATTAATGGTGAAAATATATTAAATAATATTACATTAATAAATTAATAAATTAATTATCATTTCGAAAAGAGGGAAGTGACTTAATTTAAAATAAATAAAAAGAAAAATGAACCTATCTTTTTAGATAGAAAAATATATTAAAAATTTAAAGAATATGTTAAATATTTTAATTAAAGTATTTAATTATAATAAAATTATTAAAGATAAATTAATTAGTCTCTTACTTTTAAAAATAAAATTTAATTAATTTTTTTAATTGACGTGAAGTTGAAATAATGAAAAACGGGAGTAAATAACTAGTGAAAGTGATAATATCGTTAAGCAAAGCCAAAACCCGAACTCCCATATTTACAATGCTAATTTTCAATGGACTTAGTTCCATCATCCATCAACAACTCTTATAGATTGATGGGAATTGTAAGAACATCAGCCAAGAAATGCGTGGAGGGCCACCATCAGACACATGAAAGGCTGTCGACACACCACACCAGCTAGCCATGCAAATGCAAATGCCAACAAATATATAGAATTTTAAAAAATATTATCCATTATTATTTTTTAAAATATTTTAAAACGCTTATTTACTTTAAATTAAAAGATTGTATTCTCAAAATTAATAATAAATATAGTGATAAATGAATATATGTAAAAGTATAAGTGAAAAAATATACTTCTTCCGTCCTAAAAAAGTTATCTATTATTTTTTTTTTAAATATCTTTAAACACTTATCTAATATAAAAATAATTATAAGTATTTGTCTATTTTATCCTTATTAATTAAAAAGTATGTATTATTAAAATTGATAATAAAAGTAGTAATAAATAAGTATATATAAGAATATAAGTAGAAAAATATAATAAAATTTATTAATTGACAAGTAATTAATAATATTTTCTTTAACTATATGAGAAAAAAAAAGTAGATAATTTTTTAGAACGAAAAAAGTAATAAAATTTATAAGTTGACAAATAATTAATAATATTTTCTTTAATTAATAATATTTTTATAAATTATATGAAAAAAAAGCTAATAATCTTCTCGGGAGAGGGTTTTTCTTTATATTGATATTAATAATAATAAATATTTTAGAGAGAGAAAATCAATGCTTTCCCGAGTAGAGAGCGACAGTCAAAAACTCACCCCACAAACTAATTATTAAGATATCTTGTGTATCATAACTTTGCAACACCGACTCCATCTTTCAAGGGCAAATTAATTCACTTACTATCCTTACATTTATTACTTTTTTTTTTTTTTTTTTCAATAGAATCATTTATCACTCTTTTAAAAGCTTTTTTTTTACTTTTGAAAGCTCAAAGTCTACTTTCTTCTCTCTTTTTGTGCTTTTCTCCTTCCAAAACTTTGGAAAAAGTCCATTTTTTTTTTCTTTTTTAATTCCTCTCTCTAAATTTCCGTGTGTTGACTTTATTATTATATCCCAACTTTCATCTGTATGTCTCATATCTCCAAGTATAAAAACCATACTCGTGCCCTCCTACGACGTTTCAATATCTCTAGTGACTCCAATTGTAAGCTTTTTAATTACATCACTCTTTTTTCTTTTTCTCTTATCTTCTCTATTCAGATTAGCCTATATTGGTATACACAATTATTTTGGTATCTTGGGTCTGATACTTTTCTGGGTCTTAAAAATGGATGGAATAGATGTTCCATGTCATTTTCTTTGTCCGATTTCTCTGCAACTAATGAGAGATCCAGTTACTATCTCAACTGGGATCACCTACGATAGAGTAAACATAGAGAGATGGTTATTTTCTTGCCACAACAACACTTGTCCTGTTACAAAACAGGTGTTGAACGATGAACAAGATCTAACCCCAAACCACACTCTTCGCCGCTTGATCCAATCTTGGTGCATCCTCAATGCCTCTCATGGAATCGAACGAATCCCAACGCCAAAACCACCCATTGACAAAACGCAGATCGCCAAAATAATTAAGGATGCTAAAACATATCCACATTTGCAGCTCAAATGTCTAAGAAAGCTTCGATCGATCACCCTCCAAAGTGAAAGGAATAGAAGCTTTCTTGAGGCTGCTGGTGGAGTTGATTTATTGGCTTCAATTATTAAAAAAATGATAATAATTCTACTACGTCTGTAACAGATGATGAATCTGACAGTGATGTCACAAGAGCAAGCGACGAAGCATTAAGTATTCTTTATCATATCAAAGTCTCTGACAACCATTTGAAGAATCTTATATCAAAAAATGATGAGTTTATAGAGTCACTGACACAAATCTTGAAACACTGTAACTATCAATCAAGAGCTTATTCAACAATGTTGTTAAAGTCTATATTTGAAGTGGCCGATCCAATGCAATTAGTTACTCTCCGAACAGAAATCTTTATCCAAATCGTAAATGTTTTGCGCGATCAGATCTCACACCAAGCGTCAAAGGCAGCATTGAAACTGCTAGTGGAAGTTTGTCCTTGGGGGAGAAACCGAATCAAAGCAGTAGAAGGCGGTGCAGTTTCAGTATTAACTGAGCTACTACTTGAAATATCAGATAAGAGAGCTTCTGAACTTATACTAATTGTGTTGGATCTCCTTTGTGGATGTGCTGAGGGAAGAGCAGAGTTACTGAAGCATGAAGCGGGTCTCGCAGTCGTTTCGAAGAAAATACTAAGAGTTACTCATGTGGCAAGTGATAGAGCTGTGAGAATTTTGAGCTCTATTTGTAGGTTTTCAGCAACTTGTAGGGTTCTTCAAGAAATGTTGCAAGTTGGTGTTGTGGCAAAGTTGTGTTTGGTGTTGCAAGTGGATAGTAGTTTGAAGAGTAAAGAGAAAGCTAGAGAAATCCTCAAGTTGCACTCTAGAGTTTGGAGGAATTCTCCTTGTATTCCTGCTCATTTAATGTCTTCTTACCCATCTTCTTGATTGAAGAAATTTTTTGTGTGCATATAAGAAATGGGGAAAAGTAGGCCTCATCGCTAGTTAAACATTAATTGTTCAAGAGCTAGAATCTTGATGAAAATAAGTTTTGATGAAAATAAGTTTAGTATCATTGTTTTCTTTCTTTTTTTTTTTTTTTTGGAATGGTCATGCTCAATTTTTTTTTTTTTAGTTCTTGTTCAAAATTTAGATCACCATACTAACATTATTTGTATATTTTTTTGTGGACATTCAAGTAAAGTCTGTTTATAATGGAAACCTCGATCCATAGATTTTGAATAATTGTCAGAGCAATTGTTGGAAAATAACTTCCCATGAATGGGAAGTTATTTGTAAGTAAAAATAGAAAGAAAAAACATGTATGTGTGTGAAGTATAAATAAGATAGAATACTACAGTGCAATGTGTGACATATAAAAAATACAGAACATTATAGAGAAATAGAGTATAACATAGAAAATAGGAAAACAACAAAATTCTCTTTGCAATTGGAATCTAGGCTATGGATTGTGTAAAGCTCCTGTTTGGGATTCTCTGCTGACTAGTAATTTAGTCTGTCCTGCTTCCACGGAAATGTGAGTTTTCTTTTCTCCTTCTTTCACTTCTTATAGCTTAATTTTTTTGCTCCTTTTTAGATAATTTTATCACCTTTAATTTTAAAGTAAGACACCATTATAGATAATTTATCACCTTTAGTTTACAAACAGCACCCTACTTCTGTTTCTTTGCCCCAATAAAAGATTTTGCATATGAACTTCATAAATTCCCAACTGTATACTAGTATTCCCTCCATTTCAAAATATCTGATATTTATGGTTTCGATATATAGATTAAGAAAACTATTAAATTGTCGCATTTTAAAAGGAAAAAGACTAATTTTTTATTTTAGTGTGGAGAAATAAAAATAATTAATGAAAATATTTACTGGAGAAAATAATGGGAGGATAAAGCTGAAAAAAATAATATCTTACTAAAATCCTAAAATAGCAAATATTTTGGAAAAAAATCCTCTAAAATGACAAATATTTTAAAACTGAGAGAATAATTAAATGTGACCCTAAAGTCGAGAGAAATGAAGGTACTGATGCGACCCTCTAGCTATAGAGAATTAGGAACTAATTATATTAATAAGAAATTCTCAAGAACAAATCCAAATCAAGAAAAAGGAAAGCTTGATCCAATCCAAATGTGTTGTAGAGACCAAAAGTATGGGGGTTGATTGCCATTAGTTGCACTGATACGATCATATTTGAGTTCTATGCAAGAACTAAGAAGAATTCCTCAACAAAGTGAAAGAAAACTCAAATTTTAGTTCAATGATCATCTATCCTTTTGAGGGCTGCCTAGCTAAGTATTTATAATGACTTAGCTAGGTTACAAACCCTAAAAATAACTTAAATTCGTTTTAGGCTTTAATTTAATATAAAACAGGCCTAAAACTTAATAATTGTTGTCTTAACATAAATTAAATGAATATGGGCTAATAATAAAACAAAAGGAGTCCAAAAAAACTGAAACTAACAAAATTCAAAAAAAAAAAAAAAATTTTGTGAAACACTAAAATTTGGACAAAATGAAATCCTAGTATATGGTCGTGTACACAGCCATGTAAACCATTTCGTTGCTGCCCTTTTTTGGTTTGCTTAATTTTTGTCTTTCCTTTGCTTGGTCCATGGCCTTTAGGTCTTGTTCTTCCAGTTATAAGCTTTGACCATCATTTTGCACCCAAGAATAGGTTACCATACTTGGAGTAGCCTTGGAAACCTCTTGAATAGCTTGGAAGTCTTCGAGAATTGATTTTTTATCTTGTATTTCCATGATCAAATCTTGCAAATCTTCTTTCATCCTTCTAGTCCTTGCTCTTGTCATTGGACCTCCAATCCCTTGCAAAGGATCTTGGAAAGATTTTTGGAACCATGCTGATGAGAATCAAGATGCCTTACAAGAAGTCTACAAACATTTGCATGATATACATTTCAAAAAGATTCTTTAAGCTTGTTCTTTCTATCAAGATAACTCACAATTAAGAGAATTCTAATCAATTTACTTGTTTGTTGAATCATTCAAGAAGAAAAGAAGATTGCATGAAGTTTCTTACAAGCTAATTAAGGAAATTTGGATCATGAGCTTTGCATATGGATCCAATTACATTCAAGGAAGCTTCAACATTGATGAATTGCATAAAGGGGGTTGGAAAAAGGCAAAACAAGAAAGTTCAATGATATGATCCTAGGTGAGGCCACCTTCATATCAAGATGATTATGGGATTCAAGCCTCAAATATTCAATATAAAGATGAACAAGACCTAGAGGCCAAAGTAAAGAAATTATGTTAATGTGAAACTAGAGGCATCACGGTCGTGACACCTGTCGCGATCGCAATAGGAGCTAGACTCTTCTTTGTTGTGGGTGCGATAGCCGTAACGAGTGCAATGAATGCTTGACTGATTGTATTTTATGTTTTCCAAGTTTTAATTGTTTTATTATTGTGTCTAAGGTTTGTGGGCCCTAAACTACCTATGATAAGTGGTCGAAATTAGATTTTTAAGTAGGATTCTTCTTTCCTTATAAAGATAAGATTTCCTAAATCTTATCATATTCTAAGGTTAGGGTTTGTGTTCTCTATAGATATGTTCTCAATTAAACTTGTAATGATAGTTTTTGAAGGAGAATATTATTAATTAATAAAATGTCAGAGTTTATTCTCCTTTTATTGTTTCCAATTATATCTTTATATGATTGAAATAAAAAAACTAGAACTTATCAAGATCTGCCAAACCTTATGGCGTTCATACTTTTCTATGGCTTTATAGCTTCTATTCTCCACCACATATGTTGGCTTTGGGTGGGGTTCCATTTCTATTACCTGAAGTTGGTTTTTCCTAGGTTGTTGATTTCAATTTGTTCATGGGTTTGATGGTCTCTACCATCCGGGTTCGCATCATTCAAGCTTCATACATGATCCATGGGAGGAATCGAAAGGAGCAGAATGAAGTTGAGTTACATGATCATGTAACTCTTCTTTCACATGGCCTTATAGTGCAAATCATGGCTGTCCAAAATTTTACACTTTTCATTTTTCAATTTCATTATTTTAACTTAATTTCTATTGTTTTGGGCCCCTATCAATATGATATAAGCCCATATTCAATTAAATTAAGTTTGAACATGTAATTAGTAAGTTTTGGGCCTGTTTATATTAGATTAAAGCCAAAAAATGAGATTAGATTGTTTTCTTGTTTAAGAATTGGTTTTCTTGTATAACAAGTAGTTTAGGAGTTATTTCTAACTAGGAATCTTCAATCCTTATATAAGAAGATTTTCTAGTCCTTAGCTAATACTAATTTAAGGTTTTTGTAACACTATAAATACTTAGCTATTTATTAAATAAAAAAGTAAAGTTGATTTTCCACAAATTTAAGTTTTAAGCTTGTGAGAGTGTTCTCAAATTAGGTTCTAGGATTAGAATCAACCCAAACTTTCAAAACTGATTACTTTGCTTGTTCACAACATACCAAGGTTCTTTGACATGAGTTTGTCATTGAGTTGAGATTTTTCCTTATAAACTTGATTTGGCTTTCCAAGGGAGTCGCTTTTAAGTGTTAAGGTATTACATCTCAAAGTAAATCATTAGACGATCGTATCAGTTTAATATCAGAGTTTTAGCTCAAGTTATATCCTTTTTGTTTTATTTTCTGTTTCGTTTTCCTTGATTCTTTGTTTGTTTTGTTAGTTTCATTTGTTTCCATTTATTTCGTCCCTTTTCATTCTAATTATATTTTGTTCTTTTGTTTTTCCATCAATTAAAAAAAAATTAGTGTCAAATCATTTGTTCCTTAGTGTTTTATTGAGTTAATTGATCATTTCTATTTATTTAGATTGAAGTTCATTGTTTATCATCATAAAATTAAAAAAAAAATTACCAATTTGAAAAATTTTAAAGCATGTGTTTCTTCAATTTGTTTGCTATTAGAGTCTTATCTTCATTATTTTTTTTGTGTTTTCCTGAATTCTTGTGTGATTCTTGTCTTCAATTCAGTGATTAGTTGTGTAAAAAAAAATGAGAGAAATTTAAAATTGAAAAAATTAGAAAAAAAATAATAAAGCAAAATTCGTCCAAAATAAAAAGAAAGAAAAGAATCAACCATAGAGAAGAGAAAAGTAAGTTTTGTAAGCTGAACTAACTTCCTTGTATGAGTTAGACAAGGAAAGAATTATTTAATTGCTTTCCGAGTAAATCTGAATTATTTATGAAGATTGAATTAGGAAGAATTATTTTAATTAAATTAAAATTAGGATTGAAGTAGGAATTGACTTTCAACTCAAGAATCATAATTGTACTAGAATTAGAATTCCTACCTCCCTAATCCTACTAGGTTTAGGATTCCTATTTTATTTCAATTTCCCATCTCTAGTTTTGCACTTGAGTAATTCTAGGTTTCTTACTTCCCATCCAACTAGGACTAGGATTCATAAAATTTTTCATTTCTTGTTTTCTTTGTTTGTGTCTTCAATTTTAAGTATCAATTATTTTTCTTTTTTTTTTTTTGAATTGGTGTCAAATTCTTCCTTACTCTTGGTTATTGTGCACCATTCAAGTATTAATTGAGAGTTAAGTGGTAAAAGGCAAGAGTGATTAAACATGAGTGAACATAAGTGTATCTATTTTTGAGTGAAACACATGGGGGAGTGAAGTGAGGTTTTGCTTTACTAACATTCTTTTCAGTTTTCATAATGAGTACTAGATAAAAGATGATGAGCAAAATTTCTTAGAGTTCCTAGAACAATTTAACAAAAATATGGACAAAAGGTGGAATGAATTTCAAAGAAGATATCACCTTAGAGATATGGATGTGCTCCTTAAAAAATATCAAGCCATGGAAAGAAAATTTAATAGAATTCATGATCGATTTGAGAGGCTTGAAAGTACACTCATAAGGAGGCGATAACCAAAAATTCAAAATTCATCTAGGCGATTTGCAAGATGAAATCAAGTAATTGATGTGTCTGAACCACCATTAGATACTATGAAAAACAAAGATGAAAAGGCTGAAGTCATTATAGCTAGACCCATTCAAGCTACATGTGATGCTAATTGGATTTATGCTAGTGACTTATTGCCTATGAAGCATGATTCTTCAATTGGTGATGAAAAAGAAGACACTGTTGCTGTTTATGAAGAGGTTTCAATGATCGATACTCATCTAGAAATTTTGAAGGAAGCATAAGATGTGGTTGAGTTAGATGTATAAGAAGATGAATAAGAACAAGCAGATGGTATAAGCAATGCATTCCCTAGTTCTAGTTGCTTAAGTCAAGATTCGAGGATGAATCATTTTGAGGGAGGGAATGATGAGAATTAAGATGCCTTACAAGAAGTCTACAAACATTTGCATTATATATATTTCAAAAAGATTCTCCAAGATTTTTCTTTCTATCAAGATAACTCACAATTAGAATTCCAATCAATTTACTTATTTGTTGGATCATTCAAGAAGGAAAGAAGGTTATATGAAGTTTCTTACAAGCTAATCAAGGAAATTTATATCATGAGCTTTGTATATGGATCTAATCACATTCAAAGAAGCTTCAACATTGATGAATTGCATAAAGGGGATTGGAAAAGGCAAAACATGGAAGTTTAAGTTTCATACATGATCTATGGGAGAGGAATCAAAAGGGATAGAATGAAGTTGAGTTACACAGCCGTGTAACTCCTCTTTCACATGGTCGTATAGTGCAAATCATGGCTATCCAAAATCTTATACTTTTTATTTTTCGAATTTCATTATTTTAACTTAGTTTCTATTATTTTGGGCCCCTATCAATAAGATATAAGACCATGTTCAATTAAATTAAATTTGGACATATAATTAGTGATACAAACCCCAAGTATATTAAACTTGAGACCCAATATCTTTATGCTTGAAAGTAACTTCTTGAAAAGCTAAATTAGTTTTTCCCCAAGTCTGCTACCTAAATCCAACCCATGATAGAGCACCTTGGAATATGATTACCTTTGGATGATGATCTCCATGACACAATACTAACTCGTGAAAGAGAACCTTTGATGCGAAACCCCAAGAGACCCGCCTTAAGACCCACACACTGTTACACTTGCTAACAGCCCCGAGGAAAGCCAAATCATATCTAAAGCCAAAAAGCCTCAACCCTTTGATGAACCCATATCAAAGAACCTTGGTATGATTTTCACTCACAAATTAATTAGCTTTGGAAGCTTTAGGCTGATTCTTGTCAAGAACCAAATTTGAGAGTAAAACTCACAAAGAAAATTCGTAAAATCATCAAAAAGTTTTGATTACAATGTTAAGTGGTTTTATATGAAAACCACCAAAGACAACTTCTCTAGGAAGCTAAAATAACTTTAATTCGGATTTGGGCTTAGTTACATGTAAAACAGACCCAAATCTATTTAATATGATGTCTAAATATAAAATTAATTAAGTATGGGATACTAATCTGAAAGGCTCAAACTCATACAAAATCACATTAAAGTAATTATTTCTAACTATAGAATTAAACCCAAAATCTGGACAACCCCATATTAATTCCCATGAATTTAGATCTTCATGTTTTCTTCCACAAGCACTTGAGATAAGTTAACTAATGCTTGATCTGAATCATGAATCCCAATTGGTTACTTGATTCTTCTTTGCAACCTTCAATTGCAGACAAATTATTCTACAATCCTTTTAGTAAGCCTTGAATTGCAACTTTGAATCTCTTGGCTTTGGATCTTTTAATTGGTCCCATTGGTAATGTTAATGGATCCTTGCTTGGCTTGATTTGGTTGGATCCCTGGATTGCATCAACCTTGAAATAAATATGCATAAAATAATTAGCTTTAATTGTAAGAACTTGAATAAAGCAAGAATAAAAAACAAGAGATAACACACTTAAGAAAACTAAATTTTATTGATCAAAACTTAACTTCCCTAATGAATAGCTAGGTATTTATAGTGTTACATAAACCCTAAATTAGAATTAGATAAAGATTAGGAAATCTTCCTATTGAGGATTCCTAAACAAGAAAGAAAACTGATTTCTAAACAAGAAATAAATCTAAACTCATTTTGGGCTTTAAACCTAACATAAATTGGTCCAAAACTCACTAATTACATATCCAACTTAATTTAATTGAACAGCAGCTTATATCATATTGGTAGGGGCCCAAAAGCATTAAAAACTAAAGTAAAATAATAAAAATCTTAAAATAAAAAGAATTACATAGTAACCTATATGCCCACATATATGCCTATGATCAAGGGTGTGTTGAGCATCCTACCCCTGAACCAAGGTGTGTTCCAGGGCCTATTGCATCTTGCCCCTATACCAAGGTGTGTTGCAAGACCTATTGCATCCTGCCCATGTTGAATGAAGAATGGTAGCCTTGCAAACATTTAAATAGATTAGGCCCAAGCAAATAAGAATGTAATTTGGCCTCTTCATCTTGATATTGGGCTTGAATAGATTGATTAGGCCTTTAAAGCTTCCTTGAATACAGTTAGATCCATATGCAAAGCTCATGATCCAAATATCCTTGATTGGTTTATGGGCCCTTGAATCTCATTATACAAAGCTCACGAATGCTTTCTTTCTACATTCACTCTTTTTCTTTTCACTCTCTTTCTTTATACACTCTTTTTCTTTTATTTCACTATTTACAACAAAGTCAGTTTTGTTTACAACTTCTTGAGGAGGATCATATATTGGAATTTCTTCATGAATATATTCTTCACCCTTTAATAAGGACTCTTCATTTGTAAGGTCCAAAGACTAAGTCATCTTCATAAGTAACTTCCACAGTTTCATTTTGCACATTGCTTTCCTCCTTTTTGAAACTCTCATCACCTTCACACTCCCTTTTTGACACATTCAATTCTAGCACTGCAAGCTCAACATCACCATTTTGTCATTGAAGTTCTTCCTCTCTTTTTCTTTGTATCTTCACTCGATCATCATACAATTCTTTTTGAGAAAGAGGAACAAGGGTAGTATGCTTACCATCTTGTAGTGGAACTTTGTAATGGTTAGTAGACTTGATGTGTTTTGCTTGCCTAAAATGTATCCATGGCTTTCTAAACAAAACATGTGTCACATTCATTGGTACAACACCACACCAATCTTCACTTTTATACCTTCCTAGAGAGAATGAAACTAAAGCTTGCTCTTTAATCTTGACATATTTATTCATCAAATATAATGAGTGTGGTATTGGGTGCTTTCTAATGGGTAAATTTTATTTCTCAACTAGATTAAGGCTTGACAAATTGGCAACACTCACTCTATTAATGATCATACGATACACTCTATCTTAGATGTGATATCTTATATGAAAAACATTATTACATTCTTCATCCTTCAATATCCACATACCTTCTTCTTGCCTTATAGTCATTAATTCTTTTTGAAATTCTTGATCAACATCCATTGTAAAAACCTAAAAACAATGTTACTAAAGTAAAACAATACCTCACTTCACTCCCTCACATATTTCACTCAAGTAATTTTGACACTCAAGTTCACTTGTGTTTAGTTTTGTACTCAATCAATGGCTTTTCTCTAGATGTGCTCACAGTTATCCTTTTTTTCCACTCAATCTCTTGCCAATATTAGTTCCAAAAATCAATTTAGTACAATTTTTTTCTAAATTACAAGGTGAATAAAATCCAAAGACTCAAAATGAAACAAGAAACAAAAAATCCTAATGACATTAGGAAAATAAAATCCTAATTAGACTAGGAAAGAAGAATTAGAATTTGACTCAAAAAATAAAATTAGAAAACCTAATTGAAGTTGGAAAACAAAAGTTGAAATCCTAATAGAACTAGGAAAATAATAGAGGAATTCTAATTGTGTTAGGATACCTAATTGGACACAACCAAAAGAAGATAACTTAGAATAGAAGTCAGAAAGTCAAACTAGAAATGATAAGGATTAGGAAACCAACTCCTAGCTTATTGTGGAGAGATGCTTAACTTGGTCATCTTCTTGTTGAAATCTGAAATCCTTTTTGATTCTCCTTGATTTGGTTGGAAATAGCAATCTTCCTTTTCCTTTTTTCCCTAAAATTAGAAATATTCCTATATAATTCTGATTTGCCAATATTCTTTTCTTTTCTTTTCTTTCCTTTTTCTTTTCTTGGTTGATTCTTTCTTTCTTTCTTTCTTTTTTCTTTTTTCTTTTTATAATTACAGCAACAATTCGAAAAGAAAATTAACAAACAAATTGAAGGTCAAATACAAGAAGCCAAACCAAATTGAAGTCTTCATGCTTGTGATGGATGAATCCTCCATTTCCTTCTCCTTGAATTTGAACTGGTTTCAAAGTAAGTGTTGATGAATTTGACCTTCCAATGAAACACAAAGAACAAAAGGAGCAGAAATACAAAAGGATAGAAAAACAAAGAGACAAATCAAAGAAGTTGAAACAAGACACGAACAAAAAGGTAGGCAATTTTTTTTTTTTATTTTCAAACCTGAAACAATAACAAATAGAGTTAACAAAAGTGAAAACAAAGGAATTTAATAAAATGAAATTAGATGAAAACAAGAAAAACAAATGAAAATGAGAAATACAAATGAAATAGAAAGGTATAACCTTATTTAGAACCTAACTCTGATACCAAATTGATACGAACCCCAAGTATATTAAAACTTAAGACTGAATATGTTTACACTTGGAAACAACTCTTTGGAAAGCTAAACCAGGTTTTCCTCAAGTCCATGACCCAAATCCAACCCGTGATAGATCAACTTGGAATAGGATCACCATTGGATGATGATTTTTCATGATAGAATACCAAGTCATGGAAGAGAACCTTAAAATAAATCCACAGAAAGTAATTCGTTTTGATTGTATGAACTTGATTCAAGCAAAAATCAAAAACAAGAAATAGCACTCCTAAGAAAACTAAATTTTATTGATCAAAACTTAACTTCCCTAATGAATAGCTAAGTGTTTATAGTGTTACATAAACCCTAAATTAGAATTAGACAAGGATTAGGAAATCTTCCTATTGAGGATTCCTAGACCAGAAAGAAAACTAATTTCTAAATAAGAAATAAATCTAAACTCATTTTGGGCTTTAAACCTAACATAAATAGGCCCAAAACTCACTAATCACCGATCCAATTTAATTTAATTGAACATGGACTTATATCATATTGATAGGGGCCCAAAAGCATCAAAAACTAAAGTAAAATAACAAAAATCATAAAATAATATGAATTACACAATAACCTACATGCCCACAAACATGCCCATGTTCTAGGGTGTGTTGAGCATCCTACCCCTGAACTAAGGTCTGTTCTAGGGACTATTGCATCCTACCACTGTACTAAGCTTAGTTCTAGGGCCTATTGCATCTTACCCATGTTGAATGAAGAATGGCAGCCTTGTAAACACTTAAATAGATTAGGCCCAAGCAAATAGGAATATAATTTGATTTCTTCATCTTGATATTGGGCTTGAATAGATTGGTTAGGCCCTTGAAGCTTCCTTAAATACAATTGGATCCATATGCAAAGCTCATGATCCAAATATCCTTAATTGGTTTATAGGAAACTTCATACAATCTCATTTTCTTCTTGAATAATCCATCAATCATGCACAATGGTTGTATTGTATAAGCTATCTTGATAGAAATGACAACCTTGAAGAACCTTCTTCAAATCTTTATGATGCATGTATTTGATAGCTTCTTGCAAGGCATATGGATTTTCGTCATTCTCTCCCTCCTCAGGATGATTCATCTTCGAATCTTTATTTGCGCATTTGGAAGTAGGAAATATATTGCTATTATCACCTCTTTTCTTCCATGAAAATGCTTCTTTAAAATCCTAAAAAAGAGAAACAAAACTAAATAAAGAAAATTCAAGCTTGTTAGTGTTAGAAAACAAAACATCTTTGCCACTTTCTTTTTCAACTATGCTCACTTGTTTTCTCTCTTCACTCTTATTCTTTTTATTTTAACTTTCTAATATTTATTTTCTCTCATTTGAAAGTTCTTCATTTCTTTCTTCACTCATGAGTGCTTTCTTTCTACATTCACTCTTTTTCTTTTCACACTCTTTCTTTATACACTCTTTCTATTTTATTTCACTATTTACAACAAAGTCAATTTTGTTTACAACTTCTTGAGGAGGATCATATGTTGGAATTTCTTCATGAATATTTTCTTCACCATTTAATAAGGACTCTTCATTTGTAAGCTCCAAAGATTTCAAGTCATCTTCATGAGTAACTTCTACAGTTTCATTTTGCACATTGCTTTCCTCCTTTTTGAAACTCTCATCACCTTCACACTCCCTTTTTGACACACTCAATTCTGCACTACAAGCTCAACATCACCATTTTGTTGTTGAAGTTCTTCCACTCTTTTTCTTTGTATCTTCACTCGATCATCATATGATTCTTTTTCAGAAAGAGGAACAAGGGTAGTATGCTTACCATATTTTAGTGGAACTTTGTAGTGGTTAGTAGACTTGATGTGTTTTACTTGCCTAAAATGTATCCATGGCTTTCCAAACAAAACATGTGTCACATTCATTGGTACAACACCACACCAATCTTCACTTTTATACCTTCCTAGAGAGTGAAACTAAAGCTTGCTCTTTAATCTTGACATATTTATTCATCAAATAAAATGAGTGTGGCATTGGGTGCTTTCTAGTGGGTAATTTTTATTTCTCAACTAGATTAAGGCTTGCAAAATTGACAACACTCACTTTATCAATGATCATACGACATACTCTATCTTAGATGTGACATCTTGTATGAAAAACATTATTACATTCTTCATCCTTCAATATCCGCATACCTACTTCTTGCCTAGTAGTCATTAATTCTTTTTGAAATTCTTAATCAACATCCATTGTAAAAACCTAAAAAGAATGTTAGTAAAGTAAAAAATACCTCACTTCACTCCCTTACGTGTTTCACTCAAGTAATTTTAGTTTTCAAGTTCACTCGTATTTAGTTTTACACTCAATCAATGGCTTTTCTCTAAATGTGTTCACACTTAGCCTTTTTCCACTCAATCTTTTGCCAATATTGGTTGCAAAAATCAAATTAATATAATTTTTTACTAAATTACAAGGTGAATAAAATCCAAAGACTCAAAATGAAACAAGAAACAACAAATCCTAATTACACTAGGAAAACAAAATCCTACTTGGACTAGGAAACAAGATTTAGAATTTGACTCGGAAAATAAAATTAGTAAACCTAATTGAAGTTGGAAAACAAAAGCTGATATCCTAATAGAACTAGGAAAATAATATAGGAATTCTAATTGTGTTAGGATACCTAATTGGACACAACCAAAACCAGATAACTTAGAATGGAAGTCAAAAAGTCAAACCAGAAATGATAAGGATTAGGAAACCAACTCCAAGCTTGTTGTGGAGAGATGCTTGACTTAGTCAACTCCTTGTTGAAATTTGAAATCCTTTTTGGTTCTCCATGATTTGATTGGAATTCCAGCAATCTTCCTTTTCCTTTCCACTCTAAAATTAGAAATAAACACTATATATATTCCTATATAATTCTTATTTGCCAAGATTCTTTTCTTTTCGTTCCTTTTTCTTTTCTTGGCCATTCTTTCTTTCTTTTTTTTTTTTTAATAATTATAGCAACAATTTGAAAAAAAAATTAACAAACAAACTAAAGGTCAAATACAAGAAGCCAAACCAAATTGAAGTCTTCAAGCTTGTGATGGATGAATCTTCCACTTCCTTCTTCTTGAATTTGAATTGGTTTCCAAGTAAGTGTAGATGAATTTGACCTTCCAATGAAACACAAAGAACAAAAGGAATAGAAATATGAAAGGATAGAAAAACAAAGAGACAAATCAAAGAAGTTGAAACAAAACACAAACAAAAAGGTAGGTGATATTTTTTTTTTAATTTTTTTACCTTAAATAATAACAAACAGAGTTAACAAAGTGAAAACAAAGGAATTTAATGAAAATGAAAATAGATGAAAATAAGAAAAACAAATGAAAATGAAAAATACAAATGAAACAGAAAGATATAACTTGATTTAGAAACTAATATGAACCCAAGTATATTAAATTTAAGACTCAATATCTTTACGTTTGGAAGCAACTCCTTGGAAAGCTAAACCAAGTTTTCCCCAAGTTTGCGACCCAAATCCAACCCGTGATAAAGTACTTCGGAATATGATCACCTTTGGATGATGATTTCCATGACACAATACCAACTCGTGAAAGAGAACCTTAGAATAAATATGCACAAAGTAATTAGCTTTGATTGTATGAACTTGTTTCAAGTAAGAATAAAAAACACGAGATAACACTCTTAAGAAAACTGAATCTTATTGATCAAAACTTAACTTCCCTAATGAATAGCTAAGTATTTATAGTGTTACATAAACCCTAAATTAGAATTAGCAAAGGATTAGGAAATATTTCTATTGAGGATTCCTAAACAAGAAAGAAAACTAATTTCTAGATAAGAAATAAATCTAAATTCATTTTGGGCTTTAAACCTAACATAAATAGGTCCAAAACTCACTAATTACTTATCTAAACTTAATTTAATTGAACATGGGCTTATATCATATTGATAGGGCTCAAAAGCATCAAAAACTAAAGTAAAATAATAAAAATTATAAAATAAAATGAATTACACAGTAGCCTACATGCCCACATATATGCCCATGTGCTAGGATGTGTTAAGCATCTTGCCCCTATACCAAGGTGTGTTTGAGGGCCTGTTGCATCCTGCCCCTATACCAAGGTGTGTTCCAGGGCCTGTTGCTTCCTGCCTCTGTACCAAGGTGTGTTCTAAGGCCTATTACATCCTGCATATGTTGAATAAAGAATGACAGCTTTGTAAATACTTGAATAAATTAGGCCCAAGCAAATAGGAATGTAGTTTGGCCTCTTTATCTTGACATCAGTCTTGAATAGATTGATTAAGCCCTTGAAGCTTCCTTGAATACAATTGGATCCATAAGCAAAGCTTATGATCCAAATATCCTTGATTGGTTTATAGGAAACTTCATATAATCTCATTTTCTTCTTAAATGATCCATCAATTATGCATAATGGTAATATTGTATGCCTTTGTAAGCTATCTTGATAGAAATGACAATCTTGAAGAACCTTCTTGAAATCTTTGTGATGCATGTATTTGATAGTTTCTTACAAGGCATATAGATTCTCATCAATTAGTGTGTTTTAGGCCTGTTTATATTAGGTTTAAGCCCAAAAATGAGATTAGCTTGTTTTCTTGTTTAGGAATGAGTTTTCTTGTATATAGGTGTTATTTCTAACTAGGAATCTTCAATCCTTGTAAAGGAAGATTTCCTAGTCCTTAGCTATTTCTAATTTAGGGTTATTGTAACACTATAAATACTTAGTTATTCATTTAATAAAAAAGTAAAGTTGATTTTCCACAAATTTAAGCTTTAAGCTTGTGAGAGTTTCCTCAAATCTGATTCTAGGATTAGAATCAACCCGAACTTCCAAAGCTAATTACTTTGCCTGTTCATAACATACCAAGGTTTCTTGACACAGGTTTGTCATTGAGTTGAGGTTTTTCTGTGTAAACTTTATTTAGCTTTCTAAGGGAGCCACTTCCAAGCATAAAGGTATTGGGTCTCAAAGCAGGTCGTTTGAGGTTCATATCACATGCCTCCTTGATCTCTATCATTCCCTCCCTTCTCGAAAGGATTTATCCTTGAATCTTGTCCTCCTTTCAACCATGACAATCGTTCCTTGTATTCTTGAAAGAGAGAACCAAAACCAAATAAAGAAAATTCTATATTGTGAGTGTTAGTAGACAAAACACTACTTACTTGTTTTCTCTCTTCACTCTTAATCTTTTCATTTTTCATACCCTTCTCTCATCTACTCTTTTTCTTTTTCCTTTGTTTCACACTCAACCTCACTTTTTCTCACACACACACATATTTTCTTATTTTTCTCTCCTTTTTTCACAACTTTTCTTCCACTTCTTCTCTTGATCTCTCTTTCTCTTTTTGCTCTTTCTTGTTCACTCTCTCTTTTTTCTTTCTTTTAGGCTTACAAATCTATTTTTCATTCATTTTACACTCACTTGCTATCCTCATCTAATCTTCATAAACTTGCAGGGGTTTGAGAGGTGTTAATACAATAATTTGACCATTGAATGCAAAAGAATATTGGTTCTTGTATCCATCATAGGTAACTTTCCTATCAAACTGCCATTGTCACCCAAGTAAGATATGGCCAGCATGCATTGGTGCCACATCACAAAGAACCTCATCCAAATATTTTCCAATTAAAAAGGACACCAAAACTTGCTTGGTTACCTTTACAACTATCATCTAGCCATTACAACTTGCATAGGTGGGGATGCCTTAATGTGCTCAAATTCAACTTATCTATCAACAAGGTACTAGCAGCATAAGTACAACTACCATTATCAATTATCATGGTACATACCTTATCTTTCACTAGGCATCTAGTATGGAAAATTTAGTCTCATTACTTCTTATCACCATCCTCTTCCTTAGGCTATATGCTTAATGCTCTCAGTGTAACTAATAAATCTCCTTTCATGTGTTCTACCATTTCAACATCAAAATAATCCTCCAATGTGGCATCTCTCATCTTTACTTGAGCTAGCACTATCAACCTCTCCATTCTCCAACATAATCATGACTCTTTTTTTTTTTTTGGACATTGGGAAGTAATATGTCCAAAACCTTGGCATGTGAAGCACTTGAAATTTTGTGATTTTAAAGAAGATGTTGTTTTAGATTTTCCTTTAGCATCAACAACCAATTCCTTTGGCTTGGCTTCTTCCTTCGCCTTTGGAGCAGACTTATGATCCTTCCAATGTGACTTCTATGTAGCTTTAGACCCTTTTAACTTGAGTTATCCCTCTACCTTAATGGCTTTGTGCAATAACTCCTCCATCTTTACATAGTGTCGCAAATCGATTATGACGGTAATCTCCCTATTCAAGCCTCTAGTAAATCTTACTATGTAGCCTTACGGTCCTCCTCTACCCTAATCATAGCCATCTCCATTTCTTTATAGTAGTCCTCTACACTCTTGGACCCTTGAGTCAGCCCTTGCAACTTCCTTTGCACATCTCTATAATAATCACTAGAGACAAGTCTCATCATTACTTTGATGTCTTCCTAGGTTCAAATGGCCCTCTCACCATTCCTTCTCCTCTTTTGCTAGAGATCATCTTACCAAATACTTGCATAGTTAGTAATCCCTATGGCAGCTAACTTCATCTCGGAGTAGTTGTGGCAATAATCATAAATGTGCTCCACCTTCCTTTTCCACTCTAAGTATAACTTAGGATCATTTTTCCCTTGGAATGCATGGATCTTCATCTTGATGATTCCTAAATTACTATCCTTTTTATCTACAATCCTTCTTCCTCCCCTATAATAGAATTCCGCACATCTGAGTCATTCTCATCTTCTTCCTCGTACACCTGACTTCTAGAAGGCTTTGATTTGCTTGGAGTTTGCAAATCATCTAACCTAGCACTCAACAACTTCATTTAATCCACCATGGCTTTCATCTATAGCTTTATGTTAGGTTCTTGTTATTCACCACCACTATTACTCATTGTATATTCCTACAAAGAAATAGTTAGTGTAAAAACATAATTGTTCCTCACCAACTCCCTTAGTGTTTCTCTCTAAATGAGGACAGCTTGACTTGTGTTTCACTCCCTTTTTTTTTAAATTCGTTAAATTCTTCTCACAAGTTTTTATAAAGAACATTATCAATACGAAACAACAAGTGACAATAAACTTTAATCTTTGAAACAATGAGAAGAATTGAAGAAAATAGCAAAAAAATAATTTAATGGGAGGAGAAGTGATAAGAATCAAGATGCCTTGGAAGAATCCTACAAATATTTGCAAGTTAAAGATTTCAAGATGGTTCTTCAAGGTTGTCATTTCTACAAAGATAGCCTATAAAGACATGTAATCCAACCATTGTACATTATTGGTGAATCATCCAAGAAGAATATGAGGTTGCATGAAGTTTCCTACAATCCAATCAAGGAAATTTGGATCATAAGCTATGCATATGGATCAAATCATATTCAAGGAAGCTTTAAGGATTTTATCAACATATTCAAACCCAATGTCAAAATGAAGAGGTTAAAATATATTCCAAGTAATTGGGGTGATGAGAATCCATATACCTTGCAAGAAGCTCACAAATACATGCATGATAAAGATTTCAAGAAGGTTCTTCAAGGTTGTCATTTCTATTAAGATAGCTTACAGAGGCATACAAAACAACCATTGTGCATGATTGATGGATCATTCAAGAAGAAAATAAGGTTGTATGAAGTTTCCTATAAACCAATCAAGGATATTTAGATCATGAGCTTTGCATATGGATCCAATTATATTCAAGGAAGCTTCAAGGGCTTAATCAATCTATTCAAGCCCAATGTCAAGATGAAGAAGCCAAATTACATTCCTATTTGCTTGGGCCTAATCTATTCAAGTGTTTACAAGGCTGCCATTCTTCATTCAAATTGAACCCTCCATATTTAGGCTTTTCAAATTCAATTTATCATGTTTTATTTAGTGTTTGGGCTGCCTATGTTTATGTATACAGCCCAAGAGTTGTTTAAACTACTTTATTCTCATATTTTAATTAGTTTTGGGCCTATTTTATGTTAGGTCAAAGGCCCATCCGAATTTTAAAGTTTAATTAATTAGATTTCAGTTTCTAGTTAGGAAATAGCTTCTCTTGAATAGGAAGGATTCCCAACTTGTTTTAGAATTCAGTTCTAACTTAGTTATTATTTAGGAATTACTTTTTAATTAGGAATCTTCAATCCTTGTATTGGAAGATTTTATAGTCTTTAGCTGATTCTAATTTAGGGTTGAGTCTCTATATAAACTCAATCATTCAAGTGAAAGGAAGTGAAGTTTTTGGTCAATAAAATTCAGTTTTCTTAAGAGTGTTATCTCTTGCTTTTGATTCTTGCTTGAATCAAGTTCATACAATCAAAGCTAATTACTTTGTGCATATTTATTTTCAGGTTCTCTTTCATGAGTTGGTATTGTGTTGCGGTGATACGAACCTCAAGTATATTAAATTTGAGACCCAATATCTTTACACTTAGAAGCAACTCCTTGGAAAGCTAAATCAAATTTTTCCCAAGTCTGTGACCCAATTCCAACCCGTGATAGAGCACCTTGGAATATGATCACCTTTGGATAATGATCTCCACAGCAAAATACCAACTTGTGAAAGAGAACTTTGGAATAAATACACACAAAGTAATTAGCTTTGATTGTATGAACTTGATTCAAGCAAGAATCAAAAACAAGAGATCATACTCTTAAGAAAAACTGAATTTTTATTTATCAAAATCTAACTCCATTTTACATGAATGGTTGAGTTTATATAGAGGCTCAAACCTAAATGGGAATAAAACAAAGACTAAGGAATCTTTCCTAAACAAGAATTAAAGTTTCCTAGTTAGAAATTGATTTCTAGACAACTAATAATTATAAGTTCAACCTAAATTGGAATAAAACATAGACTAGGGAATCTTTCTAAACAAGGATTGAAGTTTCCTAATTAGAAATTGATTCCAAAACAAGAAATAATTCTAAACTCGTTTTGGGCTTTAATCCTAACATAAATAAGCCCAAAACTCACTAATTACATAAGTACACTTAATTTATTTGAACTTGGGCTTATATCATATTGATAGGGGCCCAAAGGCATAAAAAAAAAACTAAAGGCCTAGGTACATGCCCATGTTTTGGCCTTCATCCACTTGAATCATTGTCACCAAACTTTGATTTGAGTCTTGAATCCCCATTTTAATGAATGATTCATTCTTGCATTCTTGAATTGTGGTAAGATCATCCCACAAGCCTTGAATCATCCCATTTAGTGTTTGCTTGAATTTCTTCATTCTTGCTCTTATAATGGGACCATTGGGAAGTTGAATTGGATCCTTGCCTTTGTATGCTTTTTTGTTTGAATCATTTCCTCCTTCCTCAAGATGATTCGTCCATGAATCTCCAACACCTACATCAAAAGGAGAAAGATCACTAACATTAAAGGTCCATCTCCCCTTGGATAAAGGTTTGTCTTCCTTTGACTTTGAAACCTTTCTTTTCTCATATGCACCCAAACCCAATCACCTAGTTCAAATACAACACACCTCCTTCCCTTATTCACTTGACGTGCTATTTGTTGATTTTTCTTCTCAATGTTCTTGCACACCTCCTCATGTAGTTTCTTCACCAAATCTACCTTTCACTTCCCATCCAAACTACTCCTTTCATTACAAGGTAAAGGCACTAAATCCAAAGGGATTAGAGGATGAAAACCATAAACAATTTCAAAAGGTGAGAAACCAGTAGTAGAATGCACAACTCTATTATAAGAAAACTCAACAAATGGAATGCATTCTTCCTAATTCTTTAAGTTCTTTTGGACAATAGCATGCAACAAAGTTCCTAAAGTCCTATTAACAACTTCAGTTTGACCATCAGTTTGTGGATGACAAGTAGTAGAAAACAACAATTTGGTTCCAATTTTACTCCACAAAACTTTCCAAAAATGTCTTAGAAACTTTACATCCTTATCACTAACAATACTTTTAGGAATACCATGCAAATGTACCACTTCCCTAAAGAATAAATTAGCAATATTGGTGGCATCATCAATTTTATTACAAGGAATGAAATGTGAAATTTTGGAAAACCTATCAACCATCACAAAGATAGAATCTTTCCTTTTTTTTGATCTAGGCAACCCTAAAATAAAATCCATGGAAATATCAGTCTAAGGGTTACTAGAAACAGGTAAAGGAGTATACAAACCTTGATTCAAAACTTTAGATTTAGCTTGCTTGCGCACAACACATCTATCACAAATTCTATGTACATCATTTTTCATTTTAGGCCAATAGAAGTATTCATGTAAAGTATCTAAAGTTTTAGTGATGCCAAAATGTCCCATTAACCCTCCCCCATGTGCCTCCTTAACAAGCAATTCTCTCATAGAACAAATAGGTATGCAAAGTCTATTTTCTTTAAACAAAAACCCATCCATTCTATAGAATTTAACAAATGCAACTTTCTCACTTGCTTTGAAAATGCTAGAAAAATAAGAATCATCAACATACAGAGATTTAATATTTTCAAACCCAAGCATTCTTGCATCCAAAGCATTAAGTAAAGCACACCTTCTTGACAGTGCATCAGCCATAATGTTCTCCTTACCTTGCTTGTATTTGATCACATATGGAAAGGTCTTAATGAACTCAACCCATTTGGCATACCTCTTGTTCAACTTACCTTGCCCCTTTAGGAATTTCAAGGATTGATGGTTGGTGTGAATTACAAACTCCTTAGGCCAAAGGTTGTGTTGCCAAGTCTCCAAAGCTCTAACCAAAGCATAGAGCTCCTTGTCATAAGTGGGGTACTTTAATGAGGTACCATGGAGCTTTTCACTAAAATAGGCAATTGGCCTTTTTCCTTGCATAAGGACAGCCCCAATACCTACACCTGATGCATCACACTTAGTCTCAAAAATATCATTAAAGTTAGGCAAAACAAGAATGAGTGCCTTACATAGCTTATTTTTCAATGAATTAAATGCATCTTCTTGTTCTTTTCCCTAGTTAAAAACACAATTCTTTTTAATTACCTCTGTTAGAGGTGCAGCTACGGTGCTATAATCTTTTACAAAATGTTTTTAAAAACTAGCCAAACCATAAAAACTTCTTACCTCACTTACCAATGTAGGAATAGGCCAATTTGTTATAGCACTTACCTTTTCTTCATCAATATCAACACCTTGAACACTAACCACAAATCCTAAAAACACAATCCTATCTAAATAAAAAGAACACTTTTTAAGGTTAGCAAACAATTTTTCATTTCTCAACACATCAAGCACACACCTTAAATGTTCTAAGTGTTTCTCTATGCTTTTAGAATAGACAAGAATATCATCAAAATATACAACAACAAACTTACCAATAAAATTTCTCAAAACATGGTTCATAAGTCTCATGAAAGTACTAGGTGCATTAGTCAAGTCAAAAGACATAACTAACCATTCATACAAACCATATTTTGTTTTAAAGGCAGTTTTCCATTCATAAGCTTCCTTCATTCTAATTTGGTGATATCCACTTTTCAAATCAATTTTGCTAAAGATAGCAGAACCATCCAACTCATCAGGCATATCATCTAACTTAGGAATAGGATGGCGATACTTTACCATAATGTTATTAATTGCATGACAATCAACAAATATACACCAAGAACCATCTTTCTTAGGTACTAGCAAAATGGGCACAGCACATAGACTCATACTTTCTCTAACATGTCCTTTAGCTAACAACTCCATAACTTGCCTTTAAAGCTCCTTTGTTTCCTCGGGGTTACTTCTATAGGCTGGGCTAGTCTATTTGGAATCGAAACACCAAGAATAAAATCAATTTGATGCTCAGTACTCCTAATGGGTGGCAATCCATTGGGTATCTCTTTAGGAAAGACATCCTCAAATTCCTGTAAAAGAGAAACAAAAACACTAGGCAAAGAAACATTAAGGTCATTAGTGTTAAAATAAAGCTCCTTGTACATGAGTACAAGTATACTTTTCTTTGAAAACCAAGCTTCCCAAACATCACTTCCCTTTGCATAAAAGTTCACATGTTTCTTTTTACTTTCACCAATTTCTTTTCCTTCATTTTTCTCACTCGAGCTCACTTTCTTTCCTTTCTCAAGATTTTTGCCACTTTTTTCTTTTGCACTCTCTCTTTCTTTTGGTACAACATTTACACTCTTTTTCTTAGTCTTGTCTTCTCTCTCCTTTTGAATTATTTTCAGCTCATTCTCATAGATTTCTCTAGGTGAAATTGGTGCAAGAGTTATCTTTCTTCCATCTTTCTCAAAAGTGTAGTGATTGGTATAGCCATTATACATCACCCTTCTATCAAATTGCCAAGGGCATCCTAATAATAGATGACCTGCCTGCATAGGCACAATAATAAATAAAATCTCATCATTATACCTACCTATCTTGAAGCTACTAGAACTTGCCTTGTCACCCTAATTTCCCCACAATCATTAAGCCATTTTAGTTTATAAGGGTGAGCATGCTTAGTAGTAGGTAACCCTAGTTTCTCAACTAAAGTGGTGCTTGCTACATTGGTTACACTACCCCCATCTATGATTACATCACAAACTCTATCTTTTACAAGACATCTAGTTTGAAACAGATTTTTCCTTTGTTGCACATTATTATCATGTTGGATTTACATGTTCAATGATCTCCTTGTGGCAAGAGACATCCCACATTTGGCTATTTCTAATTGATTGTCGTCCTTTTCGTCACTTGCATCTTTAAGAGGTGGTATTCTTTCTTCTTCAACTTCTTCTTCACTAGCCGAATAGTACTCCTCATCAAGCATGATCGCTGTTCTTTTATTTGGACAATCCTTCTTGTAGTGACCTATACCTTGACATTTAAAGCATATAATATTTCCAAAACTAGAAGGTGTAGCTTTTCCTTTGTCCTTGCTTGGGATGGGCGTCTTTAGAGCTTCCTTGGAATTGGCTCTAGGCTTGGATGAAAAAGCGTTGTCATCTTTTCTCCAATTTGATTTGGATGTTGCATTGTAGGAGGTAGATAGCAGATTGGTACTCCTCTTCTTCAACTGCTTCTCAACCTTCAAAGCAAGATAAAGCAAATCTTCAAGCTCCATGTATGGTTGCAGCTCAACCACATTTACAATCTCCTTATTCAACCCATTGAGGAACCTTGCCATTGTAGCCTCATTATCTTCTTCCACATTTGCTCGAATCATGGCTACCTCCATCTCTTTGTAGTATTCCTCAGCACTTTTGGACCCTTGAGATAGGTTTTGAAGACAATTGTATAGCTCCCTATAATAGTGGCCTGGTACAAATCTCTTTCTCATGATTGCCTTTAAGTCCCTCCATTCTTCTATAGGTCTTTCTCTATTTCTTCTCCTCTTTAGCTTGGTATCATGCCACCAATCCATCAAATATAGCCACAGCAAGCTTCAAGATCTTGGATTCAGTGTAGTTAAGACAATCGAACACCAACTCAATCTTCTTTTCCTAATCCAGTTATGCTTCGGGATCTATTCTTCCATGGAATGTTGGAATTTTCAGTTTTATTCCACCATTGCTATTATCTTGTCTAGCTCTTGGCCTTACTTCTTCTTCCTCTTCATTTTCTCCAAGGGACTCGATTTCATCCTCATTTTTATTCCAAACTCTTTTTTGGATTCACCTAGCTTGCCTAGGAGCATTGGGTGGCTGTCCCTTTGCAACTGAAACTTCTAATCTTTATATCCTTTCATTGCTTCTTTGCTCCATTTGATCCAATCTATCATTTTTCCTTCTCTCCATAGCTTGGAGTAAGTCATGCAAGGCTTGGAATTTATCTAGTTCCCCATGTGGATTCCCTTGGGTTCCACTCATCTTGAAGCTGCAAAACAAAGTTAGTAAAGTAGAGAATAGTTTCGTCACTTCACTCCCTCACGTGTTTCACTCAAGTAGTTTTGACACTCAAGTTTACTCGTGTTTAGTTTTACATACAATCAATGGCTTTTCTCTATATGTGCTCACACTTAGCCTTTTTCGACTCAATTTCTTGCCAAGATTAGTTGTAAAAATCAAATTAATACAATTTTTACTAAATTACAATGTCAATAAAATCCAAAGTTTAAAGATTCAATGAAACAAGAACTAGAAATCCTAATAGAACTAGGAAAACAATATAGGAATCCTGATCGAATTAGGAAACCTAATGAGACATGAATAAAAATTGAAAATAATTAAATACAAAAAGAAAACCAAAACGAATAAGGAAATAAGAAATCAGAATGAAAATAGGATTAGAAAAGTCAAACCAAAATTTGGAAAGGAGTAGGAAAACAATCCTAGCTTGTTTTGGAAGGATGCTTAGACTTTGGTCAAACTCCTTGTAGAATGCTGAAATCTTTGATTCTCCTTGTATAATTCTTGAAAATCAACTTCTTTCCTTGTCCTCTTCACTCTAGGAACTAAATAGCTTCTATAAATATTCCAAAAAGTCAGATTTCAACACTTTTTGCTTCTTTTCTTTTTGGACGAATTTTCCTTTTTTTTATTTTTTTTATTTTTTTTTTAATTCTGATGTTCTTTACTCTTCTTCTTCTTCTTTTTATTTTTTTTCTTTTTCTTTTAAGTTCAATTGCAGTAAGTAATTTTAAGGACAAATACTGAAGATTAACAAGATTAATTGAAGATCAAGTACAAAAATCCAAACCGAATTAAAGTTGATAACTTCTTGAATTTGAATGATTGCAATAGGTATGACCTTCCAACACTTGATTTTTGATAAACACAAAGAATAGAAAAGGAAGAAAAATAATACAAAAAGGTAGGAAACAAAGAGACAAACTAAAGAAGATGATAACAAGACGCTAATAAAGGTAGACAAATTTAGGATTTTTTTTTAATTTTAGACATGAAATAATAGCAAACAAAATTAACAAAGTGAAAACAAAGGAATTTAATGAAAAGGAAAATAGATAAAAAAAAAGAAATGGAAAATGGAAAATACAAACTAAACGGAAAGATATAACCTGATTTAGAGCCTAAGCTCTGATGCCAAACTGATATGAACCCTAAGTATATTAAACTTCAGACCCAATATCTTTACGCTTGGAAGCAACTCCTTGGAAAACTAAATCAGATTTTTTCTAAGTTCATGATCCAATTCCAACCCGTGATAGAGCACCTTGGAATATGATCACCTTTGGATGATGATCTCCGCAACACAATACCAACTTGTGAAAGAGAACCTTGGAATAAATACGCATAAAGTAATTAGCTTTGATTATATGAATTTGATTCTAGCAAGAATAAAAAATAAGAGATAACACTCTCAAGAAAAACTGAATTTTTGTTTATCAAAATCTAACTCCATTTTACATGAATGGTTGAGTTTATATAGAGGCTCAACCCTAAATGGGAATAAAACATAAACTAAGGAATCTTTCCTAAATAAGAGTTAAAGTTTCCTAGTTACAAATTGACTCCTAGACAACTAATAATTATAAGTTCAACCTAAATTGGAATAAAACATAGATTAGGGAATCTTCCTCAATAAGGATTGAAGTTTCCTAGTTAGAAATTGATTCCTAAACAAGAAATAATTCTAAACTCGTTTTGGGCTTTTAATCCTAACATAAATAGGCCCAAAACTCACTAATTACATAAGCACACTTAATTTATTTGAACTTGGGCTTATATCATATTGATAGGGGTCCAAAAACATTAAAAAAAAAATGAAGGCCTAGGTACATGCCCATGTTTTGGCCTTCATCCACTTGAATCATTGTCACCAAACTTTGATTTGAGTCTTGAATCCCCATTTTGATGAATGATTCATTCTTGCATTCTTGAATTGTGGTAAGATCATCCCATAAGCCTTGAATCATCCCATTTAGTGTTTGCTTGAATTTCTTCATTCTTGCTCTTGTAATGGGACCATTGGGAAGTTGAATTGGATCCTTGCCTTTGTATGCTTTGTTGTTTGCATCACGCGGAGATCATCATCCAAAAGTGATCATATTCCAAGATGCTTTATCACGGGTTGCATTTGGGTCGTGGACTTAGGGAAAAACTTGATTTAGCTTTCCAAGGAGTTGCTTCCAAGCATAAAAATAATTAGGTCTCAAGTTTAATATACTTAGGGTTTATAGCAAAAATATTGCTTGGGAGACCATGGCAATTTGATAGAAGGGCTATACATGATGGATACCTAAATAGGTATTCATTTACCAAGGATGGTAGAAAGATAATCCTAACACCACTTTCCTAAAAAAAAAAAAAGTATATGAAGACCAATGTAAATTGGAAAGGATGAGAATGGAGGTCGAAAAGAGAGAACAAAAGAGTGAGAAAAGTGTTTTAGAGAGTGAAAATAAGAAGAGTGAAAAGCATGAGGGAAAAGAAAAAGAAGGACAGATTCGACCTAGAGAGAAAAATGTGAGTTTGATAGCTAAGTCAAGCGAGGTTAGGCATGCTTTTGTATTCCAAAAAGCCTATATTTGTACTCTTGTACAAAGGGGCTTGTTTTACTACTAACGAGCTTAACACATCTTTGCCTAGTGTGTTTGTTGAACTTTTGTAGGAATTTGAAGACATATTTTCTGAGGAGATACCAAGTGATTTACCATCAATTAGAGGCATAGAGCAACAAATTGACTTCATCCCTGGAGCTACCATACCCAATAGGCCAGCATATAGAACAAATCCAAGTGAGGCAAAAGAGATCCAAAGACAAGTGGAGGAGTTGCTATCCATAGGATATGTAAGGGAAAGTCTAAGTCCTTGTTCGGTTCCTAATGGAACATGGCGGATGTGTGTAGACTGTAGAGCCATTAATAAAATCACTGTGATGCTTTGGATTCGAGGATGAATTCTTTTGAGGAAAGGGGAATGTTATGGAGTAGCCTACACATCAAGTTCCAGGGGTTCAAGTTCAAAAGGCTTCTAATCTAATTAGCATGCCTCAAGGACCTATAACAAGGTCTCGGTCCAAGAAGCTTCAACAAGCCTTAATCCATCATCTGAAAGGCTTAGTAATGGGAATCCAATAGCCTTGCAAGAAGTATACAAAGATATGCCCAAAAAGAAATTCAAGAAGTCACTTCAAGATGATGAGGCATTAGGCGAGCTAGGCTAAGGCATCAGGCGAGCTACACATAATGGGTTGGGCTGCCTATGCTTTCTATTTTCAAATTTAATTACTTTGCTTTATTCTCATATTGTCATTGGGCTGATTTTGTTAATTAAGCGCATATCTATTCTTTTCTTGCTTTAAGTATTTTAATTAGCTATTTGGGCTTTTGTTGTTTAAATTAGCCTAAGTTCAAATTTTATAGTAAGAATGTTAGGGTTTGTAACCTAGCTAAGATGATATAAATACTGATGAGAATCCATATACCTTGTAAGAAGCTCACAAATACATGCATGATAAAGATTTCAAGAAGGATCTTCAAGGTTGTCATTTCTATTAAGATATCTTACAAAGGCATGCAATACAACCATTGTGCATGATTGATAGATCATTTAAGAAGAATATGAGGTTACATGAAGTTTCCTATAATCAATCAAGAAAATTTGGATCATGAGCTTTGCATATGGATCTAATTGTGTTCAAGGAAGCTTCAAGGGCTTAATCAATCTATTCAAGCCAAATGTCAAGATGAAAAAGCCAAATTACATTCCAATTTGCCTGGGCCTAATCTATTCAAGTGTTTACAAGGCTGCCATTCTTCATTCAAATTGGACCCTCCATGTTTGGGCTTTTCAGATTCAATTTATCATGTTTTATTTAGTGTTTAGGCTGCTTATGTTATGTATATAGCCCAAGAATTGTTTAAACTACTTTATTTTCATGTTTTAATTAGTTTTGGCCCTATTTTATGTTAGGTTAAAGGCCCATATGAATTTTATAGTTTAATTAATTAGATTTCAATTTCTAGTTAGGAAATAGCTTCTCTTGTATAGGAAGGATTCCTAACTTGTTTTAGAATTCAGTTCTAACTTAGTTATTATTTAGGAATTAGTTTCTAATTAGGAATCTTCGATCCTTGTATTGGAAAATCTCCTAGTCCTTAGTTGATTCTAATTTAGGGTTGAGCCTCTATATAAACCATTCATGTAAAATTAAGTTATGTTATGATCAATAAAAAATTCTGTTTTCTTAAGAGTATGATCTCTTGGTTTAGATTCTTACTTGAATCAAGTTCATACAATCAAAGCTAATTACTTTGTGCGTATTTATTCCAAGGTTCTCTTCCATAAGTTTGGTATTGTGTCGCGGAGATCATCATCTAAAGGTGATCATATTCCAAGGTGCTCTATCACATGTTGGATTTGGGTCGCGGACTTAGGGAAAACCTGGTTTAGCTTTTCAAAGAGTTGCTTCCAAGTGTAAAGATAATTGGGTCTCAAGTTTAATATACTTGGGCTTTGTATCAGTTTGGTATCAGAGCTTAGGCTTTAAATCAGGTTATATCTTTCCATTTTGTTAGTGTTTTCTATTTTCATTTATTTTCTTACTTTCATTTCTTTTCATTTTTGTTAAATTCCTTCATTTTCGTCTCGTTAATTCTATTTATTATTGTTTTAGGCCTGAAAATTCAAAAAAAAAAAAATCCAAATCGTTTTACCTTTTTTTTTTTTTTTTTTTGTTCCTTCGTTCATTCCATCCTATTTGTATTTCTATTCCTTGTTTCATTGGAAGGTCAAATCCATACTTACTTGGGAACCAATTTGAATTCAAGAAGAAAGAAGGGAGGATTTGCCCAAGCTTGAAGACTTCAAATTCAGTTTGGCTTCTTGTATTTGATCTTCAATTTTTTTGTTAATTTTCCTTTCAATTTTCTGCTGTAATTATAAAAAGAAAAGGAAAAAAGAAAAAGAAAGAAAGAAAGAAATCAACCAAGAAAAGAAAAAAAAAAGATTTAAAAAAAGGAAAAAAAGAAGGAAATTCGTCCAAAAAGAAAAGAAGAAGCAAGAAGTGTTGAAATCTGACTTTTTGGTGTATTTATAGAAGTTATTTAGTTCCTAGAGTGAAAAGGACAAGGAAAGAAGCAGATTTTCAAGATTATACAAGGAGAATCAAAGATTTCACCATTCTACAAGAAGTTTGACCAAGTCTAAGCATCCTTCCAAAACAAGCTCGGATTGGTTTCCTACTCCTTTCCAAATTTTGGTTTGACTTTTCTAATCCTATTTTCATTCTGATTTCTTGCTAATTTAACTATTTTCTTATTCGTTTTGGTTTTCTTTTTATTTCAATCCTTGTTCGTGTCTCATTATGTTTCCTAATTCTATCAGGATTCTTATATTGTTTTCCTAGTTCTATTAGGATTTTAACTTTCAATTAGGATTTTTATTTATATTTTTCTGAGTCAAAATTCTAATTTTGTTTTTCCTAGTTCAATTTGGATTCTTGTTTTTCCCTATTGTCATTAGGATTTCTTATTTCTTATTTAATTTTTGAGTCTTTGGATTTTTATTCACATTGTAATTTAGTAAGATTGTGTTAATTTGATTTTTGCAACTAATCTTGACAAGAGATTTGTGGGGGAAAAAGGGTAAGAGTGAGTTCATAAAGAGAAAAGCCATAACAAATTGAGTGAAACATGAGTGATTGACAATACTTAAGTGAAACATATGAGGGAGTGAAGTGAGGGATCATTCTACTTTACTAACATTCTTTTCAGGTTTTTTATAATGGAAGTTGATCAAGAATTTGAAAAAGAATTAATGGCTATTAGGCAAGAAGTAGGCATGTGGATATTGAAGGATGAAGAATGTAATGATGTCTTTCATACAAGATGTCGCATCCAAGATAGAATATGTTGAATGATCATTGATAGATTGAGTGTTGTCAATTTTGTAAGCCTTGAGCTAGTTGAGAAATTAAATTTGCCCACTAGAAAGCATCCAAGGCCACACTCATTGTATTTGTTGAATAAATATGTCAAGATTAAAGAGCAAGCTTTAGTTTCATTCTCTCTAGGAAGGTATAAAAGTGAAGATTGGTGTGATGTTGTACCAATGAATGTGACACATGTTTTGTTTGGAAAGCCATGGACACATATTAGTCAAGCAAAACACATCAAATCTACTAACCACTACAAGGTCCCACTAAAAGATGGTAAGCATACTACCTTTGCTCCTCTTTCTTAAAAAGAATCGTGTGAAGATCAAGTGAAGATACAAAGAAAAAGAGAGGAAGAACTTCAAAGACAAAATGGTGTTGTTGAGCTTGTTGTGACAGAATTGAGTGTATCAAAAAGGGAGAAAGAAGGTGATAAGAGTTTCAAAAAGGAGAAAAGCAATGTGCAAAATGAAACCATGGAAGAGACTCGTGAAGATGACTTAAAACCTTTAGAGCCTACAAGTGAAGAGTCCTCATTAAAGGTTGAAGAAGTTATTGAACATAAAGAAATTCCAATCTACAATCCTCCTCAAGTAGTTGTTGAAAATAAAGTTGAGTTTGTTGTAAATAATGAAATAAAAGAAAAAGAATGCATGAAGAAAGAGAGTGAAAAGAAAAAGAGTGAGTGTGAAAAGAAAGAATTAGTAAGTGAGGAAGAAAATGAACTTTCAAATGAGAGAAAAGAAATAATAGAAAATTCAAATAAAAAGATTGAGAGAGAAGAGAGAAAACAAGTGAGCATAGTTGAAAAAGAAAGTATTAAGGTTGTTTTGTTTTCTAACACTAACAAGCTTGAATTTTCTTTGTTTGGTTTTGTTTCTCTTTTTCAAGATTTTAAAGAAGGATTTTCATAGAAGAAAAAAGGTGATAAAAGTAATGCATTTCCTACCAAGTGCTCAAGTCAAGATTCGAGGATGAATCATCCTGAGGAGGGAGGGAATGATGAAAATCCATATACCTTTCAAGATGCTCACAAATACATGCAAGATAAAGATTTCAAGAAGGTTCTTCAAAATTGTCATTTCTATCAAGATATCTTACAAAGGCATGTAATATAGCCATTGTGCATGATTGATGGATCATTCAAGAAGAATATGAGGTTACATGAAGTTTTCTATAATCCAATCAAGAAAATTTGGATCATGAGCTTCGCATATGGATCTAATTGTGTTTAAGGAAGCTTTAGGGGCTTAATCAATCTATTCAAGCCCAATGTCAAGATGAAGAGGCCAAATTACATTCCAATTTGCTTGGGCCTAATCTATTCAAGTGCTTACAAGGCTGCCATTGTTCATTCAAATTGGACCCTCCACATTTGGGCTTTTCATATTCAATTTGTCATGTTTTATTTAGTGTTTGGGCTGCTTATGTTATGTATACAACCCAAGAGTTGTTAAAACTACTTTATTTTCATGTTTTAATTAGTTTTGGGCCTATTTTATGTTAGGTCAAATGCCCATCTGAATTTTATAGTTTAATTAATTCGATTTCAATTTCTAGTTAGGAAATAGCTTCTCTTGTATAGGAAGGATTCCTAACTTGTTTTAGAATTCAGTTCTAACTTAGTTATTATTTAGGAATTAGTTTCTAATTAGGAATCTTCAATCCTTGTATTGGAAAATTTCCTAGTCCTTAGCTGATTCTAATTTAGGGTTGAGCCTCTATATAAACTCAACCATTCATGTAAAATTAAGTTATGTTATGATCAATAAAAAAATTTTGTTTTTCTTAAGACTGATCTTGGTTTAGATTCTTACTTGAATCAAGTTCATACAATCAAATCTAATTACTTGGTGCGTATTTATTCCAAGGTTCTCTTCCACAAGTTCAGTATTATGAAGTGGAGATCATCATCTAAAGGTGATCATATTCCAAAGTGCTTTACAACAGGTTGGATTTGGGTCGCAGACTTGGGGAAAACCTGGTTTAACTTTCCAAGGAGTTGCTTCCAAGCATAAAGATAATTAGGTCTCAAGTTTAATATACTTGGGATTCATATCAAATACTTAGCTAAGATAAGAAGAAACAGACTTGAATAATTCAAAATTAAAGTTTTTTGAGAAATTTCTCAGCTTTTGGTTCTTGCTTGAATCAATAGTCTGAACTTCCAAAGTTAATCACTTTGTTTTGTTCACAACATAAGGTTCTTTGACACAGTTTCGTCATTGGGTTGAGTTTTTCCTTGTAAACTTCACTTGGCTTTCTGAGGGAGTCGCTTCCAAGGGTAAAGGTATTGTATCTCAAAGCAGGTCGTTTAGGGTTCGCATCAGTTTATTATTAGAGCTTAGACTCTAAATTAGGTTATATCCTTTCATTCATTGTGTTTTCTATTTTTGTTTTCTTTTTTCCGTTAATTCTGTCTTCATTTGTTGTTTTCTGTTTTTGCCTATTTTCATTTGTCTTTTGTTTATTTCTTTGTTATTATTTTTGTTAATTATGTTTCCTTTTAATTTCAGGTTTGAAATTCAAAAATAAAAAAACAAAAAATCCAAAATCGTTTGTTTGTTCGTTTCCTTATCCTCCATCCTTTCGTATTTTTGTTCCTTTAGTTCTTGTGTTTTCATTGGAAACCAATTCAATTCAGGAAGAGAGGAATTCGTCCAAGCTTGACTTCAATTTCGGTTTTGGCTTCTTGTATTTGATCTTTAATTTGTTTGCTTTAATTTTTTTATCTTCTTTTTGATTTGTTGCTATAACTAAATTGAAAAAAAAAAAAAGAAAGAAAGAAATCGGATAGAAAGAAAAGAAAAGAAAATAGAAAAAAAAAGGAAAGAATATATATATATATATATATATAGTGTTTGTTTCTAATTCTAGAGTAGAAAGGAAAAGGAAGATTGCTTGAATTCCAACCAAATCAAGGAGAATCAAGAAGTTTAACCAAATCAAGCCTACCTTCCAAAACAAGCTAGGATTTATTTCTAATTTCAGTTTGAACTTCCTTTTACCATCCTAATTTGTTCTGACTTTTCTTTTATTATTATCTTTTTTTGTTTATAGTGTTTCCTTTGTTTTTCCTTTTTGTTGTTAACCCTAATATGTTTCTTTGTAGTTGCAAGTCAGAAATTTGAAATTTTTTTTTAGTGTTAAGAAAATTGTGTTCTTTGATCCTTTTGAGTACATTGTTCCAAGGGAAATGGGCCAATGATCAAAAGACACTTGCTTTGCTTGTGATGTCCATGGTTTTTAAGCCAAATCTCGTCGTTTAGGCCCTAAAATTCGCATTTTTCAATTTCTTGGTAAATTTCATTTTGTTATAACTTTCTATAGAAAACTCCATTTTGAGTTCTATTAGTTGCATTCTTCTTATCTATTTTATTTTTGTTTAATTTTATAATTTTCCCAATTTATTGGTAAAATTCATGCTTTGTGTCTTCATTCTGTCCTTGTCGAAAATCATCTAGGGTTTCTGTTTCATTTTAAATTTGTGTCAAATTTCACTTTTAAATCTTGGTTAAATTGTTGAGCAAAAAAGAATAATTAATTTTGTGTCTTTTTGGAAATTGGCTCTTGTAAGAACTAAAAGAGAGAATTGACAGGTAAAGGCAAGAGTGTAAGTTTATCTAGAGAAAAGCCTGCTAGTTTGTGTGAAAAACAAACACGAGTGAACTTGAGTGATTTATTACTTGAGTGAAAACACGTGAGGGAGTGAAGTGAGGTCATTTGCCTTACTTACCTTATTTTTGCAGGTTCAAAAAAAAAAGTCTAATAATCAAGATAATGATCAAGCCTTCAATATGTGAGCTATTCAACAAAGCTTTCAACATTTGAATGTTCAATTGGATGGCATGATGGACACCATGGAAAGATACAGTTCCAATCTTGATGAGATGACAAGAGCAAGCTCACAACAAACTCCACCTAGGAGGAGAGTCCAAAGAAGGCAAGATGATGAAGAGTTTGGATCCAATAATGACTTTGAAGATGATACCATAGAAAGAAGATGATACAAAAGGGAAAGAAGGGAAGAAGGTAATGGGGGTATCAAGTAAACAATTCCTCCATTTAGAGGCAAAAAAGATCCAGAAGTATACCTTGATTGGGAAAAGAAGATGGAGCTAGTATTTGATTGTTATGACTACTCTGGAACAAAACAATTGAGACTTACCGTGGCTGCATTTGAAGATTATGCCATTACTTGGTGGGATGATACCAACCAAAGAAGAAGGAATCGAAAAAGACCCATTGAAGATTGGGAAGATCTTAAAGCTTTAATGAGAAGGCAATTTGTCCCTACCCATTATTATAGGGAATTGCACAAGAAACTACAAAGCCTTACTCAAAGGTCCAGAAGTGTGGAAGATTATTACAAAGAAATGGAAGTTGCTATGATTCGAGCTAACATTGATGAAGATAGAAAGGCCACCATGACTAGGTTTCTACATGGGCTGAATCGAGACATTGCCAATATTGTTGAATTATAGCATTATGTGGAGCTTGAAGAGATGTTTCGTATGGCCATCAAGATTAAAAAGCAACTTAAGTATAAGGGTAGTAATAGTCGGAGCTCATCCTCTTCAAATAAATCCAAGCCATGGAAATCTAATTGGAAGAAGGATGATAAGGCTTATTTCAAGATGAAATTCTATTCAAGCAAAGGAGAGGCTAAACCAATTTCAAAAGAGAGAAAAAGGTAAAAGTAAATTCCCAAATCAATCTCAAGATATTAAATGTTTTAAATGTTTGGGTTTAGGTCATATAGCTTCTCAATGCCCTAACAAGAGAGTGATTGTTATGGATCAACCTACACACCAAGTGGAGCGGATTCAACATCATGAAGATGAGAGAGATCAAGAAGGCAAGGATAACGTTCATGAGGTTTCTAGCCCAATCAGTATGCCTCAAGGACCTATAACAAGAACTCGTTTTAAGAAGCTTCAACAAGCCTTAATCCATCATCTACAAGGCTGAGTGAATTTGGCTAGTGAGGGTTTGCAAGGACACCAAAGCTTTGGAGTATGTACAGCCCAAGTTCCTTACAACTTAATTCAAGTCCAAGTTACTAATGGGTTTAATTAAGTTTGTAATGGGCCATATTAGTTATGGGCCAGATTTAATTAGTTTTAATAAAATCAGATTAGTTCTTAATCTTAGAGTTTGATTTGTCAACTCTTGTCATTTAATGGGAACTTGCTCATTAGGGTTTTCTTTGTAAAGGCTATTAATAAGCCTTGGCTGCGTGTTTTTGGACAGAATATGTTTGAATTATTAAACCAAAAGGCTGTTTGCTTTTATCTTTGTGTTCTTGTGTAGAATACATGCTTTAGGAACGTTCAAGTAGATTGATCATCTTCTTGTGGAGTGTTTCGAAATTGGAATTCAGAAACAAGTTTTCCTTATTCCAATTCTTTGATCATCTTGCCTAAGCAATCTGAATTCTAACCATTCTTAGGGGGTTGTTACCGAATTGAGTATTGGGGTTTTCAAGTTAATGCTTTGGGGGTTCAAATACATAAAGGGGTTCTCAAGCTTATTCTTGGAGGTTCTGTATCATTTGGTATCAGAGCTTGGCTCTAGATCAGGTTTTATCTTTCTATAATTCACATTCTTCAATTCTGAATTTCTTGTGTTTGTTTTGTTCTTGCTCCTCTTTAAATTAAATCAATTGTTTGCAATCTGAAATATTTTGTGATCAGGTTTTATCATTCTATAATTCATGTTCTTCAATTCTGATTTCCTATGTTGGTCTTGTTCTTGTTCTTCTTTGAATTAATTCAATTGTTTGCAATCTGAAATTCAGATTTTGTGTTTATAGTTGAAGGTTAAAAAATAAAAAAAAAATTCGTTTTACAAAAAAAAAAAAAAAAAAAAAAAAAGAGAAAAGAAGAAAGTATTCAAAAAAGGAAGAATCCAGAATTTGTGGGTGACTGATATACTAATCAGATTTGATTCTGATTTAGATTTGCTATTCTTACCTAGTTTATAATTGTCATATCTGAATAGATTTTATTATATCTTGTATTGGATTTTGCATATCATTACATTCCTTGCTCATTTAAGTGATATCAATTATCAATGCAGATTTGATATTTTTTTTTCTTTCCTCTTTCAAAATACCTTCTAAAATCATTTCTTTCCTATTCTGGTCAGATCCTTTTATTTTTCTTACATGTCCTTTGCTTCTAATTGAGTTTTCCTAATTTTATTGCTTCTTATTTGTTATTTTTTTTTCTTGTTTGGCCAAATTGCTTCAAATTTGTTTTTGCAATTTCAGTTTCAAAATTCTACACATGACAAGCTATTTGAACAGTTCTAAAAGTGTGATTCACCTAAGAACATAAAAGAATTAGCTAGAGTGGTGTGAGGAAACCGTGAGTGAAATATTTGCTTGAGTTAAACACGAGTGACCATCCCCATCATTTGAGTGCAAAACACATGAGGGAGTGCTTGTGAGGTCCTTTGAATTATTTTTCTTTGTTTTACTAACGTTCTTTTGTAGCAATGTCAAACCAAAGTGGAAATAATGAGGCTGTCCATGTTAATGAGGCTAGACTACGTGAGGCTCAACAAGGAGAGTTTGCACGTTTTAACAGAAATATGGAGGCTATGAGGGATGCATTAGAGCGCATGGATGCAAGGTTGCAAGCAATTGAAAGAGCAACTCCAAACCACAATGAAGTGCGAGGGGGAGGTAGAAACCAAATACCTCAACATGACTGGGAAGATGAAGACCTTGGCTACCATGATGATGAAGATGTTCCTATTGTTGGGATGGGCAGAAATAGAGGTAGAGGAGGCCGAGGCTTAGGTAGAGGTAGAGGAGGAAGGCAAGAGAATCCATACTATGGTAGAAACCAAGGCAATGAAGATTTTATAGATAGGAATTTGGGGAGTATTAAACTTAAGATACCTACCTTTCAAGGTACAACAGATCCAGAGGCTTATTTACAATGGGAAAAGAAGGTAGAGCTTATATTTGATTGTCACCATTTTAGTGAGGAAAAGAAGGTCAAGCTTGCTGTTTCACAATTTGTAGATTATGCCATAGCTTGGTGGGAACAATTGGTGACTAGTCGAAGGAGAAACTTGGAGTACCCAATAGAGACTTGGTATGACCTTAAGTCTATAATGAGAAAGAGGTTTGTGCCTAGACATTTTCATAGGGAACTTGTGCAAAAACTTCAAGTTCTTAAACAAGGAAGTAGAAGTGTGGATGATTACTATAAGGAGATGGAAATGCTTATGACTAGGGCTGACATAGAGGAGGATAGGGAGACTACCATGGCACATTTCTTGGCTGGTTTGAACAAAGACATAGCTGACCGAGTTGATTTGCAACCATATGTGGAGTTAGAGGAGATGGTGCACATTGTGGTCAAGGTAGAAAAACAACACCAAAGAAGAGGACCAGCAAGGTATGTTTCTAAGCCTTATTTCAACTCTAATTCTACTTGGAAAAAGGATGAAAAGGGTGAGTTTAAAGGTGGGAACAAGGCTGACTATGATGTTGCAAAAGGAAGGGCAAATTCAAATTCCAAAGAAAAATCCAAACCCGAAGAGCCTAAGGGGAGAAATAGAGATATTAAGTGCTGGAAGTGCCAAGGAGTAGGTCATGTAAGCAAGGAGTGTCCTAATAGAAGAACTATGGTCATTAGGAATGGAGAAGTAGTGACAGATGATGAAAGGGGCAGGAATGATAGTGAAGGGGAAGAGATGCCCAAATTAGAGGATTGTAGTGAGGGGAGCATAGAGGAGCCAATAAGAGGTGATTTGCTGGTCACACGATGTGCTCTTAGTACTCAATTGAAGGAGGAGTGTCATGAGGAGCAAAGGGACAACTTGTTTGATACAAGGTGTCATGTTCAAGGCAAGGCTTGTAGTGTGGTAATTGATGGTGGGAGTTGCACCAATGCAGTGAGTACTCTTTTAATTAACAGGTTGGGGCTGCCTACTATACCACACTCACGTCCATACAAGCTCCAATGGCTTAATGATTGTGGTAAGGTAAAGGTGAATAGACAAGCCATGATTTCATTTTCAATTAGAAAGTATCATGATGAGGTGTTATGTGATGTAGTGCCTATGCATGCTGGAGAAATATTACTTGGGCGACCATGGCAATTTGATAGAAGGGCTATACATGATGGGTACCTCAATAGGTATTCATTTACCAAGGATGGTAGGAAGACAATCTTAACACCACTTTCCCCAAAAGAAGTGTATGAAGAGCAATGTAAAATGGAAAGGATGAGAGTTGAGGCCAAAAAGAAAGAGAAAGAGACTAAACAAAGAAATTTAGAGAGTGAAAATAAAAAGCGTGAAAAAAAAGAGGGAAGAGAAAAAAAAGAGCAGATTCGGCCTAGAGAGAAAAATGCCAAGAATGTGAGTTTGATAGCTAGGACAAGTGAGGTTAGGCAAGCTTTGTATTCCAATCGGCCTATATTTGTCTTTTTGTGCAAAGGGGCTTGTTTAGCAACTAATGAACTTAGCCCATCTTTGCCTAGTGTGCTTGATGATCTTTTGCAGGAATTTGAAGATGTGTTTCCTGAGGAGATGCCAAGTGGTTTACCACCAATTAGAGGCATAGAACACCAAATTGACTTCATTCCTGGAGCGGCTATACCCAATAGGCCAGTATATAGAAGGAATCCAAGTGAGGCAAAGGAGATCCAAAAACAAGTGGAGGAGTTACTAGCTAAGGGGTATGTGAAGGAGAGTCTTAGTCCTTGCTCGGTTCCTGTTATTCTTGTACCAAAGAAGGATGGAACATGGAGGATGTGTGTGGACTGCAGAGCCATCAATAAAATCACTGTAAAGTATCGTCATCCTATTCCTTGATTAGATGACATGCTTGATGAGTTATATGGTTCTTGTTTATTTACCAAAATTGATTTGAAATCTGGATATTATCAAATTCGAATGAATGTTGGTGATGAGTGGAAAACAGCCTTTAAGACCAAGTATGGGTTGTATGAATGGCTTGTCATGCCATTTGGTCTTACTAATGCACCTAGCACATTTATGCAATTAATGAACCATGTGTTGTGTGAGTACTTGGGTAAGTTTGTTGTTGTTTATTTTGATGATATTCTAATTTACTCTAAGTGCTTAGATGATCATGTCATGCATGTGCGACTTGTACTAGAAAAACTTAGGCAGGAAAAGTTGTATGCTAACCTTAAAAAGTGTAGCTTTTGCATGGATAAGGTTAATTTTCTTGGTTTTGTTGTATCTAGTCAAGGTATTGAGGTTGATGAAGACAAGGTTAGAGCCATTAAGGAGTGGCCGAGACCTAAAAGTGCTAGTGAGGTGAGGAGTTTTCATGGGCTTGCTAGTTTCTATAGGAGATTCATTAGGGATTTCAGCACTATAGCCGCACCTTTGAATGAGTTAGTTAAGAAAAATGTTGGATTTGTTTAGGGTGATGCACAAGAACATGCATTTAATGAGCTTAAGGTTAAATTGTGTAATGCACCTTTGCTTGCTTTACCTAACTTTGATCAAACTTTTGAGATTGAATGTGATGCTAGTGGCATAGGCATTGGAGCTATTTTGATGCAGGATCAAAGGCCACTAATGTATTTTAGTGAAAAGTTAAGTGGGGCAGCCTTGAAGTATCCAACATATGACAAGGAATTATATGCTTTGGTTCGAGCTTTAAAAACATGGCAGCATTATTTGTGGCCTAGGGAGTTTGTGATACACACTGACCATGAAAGCTTAAAGCATTTGAAGGGTCAAGAAAAGCTGAACCGTAGGCATGCTAAATGGGTGGAGTTCATAGAAACATTTCCATATGTGATTAAATACAAGCAAGGTAAGGAGAATGTGGTTGCTGATGCATTATCTAGAAGGTACACTTTACTTAACTCACTTAGTGCTCAATTACTAGGTTTTGAGTTTATAAAAGAGTTGTATCATCATGATGTTGATTTCGGTGATATATACATTTCTTGTAATAATGGGGCTGTTTCTAATGATTTTTACTTGTTTAATGGATTTTTGTTCAAAAGAAATAGACTGTGCATTCCTAAATGTTCTATGCGGGAATTGTTGATTAAGGAGGCACATGGAGGGGGCCTAATAGGACATTTTGGGGTCAATAAGGCCTATGATATACTATTAGAACATTTCTTTTGGCCTTGTATGAAACATGATGTGCATAAAATTTGTGAGCATTGCATTACATGTAGAGAAGCTAAGTCTAGGTTGAAACCGCATGGGTTATACACACCATTACTTGTTCCTAATGAACCTTGGACTGATTTGTCTATGGATTTTGTGCTTGGATTGCCTAGAACTAGGAAAGGTCGTGATAGTATCTTTGTTGTGGTTGATAGATTTAGTAAAATGGCTCATTTTATACCATGTCATAAAACTGATGATGCCCAATTGATTGCTGATTTATTTTTCAAAGAAGTTGTGCGTTTACATGGCATACCTAAGAGCATTGTTAGTGATAGAGATGTTAAGTTTTTAAGTCATTTTTGGCGTGTGTTGTGGGGAAAGTTAGGAATTAAGCTGATATTTTCAACAACTTGTCACCCTCAAACCGATGGGCAAACTGAAGTAGTAAATAGGACTTTGATTACCTTACTTAGAGCAATTATAGAAAAGAACATTAGGACATGGGAGGATTGTTTACCATTGGTGGAGTTTGCTTACAATAGGGCTGTTCATAGCACTACTCATTATTCTCCATTTGAGATTGTTTATGGATTTAATCCACTTACTCCTATTGATCTATTACCATTGCCACCTAACAATTTTGTGAGTGTTGATGCTGATTCTAAAGCAGATTGGGTGAAGAAGTTACATAAGCAAGTTAAGGAGAGGATTGAAAAGCAAAATGCTAAAGTAGCTTCACATGTGAACAAAGGAAGGAAGCCAATGATTTTTCAGCCTGGGGATTAGGTGTGGGTACATTTTTGCAAAGAGAGGTTTCCACTTCAAAGGAAATCTAAGCTAAACCCAAGAGGAGTGGTCCTTTTCAAATCCTTGAAAGAATTAATGACAATGCATACAAAGTGGACTTGCCAGGTGAGTATAATGTTAGTACTTCCTTTAATGTGGCTGATTTGAGTCCTTTTCACATAGGTGATGGTTTTGATTCGAGGACGAACCCTTTTGAGGAGAGGGAAAATGTTATGGATCAGCCTACACACCAAGTGGAGCAGATTCAACATCATGAAGATGAGAGAGATCAAGAAGGCAAGTATAAAGTTCAAGAGGTTTCTAGCCCAATCAGTATGCCTCAAGGACCTATAACAAGAACTCATTCTAAGAAGCTTCAACAAGCCTTAATCCATCATCTACAAGGCTTAGTGAATTTGGCTAGTGAGGGTTTGGAAGGACACCAAAGCTTTGGAGCATGTACAGCCCAAGTTCCTTACAACTTAATTCAAGTCCAAGTTACTAATGGGTTTAATTAAGTTTGTAATGGGCCATATTAGTTATGGGCCAGATTTAATTAGTTTTAATAAAATCAGATTAGTTCTTAATCTTAGAGTTTGATTTGTCAACTCTTGTCATTTAATGGGAACTTGCTCATTAGGGTTTTCTTTGTAAAGGCTATTAATAAGCCTTGGCTGCGTGTTTTTGGACAGAATATGTTTGAATTATTAAACCAAAAGGCTGTTTGCTTTTATCTTTGTGTTCTTGTGTAGAATACATGCTTTAGGAACATTCAAGTAGATTGATCATCTTCTTGTGGAGTGTTTCGAAATTGGAATTCAGAAACAAGTTTTCCTTATTCCAATTCTTTGATCATCTTGCTTAAGCAATATGAATTCTAACCATTCTTAGGGGGTTGTTGCCGAATTGAGTATTGGGGTTTTCAAGTTAATGCTTTGGGGGTTCAAATACATAAAGGGGTTCTCAAGCTTATTCTTGGAGGTTCTGTATTAGTGATGATCACATTCCATGGAGAAATCTTTTCTGGAAGAGAAAAAGAAGACGACAGTGATAGCATGCCCTCCTTGGAAGATGCAAGTGATCATGAACTAGAAGAAAATGGTGAAGATATGGTTCGTGGAGAATTGCTTGTCACCATACGTGCTTTGAGTGCACAAATGAAGGAAGAAAGTGAGGTCAATTAGAAAAGGGAAAAGTTGTTCCATACTAGGTGTTTTGTGGAAAATAAGGTTTGTCATGTAATCATTGATGGGGGAAGTTGTACTAATGCAACAAGCTACTACTTAGTTGAATAGCTTAACTTACCCACGATCAAACACCCAAAACCTTATAAGCTGAAGTGGTTAAATGAATGTGGTGAAATTATGGTTCATAAGCAAGTTTTAGTTTCCTTTACTATTGGTAGGTATAAAGATGAAGTTCTGTGTGATGTAGTATCTATGCAAGCTGGTACTGCGAAGGCCTTGGCAATTTGATAGAAGGGCCAAACATGATGCATTTACCAACCAATACATGATTGAGAAAGATGGCAAGCGCACTACCCTTAATCCATTGTCTCCAAGGGAAGTGTATGAAGATGACCTCAAAAGAATGAGACAACTTGAAGAGTGGGAAAGATAAAGAGTGCCCGAATCTAAGAGAGAAAATTTGAGTGAATCAAGAGATAGAATGGCAAGAGATGAGAAAGTGAGTGAAGACTTAAGTCAAGAAAAAGAAAAAGGAGTGTGTGTGATTGAAAAAAGAAAAGAGGGTGTTAGTCACTAACAAGTTTCTTTTACTTTCCTCTAGTTTTCTTGTTTTTCTTTTTCAGGGTTTCAAAGAAAGATTGTCATGGAGAAAACATGATGGTGATTCTATATTCAATGCAATCCAAGTAACCAAGAAGGATGGAGAGAAGATCAAAATTATGATTGGAAGGAATTGCAGCCATGTGCTACAAATTCCTATCTATAGACAAACAGCTTTTCATTTTGGAGGAATAATCTACAAGCTGCAATTCTAAGATAGATGTTATGTTATTTCTTCAATTTTTGTTTCAAATCCTTGTCTCCTTAATGGAAGTACAAATTCATGGTCGAATCCTTTTGAGGAGGGTGCGAATGATGGGAATCCAATAGCCTTGCAAGAAGTATACAAAGATATGTCCAAAAATGAATTTAAGAAGTCTCTTCAAGATGATGAGGTGTTGAGCAAACTGGGCTGAGGTGTTGGGTGAGCTGGGTTAAGGTGTCAAGCGAGCTGCACACAATAGGCTGAGCTGCCTATGCCTTTTATTTTCAATTTTAATTCTTTTTCATTATTCTCATATTATCATTGGGCTGATTTTGTTAGTTAAGCCCAAATCTATCTTTTTTCTATTTTAAGTATTTTAATTAGTTTTTGGGCTTTTTAGTTTGTTTAAAATTAAGCCCATGCCTGAATTTTGTTAGTAAGAATTTTAGGGTTTGTAACCTAGCTAAGATGATATAAATACTTATCTAATTTAGGAATAGAACAGACTTGAATAATTCAAAATTAAGTTTTGTGAAAATTTTCTCAGCTTTTGGTTCTTGCTTGAATCAATATTTTGAACTTCCAAAGTTAATTACTTTGTTTTGTTCACAGTATACTAAGGTTCTTTGACACAGGTTCATCATTGGGTTAAGGTTTTCCTTGTAAACTTGATTTGGCTTTCTGAGAGAGTCGCTTCCAAGCATAAAGGTATTGGGTCTCAAAGCAGGACGTTTGGGGTTCGTATCACAATGCTATCTATTTTCAAATTTAATTATTTTACTTTATTCTCATATTGTCATTGGGCTGATTTGTTAATTAAGCCCATATCTATTCTTTTCTTGCTTTAAGTATTTTAATTAGTTATTTGGGCTTTTAGTTGTTTAAATTAAGCTCAAGTTTGAATTTTATAGTAAGAATGTTAGGGTTTGTAACCTAGTTTAGATGATATAAATACTTAGCAAAGATAAGAAGACAGACTTGAATAATTCGAAATTAAAGTTTTGTGAGAAATTTCTTAGCTTTTGGTTCTTGCTTGAATCAATATTCAGAACTTCCAAAGCTAATCACTTTGTTTTGTTCACAACATACCAATGTTCTTTGACATAGGTTCGTCATTGGGTTGAGGTTTTCCTTGTGAACTTGATTTGGCTTTCCGAGGGAGTCACTTCCAAGTGTAAAGGTATTGGGTCTCAAAATAGGTCATTTGGGGTTCATATCATTTGGTCAATTCAGCTAGTGGAAGTTTACAAGGCCACCAAAGTTTTGGAATAAGTTCATATCAAGTCCAATAAAATTTAAGTCAAGTCAATATTACTAATGGACTTAGTTAGGTATGTTTAATGGGTTGGCCAAATTTCACTTAGAGTCCATTAGTTTTATTTAGTTTATTATGTATTTGGGCTGTCCATGTTAGTCATTAAGCCAAAATTCAGTTTGTTAAGTTTTTAGCTAAGTTAAGTTTAAATTATCTTCAATACACACCATTAAAGGTAATGGTTACCTTTAATTGTTAGGTATTGATTATCCTAAAGCTCAAAGGTCAGTTGTTAAGTTAAGTTTAATTTGTCTTCAATACACACCATTAAAGGTAATGATTACCTTTAATTGATTGGGTATTAATTACCTTTAATTATTAGGTATTAATGGTCTTTAATTGTTGTCTTTTGGCCCTTCCTACTCTTGGAGGGATGTTCCAAGATTAAAATGAGCAGATTTTATAATGGAAAAATAGATTAGATTTGTTATTGATAAACCAAAAAGCTGTTAGTTTTTTTCTTTGTATTCTAACATAGAATACATGCTTGAAGAAACATTCAAGTAGATTGATCACTTGCTTGTAGAGTGTTTCAAAATTGGAATCTAGGAACTGAGTTTTCTTTATTCTAATTCTTGATCAATTTATCTAAGTAATCTGACTTCTAACCTTCCTTAGGGGTTGAATCCAAAATGGTCTTAGGGTTTTCATGTATTATGTGTTGGGGGTTCACATATACAAAGGGGTTCTTAAGCTTATTCATAGTGGTTCCATATCAGTAAAACCTTACTTCACTCTCTCATGTGTTTCACTCAAAAGTAGATGATGCACTAATTACAATGCTTAAGAACTAAGGTTAAGAAGACTCAAAGAAACAAGAAACTAGAAATCCTAATGACACTAGGAAAATAAAAATCCTGATTGAACTAGGAAACACGAATTAGAATGTGACTTAAAAAATAAAATTAGAAATCCTAATTGAAGTTGGAAAACAAAAGTTGAAATCCTAATAGAACTAGGAAAACAATATAGGAATCCTAATGGTGTTAGGAAAACTAATTGGACATGAACAAGAGAAGATAAACTTAGAATAGAAGTAGGAACAAACCAAAAATTGATAGGGATTAGGAAACCAACTCCTAGTTTGTTGTGGAGGGATACTTGACTTGTTGACTCCTTGTTGAAATCTGAAATCCTATTTGATTCTCCTTGATTTGGCTGGAATTTTAGCAATCTTCTTTTTCCTTTCCACTCTAAAATTAGAAACAAACACTATATATATTCCTATATAATTCAGATTTGGCAAGACTCTTTTCTTTTCCTTTCTTTCCTTTTTTTTTTCTTAGCCGATTCTTTCTTTCTTTCTTTTTTTTTTTTATAATTACAGTAACAATTGGAAAGGAAAATTAAACAACAAATTGAAGATCAAATACAAGAAGCCAAACAGAATTGAACTCTTCATGCTTGTGATGGATGAATTCTTCACTTCCTTCTTGAATTCGAATTGGTTTCCAAGTAAGTATGGATGAATTTGATCTTCCAATACTTGAATTTCAATGAAACACAAAGGATATGAAAAGATAGAATGAACACAGAAACAAATGAACAAAAGAAAAGGGTAAAATGATTCTGGATTTTTTTTTATTTTTGAATTTTAGACCTGTAACAGAAGGAAACAGAATTAACAAAAATGAAAACAAAAGAATTTAACAAAAATAAAAATAGATGGAAACAAGAAAAACAAATGACAATGGAAAACACAAAAGAAACAGAAAGATATAACATGATTTAGAGCCTAAGCTCTTATACGAAACTAATACAAATCCCAAGTATATTAAACTTGAGACCCAATTATCTTAACGCTTGGAAGCAACTCCTTTGAAAGCTAAACCAGGTTTTTTCCAAGTCCATGACCAAAATCCAACCTGTGATAGAGCACCTTGGAAAATCACCTTTGTATGATGATCTCCATGACACAATACCAACTCATGAAAGAGAACTTTGGAATAAATACTCACAAAGTAATTATCTTTAATTGTATGAGCTTGATTCAAGCAAGAATCAAAAACAAGAGATCACACTCCTAAGAAAACTGAATTTTTATTTATCAAAATCTTTTCCTTTTACATGAATGGTTGAGTTTATAGAGAGGCTCAACCCTAAATTAGAACTAAACATAGACTAGGAAATCTTCCTAAACAAGAAGTGTTGTTTCCTAATTAGAAATAGATTCCTAAACTGACTTCTAAATAAGAAATAAACCTAAACTCGTTTTGGGCTTTAAACCTAACATAAATAGGCTCAAAACTAACTAATTACATGTCCAGACTTAATTTAATTGAATATGAGATAATATCATATTGATAGGGGCCTAAAAACATCAAAACTAAAATAAAATAATTAATTTTGAAAATGAAATGAAGCAAACAGAATGCTACACGCCCAAGGACATGCTCATGTTCTAGGACGTGTTGCATTTTGCCCCTTTTTGATTTCTCTTGCATGGATCATGTATAAAACTTGAACTTCCATATTTTGCCTTTTTCAATTCCATTTTATGCAATTCATCAATGTTGAAGCTTCCTTGAATGCAATGCTTTCCAAAAGTGATGCTCATTATGTAAGTCTTCTTGATAACATTATAGAAAGCTTTGTATTTCTTTGAATTCCTCTTGAATGAGCCATTGACCATGAATTGAAGCTCCATTGATTCTCTTTCCATGCTAGCTTGATGAAAAGGACAGCCTTGGAGAACCTTTTTAAAATCTTTATCACACATACATTGGAGATCTTCTTGCAAGGCATCTTGATTCTCATCAATATCACTAGCTTTGGAGATATGAATATTGCGACTGTGATTTAGGTTTTGTGACCATGTGATGCAAATAACAAAGATACAAAGGCAAGGATCCAATTCAACTTCCCAATGGTCCCATTATAAGAGCAAGAATGAAGAAATTCAAGGAAACACTAAATGGGATGATTCAAGGCTTGTGGTATGATCTTGCCACAATTCAAGAATGCAAGAATGAATCATTCATCAAAATGGGGATTCAAGACTCAAATAAAAGTTTGGTGACAATGATTCAAGTGGATGAAGGCCAAAACATGGGCATGTGCCTAGGCCTTTAGTTTGTTTTTGATGTTTTTGGGCCCCTATCAATATGATATAAGCCCAAGTTCAAATAAATTAAGTGTGCTTATGTAATTAGTGAGTTTTGGGCCTATTTATGTTAGGTATAAAGCCCAAAAAGAGTTTAGATTTATTTCTTGTTTAAGAATCAATTTCTCATTAGGAAACTTCAACCCTTATTTAGGAAGATTCCCTAATCTATGTTTTATTCTAATTTAGGTTGAACTTATAATTATTAGTTGTCTAGGAATCAATTTCTAACTAGGAAACTATAATTATCATTTAAGAAAGATTCCCTCGTCTATGTTTTATTCCAATTTAGGGTTGAACCTATAATTATTAGTTGTCTAGGAATCAATTTCTAACTAAGAAATTTTAATTCTTGTTTAGGAAAGATTCCTTACTACATTTTTTATTCCCATTTAGGGTTGAGCCTCTATATAAATTCAACAATTCATGTAAAATGGGGTTAGATTTTGATAAATAAAAATTCAGATTTTCTTAAGAGTGTTATCTCTTGTTTTTGATTCTTGCTTGAATCAAGTTCATGCAATCAAAGCTAATTACTTTGTGCATATTTATTCCAAGGTTCTCTTTCATAAGTTGGTATTGTGTTGCAGAGATCATCATCCAAAAGTGATCATATTCTAAAGTGCTCTATCACGTGTTGGAATTGGGTCACGGACTTAGGGAAAATCTGATTTAGCTTTCCAAAGAGTTGCTTCCAAGTGTAAAGATATTGGGTCTCAAGTTTAATATACTTGGGGTTCGTATCACCATGATTCTGCCTTTACAAAAAAAATTTTGCAAGCTGCTTTGAAATTGAATTTTGTCCTTTGTACTCATTTGTAACGGCTCTTTGGAGGATGTAAGCTATAAATACCCTTTAAAGGCCTCAGACATAAGGGAATAGTTTTATCAAGTGTCCAAACTCCTGCAATTTTGTTTCTCAATCCTAATACCTTTGTAATACACATTTTGTGTTAGTTGGTTGAGTGTTAGCCATTGAAACACTTGTATAGGTAAGGAAGCGAGCCTTAGCAAACTCTTATATAGGTTTGAGTGTAAGCCTTTGTAAAACACTTAGTTAGATTTTAGAGTTAGCCTTCTTAAACTCTTATTTAGGTTTAAGAGTGAGCCTTGGGAAAACTCTTGTAAGGTTTGTGTGAGCCTAAACACTAAATTGGGAGTGAACTTGATAAAACTCTATAGATAGTGGAAATATCCAATTGTGGATTAGGGAGTGGATTTAGGATTGGTTATAATATGAACCACTATAAATTGCTTGTGTCTATCTTTCTTTTCCTATCTCTTTCCATTAAAATTTTAATTTCTCACCAATTCAACTCCTCTTCTTAGTGCACAAGGGCAAAGACCTTCCTTCCTTTATATGAAAGGATGATTTTAAAAATTTTGGGAAGAACTTGAAGCATCTTGATAAGGAATTTGGTTGTACATTCCTTAGAAGGATAAGAGGAGATTTTAAAGATTTGAGGACCCCAGCTATATTAAATTTTTAGCTAATGAAAATGTCCATTTTGCCCCTAAACGATAAAATGGTCATTTCACCATTTGAAGAAGCAAAGTCCACCTTGTCCTTCACCAAATGATGAGCTAAAAGGGCATTTAAGTCCTTGTGAATACTTAAGGGTTAAGTCTCGAAGAAAAGAAGTATATAAGTGTTATGTTCATCTTTTCTTCATAAGGGTTGAACATCATTTTTCCATTTGAAGCTTTTAGAGGGAGAAGTTGAGAGAGAGAAGGAAAAGATGAAGAAAGAGTTTCTTTAATTTTTCTTTTGATCTTTAATTATTTTCATTATTTTTTGTGAAAGAACAAATGCTTGCAAATTGAAAATGAGTTTAGTCCAAAAAAGATCAAAGAGAAACCTTTAACTTTCTAAAGGTTTTTGAGGGAAAATCTTGAATTAAATTGGGCAACCAAGAGAGGGATTCAAGAACACAAAAAGAAACCAAATGGAAACTTGAAGGTGAGCTAGATGTGGATGATCTAGAGGCTTCACACTTGGGAAGCTCTTTGTTAAAGAAAGAAAAAACCTTCAAGAGGTAATATGATTACTCTTCCTTCTCCTTTCTATGCATATGTGTTTTACACAAACTAATTTAATTACTTGAATGAATTTTGGGCCAAAATGTGTAAAGTGAAATTTTAAAATGTTTGATATTTCACCCCACCACCTTGATTTCACTATATTTGGCTCCACCATTCCTTCAAGGACTTGAGTACTGAAGAGTTAGTGGGCTTCAAAACCTTAATCCATGATCAAGCCACATATAATAATAAGAAGATTGACTGTGCATCTGAACTAGCAAGGTGCATAGGTATTTTCTCTTCATTATCTTAATGGGTTTTGATGAGAATCAAGATGCCTTGTAAGTATCCTACAAATATTTGCAAGTTAAAGAGTTTAAAAAGGTTCTTCAAGGTTGTCATTTCTACCAAGATAGCCTACAAAGACATGCAATCCAACCATTATACATGATTGGTGAATCATCCAAGAAGAATATGAGATTGTATGAAGTTTCCTACAAACCAATCAAGGAAATTTGGATCATAAGTTTTGCATATGGATCCAACCATATTCAAGGAAGCTTCAAGGATTTTATCAACCTGTTCAAACTCAATGTCAAAATGAAGAGGTTAAAACATATTCCAAGCAATTGGGGACAAAACATGAAGAAATTGCACGAGTGCTGTATGAAAGCTTACTGACAGGGTCAGGTACATAACCATGTACCTAGGCATGTTCCCTTCTATATGCTTAAATATGTTCAACACACCCTGGAACATGGGCGTGTAGGCTACTATATGACTTATTTTTGTTTTCCAATTTTTATTATTTTAACTTTAGTTTTGATGGTTTTTGGGCCCCTATCAATATGATATAAGCCCATGTTCAATTAAATTAAGTTTGGATAGTGATTAGTGGGTTTTGGTCTTGTTTATATTAGGTTTAAACCCAAAAATGGGATTAGCTTATTTTCTTGTTTAGGAATCAGTTTTCTTGTATAACAAGTAGTTTAGGAGTTATTTCTAATTAGGAATATTTAATCCTTGTATAGGAAGATTTCCTAGTCTTGCTTTGAGACCAAATACCTTTACATTTGGAAGCGATTCCCTTGGAAAGCCAAATCAAGTTTGCAAGGACAAACCTCAACTCAATGACCAACCTGTGTTAATGAACCTTAGTATGTTGTGAACAAGTAAAGTTATTAGCTTTGAAAGTTTGGGTTTTTTATTCTAATCCAAGAACTAGATTTGAGAAAAACTCTTACAAGCTTAAAGCTTAAATTTAGGGGAAATCAACTTATCTCCCTTTTATTGAATGAATAGCAAAGTATTTATGGTGTTACAAAAATCCTAAATTAGATTAGCTAAGAACTAGGAAATCTTCCTATACAAGGATTAAAGATTCCTGCATAAACACATTAGAACCATAAAATGAGTAAATTAATGAAATTTTGAGTAATTTTACTCATGAAGCTAAATGCATTTCAGCTGAAGGTAAATCCATAGAGATATTTATGAAAATATTGAGCACATCAAACTCCCCCAAACTTGAAGTGTTGTTTGTCCTCCAGCAAAAGAAAATCCAATTCCAATGGTAAAACAACTAACTTACCAATAATTAAATTGACTAGACAGATTAGAAAAGCCTCAAGAGATTGAAATAAAATCTTATAAACATGGAAGAATCACAAATAGAGTTGCACTAAGTGTTAGAATTTAATTATCTATCGATCTTTAGAGACATTGTTTGCATAAAAACTAAAAATACGAATATTATTGCACTTAGATAGGCATATACAAATAATTCTCCTTAAAAACCTCTCAAATAATTTCAAGAAATTCATCCATCTCATGGGCATAGTCATTCAATCCATCTCCACTAAAAGAATCTATATTTTCAAAAGGATCAAAAGAATTTTACTTGCTTGTAATAGGGTTTTTAAGCTAAAGGTTTAACAAAGAAAATGTTAAATGTAAACATGTTGAGAAAATTGTATCAAATATGTGAATGAGCAATTAAGAATGAATAAATGCATAGGAAACTTCTTCCAAAATTAAGTATTTTTGCATTACTTCCACAAACATCAATTCACTAATAATTTTGCCATTTATAGCAATCTTAAAGCAATCTTTTACCTCAAGAATTTACATTTCACAATTTACTTGCTCCTTATAAAGTATTAGAGAATATAAATTTTGAGCCATTTTAACTCATTTTTCACATTTAACTATAGAAACCCCAAGTATATTAATCTTAAGACCCAATTATCTTTATGGTTAGAAGCAACTCCTTGGAAAACTAAACCAGGTTTTCCCTAAGTCCGTGACCCAAATCCAGCCCGTGATAGAGCACTTTGGAATATAATCACCTTTAGATGATGATCTTCATGACACAATACCAACTTGTGAAAGAGAACCTTGGAATAAATACGCACAAAGTAATTAGCTTTGACTGTATAAACTTGGTTCATGCAAAAATCAAAACCAAGAGATAATACTCTTAAGAAAACTGAATTTTATTGATCAAAACTTCACTTAACTTTACAGGATTGGTTGATTTTATATAGAAGCTCAACCTTAAATTGGAATCAACTAAGGACTAGGAAATCTTCGTATACAAGGATTGAAGATTCCTAATTAGAAAACTATTCCTAATTAATAACTAAGTTAGAACTGAATTCTAAAAACAAGTTAGGAATCCTTCCTATACAAGAGAAATTATTTCGTAACTAGAAACTAAAATTTAATTAATTAAACTATGAAATTCGAATGGGCCTTTGACCTAACATAAAATAGGCCCAAAACTAATTAAAACATGAAAATAAAGTAGTTTAAACAACTCTTGGGTTGTATACATAACATAGGCCGCCCAAACACTAAATAAAACATGATAAATTGAATTTGAAAAGCCCAAATATGGAGGATCCAATTTGAATGAAGAATGAAAACCTTGTAAACACTTGAATAGATTAGGCCCAAGCAAATTGGAATGTAATTTGTTCTCTTCATCTTGACATTGGGCTTGAATAGATTGATTAATCCCTTGAAACTTCCTTGAATACAATTAGATCCATATGCAAAGTTCATGATCCAAATATCCTTGATTGGTTTATAGGAAACTTCATACAACCTTATTTTCTTCTTAAATGATCCATCAATCATGCATAATGGTTGTATTGTATGCCTTTGTAAGCTAACTTGATAGAAATGACATCCTTGAAAAACCTTATTGAAATCTTTCACTTGTATGTATTTGTGGGATTCTTTTGAGGCATATGGATTCTCATCATTCAACCATTTATCTCCTAAACTTATTTCAAAATACACATATTTTTTCCTTTTTTTTCCTCCTTTTTTTTTTTTCACACATCACCATTCAACATATGTTTCCACGCATTTCTAAATGAATAATACTAATTCACAAAACTTGAAAATAATCTCAATGAGATGTTAAAAGGTAAAATGATATGGTTAATTATACAACAATGAAATAAAAGCTAAAAAAATGCATTCATAAAATGCAATAGAAGCTCAGAAAGGGAAAACTAATGGTTATGTCAAAACTAAGGTGGATATATAGGTTAGGCTAAACAATGAATGCCTAAAAAATATCCTATATCCAAAATAGATTCAAATTTCACCTCAATAACTTGAGTGATATGTTCTAAGACAGGTGAGGTAAACATAAGGATGAAAAAGGTAAATAAGCCCTCTCTAAGTTAGCATTCATAATATCCAAGTAAAAATTAAAATGCAAACACAAAAAAAAAAAATATCTCAAAACAATCAATTCTAACATGAAGCATAAATAAACTTGCAACACTTCTATAATTCTCGATCAATCTCAACCATGGCCAATCCTCGGCCTCCAATAAGTTCCATCAAAATAATTATTAATCCATCAATCATTAACCATTATCAATTCACATTTAATCCTCAAAATTCACATTAATAATTCAATAAGCCCAATTAATTTCAATTATCTGAAATCAAAGCAAGTATATAGCAAAGCAAAACAAATAATGCAATAAAAAGTTGTTCTAATTCCCTCCCCCTCCCCAATGTCCATCACTATAATCAAAAGAAACAAAAAAATAATTTAAATGCAAAAGTGAGGGGATAATACTTTGAAGTAGCCAATGGAGGTGTGTCACATCCCAACTTCTAAGATATAAACATGGGAAGACATAAGGTCACCCACTCCCATAAAATCTTCTCATGCATAGTTAAACACTGCCTAGGATTATCGTAAAATCTCATGCATTAACTTGAATAACCAAAATAAAGGAAATCTTTAACTAGCAAAAGAATAGTTTATAATTACTTTAAGTACTACATAAGAAAAAGAACAATTAAGACTCCAAATTAATCCTTAAATGAATAATGTTCCAAACAAAAACTCCTAGAGCATCTAAGAGTGACTCTTGAATATGATAGTATGTAAATAGGCTTGGACAAGGAAATCTCCCAAATCGAGTATATTGCTTGAGCTATCACCTTGCCTCCTTATAATGCTCACCTGAAACCACAAAAAAAAAAAAAAAAAAAAAGTAGTGAGATAGATAATCTCAATGAGTAAATAATACAACCTATATAATAACACATATCCCTTTAGAAGGGTTCATAGTTCATAGTTTGCAATTTAGCAAGTTTCATAGAAATCAAACTTGTAACTTGCAGAGTGATAGCCTTTGCCTTATTCACTCAAGCATGTAAAGGAGAGACAGCATCATACCAAATTTCAACTGCCAACTTGTAAATAAGTGTGAAGTTGATCAGGCTCCAAGACTAGAACCGCCCTTTCTAGCTGAGGTGGATACACTACTTTATCCATTGGGTTAAGACTATGTGCACAGGTTCTAATAATTTCCTACATTGGCATGAGGAGTTTGCATATAAGGGTTCATAGGTACCATAGCCAAAGCTAATGGCAATCATTTGAATGGTCAATAATAGTTTTAGACCAATTGTCCTTTGGCAACCCGAGCTTAATAAAGAAATCATATAATTATAATTTATGATAGAAAGGAACTTGATTTTCAAGAATCTCAAAGGTTCACATATCATGATAACTTCTACTTGTAACATGAACATAATGTTTACTCACCTTCTAGTTCCTTAGCTCCCAATGCTTATAGTCCTTGCACTTCTAACAATTCCTAAGCTCTAACATAATATTACAATTCAATACTTAGTACTAGGTTAACATGATACTATGCTATCCCATAATTACCCTATGCACATACATCATTCATGTATACTTGGAGTTGCACTTAGAAGTACACTCATCACTTGTATACATAACATATTGACTTTTAAGTCCATACTTTGCCTTCTTAGGCTCACATGAATTCACATAATAGTTCATATCAAGACTTTTCCAAAGCCAAACACAATGAATCATAATCTTAATATCAATTTAATTTAATTTCCAACTTTGTACACTTAACACTTTCCATATATCAACTTAACTAGTAGACCCTAAAAGAGTCATGCTTGTCTCCTTTACGCCAAATTATATGATCAATCCCATAGGCAAATTAGGATCATTAATTCACAATTAACATATCATAAAATCCAATTCACATGCCACTAAACGATATACACATATTAGCCAAACATGTCAATTAAAGGTGTGGAAACCTTAGGTATAGGATGAACCATTCTAGGAGTTTTCAACTTCAATCTTCATGCAATTAAATTATGTACTATTCATATACACATATCAACAATCACTAAAATGAATCTTATAAAAATTATAGGCCTTGGAATCAAAATCCCAACCTTGGCCGAACCATGATGGCCAAGGGAAACCATGGGTTTTTCTTCTTTTTTCTACTTTTGATCATTACATTAATATGTAAACGCATGATTTAAACCAATATAAAAATGTAAGCATAACAAAAATCAGTTTAGGATAGGAAAACAAGCAATTCGCACCCCCCAAATCACATATGCATAACAATTCCAACTTTTAGGTTTTAAGGTTCACCTTTGATGGATTTGAGAAGAGATATGTTCATGGTTGGAAATTGGTTTCTCCCTCCAAGACAAGTCTAGACTGAATATAATAAAGAGAAAATTAGAAAATATACAGCCCCATATGGATTACTCATGATTGGTTTCATAAAATTTGAAAATTAACAAGAAAGAAAAGGAAAACTTACAAAGAAGATCACAAAATCACAAAGTTTGGATGTACGTTTTGATTTTTAACCAAGAGAGGATTTTTGAGAGAAAAATTCTATAAAACCTAATGAGAAATAGAATAGAGGCTAACAATTACAAAGGGAGGCCAAATATTAGCTAGGTATTATGGTTTTGGGTGCAAAATTACAAGATTGCCATTAATGAGCTAGGTTAGGAGTGCTTAGATGTGTCTTGGGATTTCGGTAAATTGGATTTTTAATCCAATTTATAGGCTAATTAAAATGTATTAGAAATAAAATATTTTGCTTCTTATTTTCATTAAAATTTCCTCAAAATATTTAATTTAAAATATTCTAGAAATGCTCATAAAATTTATTTTATGCTTACAAATCACTTTGTGCATGAAAATTCACTTTATATGCATTAAATTAATTAATACATATGCACTTCACATGGATCACATATTTCATGTTCATAATTCATATCATGTATATTAGAACTAGTCTAGCATTCCACTTGCTTATAAATCACATAGTACATGAAATTTCATGAAAGCACATATTTTGTCATAATAGTTCTAAAATTAAGAAATTTGTCACGAAACTCTTAGCAAGAGTATGGGTTATTACATTCTCACCCTTGAAAAGAAATTCATCCTCGAATTTAGATACTTACTCATATGTTCTCGAAAAGCTGGGGATGCTTCTGCCGCATCCCTTCTTCAGCTTCCCAAGTACACTTGTCCATTCTATGATTACGCCAGTGGACCTTGATCAGAGTTATCTCCTTGTTTCTTAATCTTTTCACTTATCGATCCACTATGGCTATTGATATCTCTTCATAAGACAGTTGCTCATCTATTGGAATACTAGCGGTAGTAGAACATTGGATGGATTCAATACGTACTTCCTTAACATTGAAATGTGAAATACCCAGTGTACATGTGTAAGAGTTGGGGGTAAGGCAAGTCTATAAGACACTTTCCCAACCTTATACAAGATCTTGAAAGGAGGCGATAACTTTCCTTTCCTACCGAACCTCATGACACCTTTCATTGGAAAAACCTTCAAGAAAATGTGATCTCCAATAGCAAAATGGATGTCCTTTCTCTTGGGATCCGTATAGCTCTTTTGTCGATTGAAGGCCGTTTTCAGCCTATCTTGTATCAATGGTACCTTCGCGGTAGTCTCCTTGAGCAATTCCGGCATCTCCATGTATTTGTCTCTAGCCTCGACCTAACAAACTGGAGAACAATATTTCCTTTCATACAAGGCTTCGCATGGTGCCATGCCAATGGATGAATGGTAGTTGTTATTATAGGCAAACTCGATCAAAGGTAGGTACTTATCCCAACTACCTCCGAAATCCAAGATACATATTCTTAACATGTCTTCTAGTGTCTGAATTGTCCTTTCAAACTGCCTATCCATTTGAGGGTAAAATGTAGTACTGAAGCCCAATTGTGTTCCCAATGCTTCTTGCAACTTTTGCCAGAACCTCAAGGTGAGCTAAGTCTCTCGGTTCGAGATTATGGACATTGGTATTTTGTGCAGTCTCACGATTTCATCTATGTATAACTATGCATACTGGTTGTAGAGTACATGGTCTTAACTTCCAAGAAATGGGCAGACTTTATTAGTCGGTCTATTATGACCCATACAGAGTCATATCCTTTGGAGGTCCTAGGTAAACTAACCATAAAATCCATCGTGATATGCTCCCACTTCCACTCAGGTAGCTTAATCTCATGTAGCAGTCCAGAGGGTTATTGATGTTCATACTTGACTTGTTGGCAAGTTAGGCTAGATGCCACAAACTTATCCACATCCTTCTTCAGTCCAGACCACTAATAATTTGCTCTTACATCATGATACATCTTAGTAGTTCCTAGATGAGCATAGTAAGGTGTCTGATGTGCTTCTTTCAATATCTTCTCCCTTAGTCCATTCACATCAAGTACACATACCCTCTTACCACACTTTAGAATCCTATCGACTAGTTCAAACTCAGGGTTCTTTCCTTTCTCAGCCTCATCTCTTAACTTAACCTAGTGCGGATCCTTATCTTGTGATGTCTTTTTCTCCTCTAATAACTTTGACTTCACTTGAAAATATGTCGATAGAGCTCACGATTCTACAATCTCCAACCTAATGTCTTAGATAAATAGTTCTCTTAACTCCTTTACGACAACTCTCTTGTGCACGGCCACATGGGCTAGGCTTCCCATTGATTTCTGGCTCAAGGCATCTGCTAGAACGTTTGCCTTTTCAGGATGGTAAAGAATCTGGCAATCATAGTCCTTAAATAGTTTAACCCATCTTTTCTACCTCAGGTTGAGGTCTTTTTGGCTCAAGATATACTGGAGACTCTTATGATCTATATAGATCTCGCACTTTGTTCCATACATGTAGTGTCTCTAGAGCAAATACTACTGTGGCCAATTCCAAATCATGAGTAGGGTAATTCACTTCATGCTTCTCAAGTTACAACAATGCATAAGCAATGACCTTACCATTTTGCATTAGGACGTACCCAAGCCCTATTCTTGAGGCATCGCAGTAGACCAAGAACCTTCTTCTCCTTCTGGTAATGCTAGAACTGGACCCCATACCAAGCACTTCTTAAGCTTTTGGATACTCTCTTCATAGGACTCCTCCCAATTAAACCTAACCTGTTTCCTAGTCAACTTGGTTAATGGTGATGCTATCTTAGAGAAGTCCTGTACAAATTTGTGGTAATAGTCGGCCATACCCAAGAAACTTTGAACTTCAGAAACTATTGTAGGTCATCTAAAACTCACACTTAGATAACTTCACTTAGAGTTGGTGATCACATAGTGTCTGCAACATGATCCTTAGATGCTCTTCATGTTCCTCTTCACTTTTAGACTAAATTAGGATGTCATTGATGAAAACAATCATGAACCTGTCCAGAAATGGCTTGAACACTCAGTTCATCAAGTTTATGAAAGCAATCGAAGCATTTGTGATACGAACCCCAAGTATATTAAACTTGAGACCCAATTATCTTTAGGCTTGGAAGCAACTCCTTGAAAAGCTAAACTAGGTTTTCCCCAAGTCTGCAACCCAAATCCAACCCATGATAGAGCACCTTAGAATATGATCACCTTTGGATGATGATCTCCATGACATAATACCAACTCGTGAAAGAGAACCTTGGAATAAATATGCACAAAGTAATTAGCTTTGATTGTATGAACTTGATTCAAGCATTAAGAAAAATAAATTTTATTGATCATAACTTAACTTAATTTTACATGAATGGTTGAGTTTATATAGAGGCTCAACCCTAAATTATAATCAGCTAAGGATTAGGAAATCTTCCAATATAAGGATTGAAGATTCCTAATTAGAAACTAATTCCTAAATAATAACTAAGTTAGAACTGAATTCTAAAAAAAGTTAGGAATCCTTCCTATACAAGAGAAGCTATTTCCTAACTTGAAATTGAAATCTAATTAATTAAACTATAAAATTCGGATGGGCCTTTGACCTAACATAAAATAGGCTAAAACTAATTAAAACATGAAAATAAAGTAGTTTAAACAACTCTTGGGCTGTATACATAACATAAGCAGCCCAAACACTAAATAAACATAATGAGAATCAATATTCCTTGCAAGAATCCTACAAATATTTACAAGATAAGGATTTCAAGAAGGTTCTTCAAGGTTGTCATTTCTACCAAGATAGCCTACAAAGACACGCAATCCAACCATTGTACATGATTGGTGAATCATCCAAGAAGAATATGAGATTGTATGAAGTTTCCTATAAATCAGTCAAGGGTATTTGGATCATGAGCTTTGCATATGGATCCAATTGTACTCAAGGAAGCTTTAAGGGCTTAATCAATCTATTCAAGCCCAATGTCAAGATGAAGAGGTCAAATTACATTCCTATTTACTTGGGCCTAATCTATTAAGGTGTTTACAAGGCTGCCATTCTTCAGTCAAATTGGACCCTTCATATTTGGGCTTTTCAAATTCAATTTATCATGTTTTATTTAGTGTTTGGGCTACCTATGTTATGTATATAGCCTAAGAGTTGTTTAAACTACTTTATTTTCATGTTTTAATTAGTTTTGGGCCTATTTTATGTTAGGTCAAAGGCCCATCCGAATTTTATGGTTTAATTTATTAGATTTCAGTTTCTAATTAGGAAATAGCTTCTCTTGTATAGGAAGGATTCCTAACTTGTTTTAGAATTCTGTTCTAGCTTAGTTATTATTTAGGAATTAGTTTCTAATTAGGAATCTTCAATCCTTGTTTAGGAAGATTTCCTATTCCATAGTTGATTCTAATTTAGGGTTGAGCCTCTATATAAACTCAACCATTCATGTAAAAAGAAATTATGTTATGATCAATAAAAATTCAGTTTTCTTAAGAGTGTAATCTCTTCTCTTGGTTTTGATTCTTGCTTGAATCAAGTTCATACAATCAAAGCTAATTACTTTGTGCGTATTTATTCCAAGGTTCTCTTCCATGAGTTTGGTATTGTGTCGCGGAGATCATTATCTAAAGGTGATCATATTCCAAGGTGCTCTATCATGGGTTGGATTTGGGTCGCAGACTTGGGAAAAACCTGATTTAGCTTTCCAAGGAGTTGCTTCCAAGTGTAAAGATAATTGGGTCTCAAGTTTAATATACTTGGGGTTCGTATCAAAACATGATAAATTGAATTTGAAAAGCCCAAATATGGAGGATCCAATTTGAATGAAGAATGGTAGCCTTGTAAACACTTGAATAGATTAGGCCTAAGCAAATTGGAATGTAATTTGGCCTCTTCATCTTGACATTGGGCTTGAATAGATTGATTAAGCATTTGAAGCTTCCTTGAATACAATTGGATCTGTATGCAAAGCTCATGATCCAAATATCCTTGATTGGTTTATAGGAAACTTCATACAACCTTATTTTCTTCTTGAATGATCTATCAATCATGCAGAATGGTTGTATTGTATTGCTTTGTAAGCTAACTTGATAGAAATGACAACCTTGAAGAACCTTCTTAAAATCTTTAACTTGTATGTACTTGTGGGATTCTTTCAAGGCATATGGATTCTTATTATTTCCTCCCTCCTTAGGATGATTCATCCTCAAATCTTGGCTTCAACTCTTGGAAGTAGGAAATGCATTACTTTTATCACCTCTTTTCTTCCATGAAAATCCTTCTTTAAAATCTTGAAAAAGAGAAATAAAGCTAAACAAAGAAAATTCAAGCTTATTAATGTTAGAAACCAAAACATCCTTGACACTTTCTTTTTCAACTATGCTCACTTGTTTTCTCTCTTCACTCTCAATCTTTTTATTTGAACCTTGTAATATTTCTTTTCTCTCATGTGAAATCTCTTTCTTTTCACATACACTCTTTTTCTTTTCATTCTCACACTCTTTCTTTATGCACTTTTTTTCTTGTTCTTTTTCTTTTATTTCAACAAAGTCAAATTTATTTACAACTTCTTGAGGAGGATCATAGGCTGGAATTTCTTCTTGTACAATAACTTCTTCAACCTTTAATGAGGACTCTTCACTTATAAACTCCAAAGGTATTAAGTCATCTTTATGAATAACTTCCACAACATGGTTAATTTCTTCAATATTTGCATCCACCCAATCAAATTCACAAGTAACTTGGATAGGATAACAAATTTTTTCCTCAACTTCATTACCATTATTCTTTGTCTCCCCCAACAATGGCTTAGATGATTTCTCTCTTTTTCTACATTTAGCCTTAATTCTCATTAAAGTCTCCTCATATGAAAGCCATTTAGGAACGTGACTATGAGATTCTTCTCCTACTTGTTGTTGCCTTCTTGAATGTCTTTTAGATTGTCTTGGGAGAATTTGAGCAATTGATTGCTGCCTTCTTATAATAGAAGCCTTTAATTGATTCATTCACACAACACTTTGCTCAAATCAATCACTTCTTTGATCAAGTTGGTCCATTCTTTCATTGGCCCTTCTCTCCATCGCTTGGAGCAAATCACATAAGGCTTGGAATCTGTCTATTTCCCCATGTGGATTTCCTTGGGTTCCACTCATCTTTGAGCTGCAAAACAAAGCTAGCAAAGTAGAAAATAATATCCTCACTTCACTCCCTCAGATGTTTCACTCAAGTGTTGCAACTCAATCACTCATGTTTCACTCAATTTGTTATGGCTTTTCTCTTTATATGCTCACACTTAGCTTTTTTCCACTCAAATCTCTTGTCAAGATTAGTTGCAAAAATCAAATTAACACAATCTTGCCAAATTACAATGTGAATAAAAATCCAAAGACTCAAAAATGAAACAAGAAACAAGAAATAAGAAATCCTAATGATAATAGGAAAACAAGAATCTTAATTGAACTAGGAAAACAAAATTAGAATTTGGACTCAGAAAAATAGAAACAGAAATCCTAATTGAAATTGGAAAACAAAAGTTAAATCCTAATAGAACTAGAAAAACAATATAGGAATCCTTATGGGATTAGGAAACCTAATGAGATACGAATAGAGATTGAAATAAAAAGAAAAACAAAATGAATAAGAAAATAGTTAAATTAACAAGAAATCAGAATGAAAATAGGATTAGAAAAGTCAAACAAAAATGTAAAAAGGAATAGGAAACCAACCTAGATTGTTTTGGAAGGATGCTTAGACTTGGTCAAACTCCTTGTAGAATGCTGAAATCTTTGATTCTCCTTGTATAATCTTGAAAATCAACTTCATTTCTTGTCCTCTTCACTCCAAGAACTAAATAACTTTTATAAATGCACCAAAAAGTCAAATTTCAACACTTTTTGCTTCTTCTTTTCTTTTTGGACGAATTTTCCTTTTTTTTGATCTTTTTTTTAAAATAATTATAGCAACAATTCAAAAGGAAAATCAACAAATAAACTGAAGATCAAGTACAAGAAGTTAAACTGAATTTGAAGTCTTCAAGCTTGTAATAGATGAATTCTCCACTTCCTTCTTGAATTCGAATTGGTTTCCAAGTATGGATAAATTTGACCTTCCAACACTTGAATTTCAATGAAACACAAAGGATACGAATAGGATAGAAATCAAAGAAACAAAAAGACACAAAAACAAAGGATAAAAATGATTTTGGATTTTTTTTCGGACCTAAAATAATAACAAACAGAGTTAACAAGACTAAAATGAAGGAATTTAATGAAAATGAAAACAAGAAAAAACAAACAAGGATGGAAAACACAAATAAAATGGAAAGATATAACCTGATTTAGAGCCTAAGCTCTGATACCACATTGATACAAACCGCAAGTATATTAAACTTGAGACCCAATTATCTTTAGGCTTAGAAGTAACTCCTTGGAAAGCTAAACCAGGTTTTTCCCAAGTCTGAGACCCAAATCCAACCTTTGATAGAGCACCTTGGAATATAATCACCTTTGGATGATGATCTCTGTGACACAAAACCAACTCGTGAAAGAGAACCTTAGAATAAATTTGCACGAAGTAATTAGCTTTGATTGTATGAATTTGTTTCAAGCAAGAATCAAAACCAAGAAATCACACTCTTAAGAAAACTGAATTTTATTGATCATAACTTAACTTAATTTCACATGAATGGTTGAGTCTATATAGAGGCTCAACCCTAAATTAGAATAAGCTAAAGATTAGGAAATCTTCCAATATAAAGGATTGAAAATTTCTAATTAGAAACTAATTCCTAAATTATTACTAAGTTAGAACTGAATTCTAAAACAAGTTAGGAATCCTTCCTATACAAGAGAAGCTATTTCCTAACTAGAAACTGAAATCTAATTAATTAAACTATAAAATTCAGATGGGTCTTTGACCTAACATAAAATAGGCCAAAACTAATTAAAACATGAAAATAAAGTAGCTTAAACAATTCTTGGGCCGTATACATAACATAGGCAGCCCAAAAACAAAATAAAACATGATAAATTGAATTTGAAAAGCCCAAATATACAAGGTCCAATTTGAATGAAGAATGGCAACCTTGTAAACACATTTCAATGATTAGGCCCAAGCAAATTGGAATGTAATTTGGCTTCTTCATCTTGACATTGGGCTTGAATAGATTGATTGAGCCCTTGAAGCTTCCTTGAATACAATTGGATCCTTATGCAAAGCTTATGATCCAAATATCCTTGATTGGTTTAGAGAAAATTTCATACAACCTTATTTTCTTCTTGAATGATCCATCAATCATGCATAATGGTTGTATTGTATTGCTTTGTAAGCTAACTTGATAGAAATTACAACCTTGAAGAACCTTTTTAAAATCTTTAACTTATATGTATTTATGGAATTCTTTCAAGGCATATGGATTCTCATCAATTCGTTAGATTGAATGGTAGGACTGTGAACTCATAGTGACCGTATCTTATACGGAAAGCAATCTTGCAAATGTCTTCTCCATGGATCTTCAGCTAATGATAACCAGACCTTAAGTCGATCTTGGAAAAGTAACTAGCTCTTGCAATCAATTGAATAGATCATTTATCCTTGGCAAAGGATACTTGTTCTTCATGGTGACCTTATTTAGTTAACGGTATTCGATACACTTAAGGAATGAGCCATCTTTCTTTTTCACAAATAGTATTGGAGCACCCCGTGGTGAGCTACTCAATAGGATGAAACCCTTGTCTAGTAGATCATGCAGTAGTGTCTTTAACTCGTTCAACTCCGCCAGTGCCATACAATATGATGGTATCGATATGGGTTGCGTGCCCAGTAGCAGTTTGGTACTGAACTTGATCTTATGATTCGATGGTTGTAGATCTTCTAGAAAGACGTCTATGAACTCATCCACCACTAGTATGCTCTTGCCTAGAATCGTGGCTTCCTCGTTGGTATCGACTACATGAGCTAAGTATGCTTGACACCCTTTCCTTAACATCCTTTTAGCTCCCAAAGCTAATATGAAATTCAGAGAGTTCTCATTCCTATCTTCTTAATATGCAAACTTTCCCCATCCATGGTTCAAAATTCTACTTGATTCCCTCTATAGTCAATATGAAGTCCATAAAGTGATCTTTAATATTCCTCTCATACTAGTACCATGCCTCCTTGACTTGGAGTCCTACCAACTCAATCACCCAAGCATCAAAGTTGGATAGTTGATGGACTAGCTTGTTCATCTCATCCAAAAATTCATGAGGGTCATCACCCTCCTCACTATAAAAGGTAGGTGGTTGTAACTTTTTGAATTCTAAAATGGTCATTCCCTAATTGGGTAGCTACTTCCTTTCCTTCCGTGCGGGTGCTACTATTGTGGGAGCGAAACTACATTCTACTCTTGCATTGGTAGCACTTTCAGACTTTGAGCTCGCAACTCATCTAATTCTTTGCACAAGTCCCTCATCTCCTCATGCATAACTTGGACCTATTGTGAAGAGGCTTGCTCATTAGAGCCCATGGTCGGTACTCTCATAGACCTCTCTCTCAACCTCACAGGTGTAGAGGCAGCATCTGAAGTGGTGTCCAATACCGCATTCTCATTAGCCCTAATAGATTGAGCAGCTATGTGGACCTTCTTCTTAGGAGGCATTATGCTATAACGGGTAAGGGTATTTAGTGCTAACTCCCTTCTAACCCATTTAACCCCACTATCAAATTATCATACTTATCATGCATTTAACATGACCACACATCATATAGTATGTGATGGGAATACGATAGCCTTGCAAGAAGTATATAAAGATATGCACAAAAGGAATTCAAGAATTCCCTTCAAATTGATGATGAAACTACATGGAAGAGGCTAGAAGGGCAAGACTTGGAAACGCAAAACTTCAAACATGGCCAAGAGAAGAAATTACATGAAAAGCTTGTTGATAGGGTTAGGTACACTCTCACGTACTTAGGTGTGTTCCCTTCTGTATGAAGAATCATGATCAACATGCCCAACAATATGGGCATGTAGGCTACTACATGATTTATTTTTATTTTTTCAAATTTTAGTGTTTTTGATTTTTTGGGCCCCTATCTATATGATATAAGCCCATATTCAATCAAATTAGGTTTGTTTATGTAATTTGTAAGTTTTGGGCCTGTTTATGTTAGGTCTAAAACCCAAAACGAGTTTAGATTTATTTCTTATTTAGAAATCAGTTTCCTTTCTTGTTTAGGAATCCTCAATAGGAAGATTTCCTATTTCTTAACTAATTCTAATTAGGGTTTTGTAATCTAGCTAAGATACCATAAATAATTAGCTATTCATTGAATAATAGGTAAGTTGATTTCCCCAAATTTAAGCTTTAAGCTTGTGAGAGTTTTTCTCAAATCTTGTTCTTGGATTAGAATTAAAAACCCAAACTTTCAAAGCTAATTACTTTGCGTATTCACAATATACCAAGGTTCCTTGACACAAGTTTGTCATTGAGTTAAGGTGTTTTCCTTGTAAACTTGATTTGGTTTTCCAAGGGAGTCACTTCAAAGTGTAAAGGTATTGGGTCTCAAAGCAAGTCATTTGGGGTTCGTATCAATTTGGTATCAGAGCATAGGCTCTAAATCAGGTTATATCTTTCCATTTCATTTGTTTTCTTGTTTCTGTTTGTTTTCATTTAACGTTAAATTCCTTTGTTTTCATTTTCATTAATTATGTTTCCTTGTGTTTTCAAGTCTAAAATTCAAAAATAAAAAAAATTCCAAATCATTAACCACTTCTTGTTCATGTTTTTGTTTTAGTTTGTTTCTATGTTCATTCTATCTAATTCATATTCTTTTTGTGTTGTCAAAAAAAAAAAAAAAAAAAAGAGAACAAAAAGAAAATGGGCAAAAAAAAAAAGGTTAATTAGAATTCTAGTGTGGAAAGGACAAGGAGAATCAAATGGAATCCAAGATTTTAGCCTACAAATAAGCAGTTTGACCAAATCAAGCCTACCTTCCAAAAACAAGCTAGGATTTGATTCCTACTCCAATTTTGCTTTGAGTTTCCTTTTCCCATTCTGATTTATTTTTGATATTTTTATTCCTTTGTCGTATTCATTAGTTACCTTGTTTCCTTTTTTCTTTCTAGCCCTAGTCATAGAGCTATCTATTTTCCTTTGTGTTAACTTGAAAATTTGATTTTTGTTAGAATTGATAAAGTCGTGTTTTTAAACCTTTCGAGTACATAATTCAAAGGGAAATGGGCCAATGATTAAAACTCACTAGCTTAACTTGTGACATCAGCTACTTTTCAGCCAAATTCCATTGTTTAGGTGATACGAACCTCAAGTATATTAAACTTGAGACCCAATATCTTTATGCTTAGAAGCAACTCCTTGGAAAGCTAAATCAAATTTTTCCCAAGTCCGTGATGCAATTCCAACCCGTGATAAAGCACCATGGAATATGATCACCTTTGGATGATGAGCTCCGCAACACAATATCAACTTGTGAAAGAGAACCTTGGAATAAATACGCACAAAGTAATTAGCTTTGATTGTATGAACTTGATTCAAGCAAGAATAAAAAAAAAGAGATAACACTCTTAAGAAAAACTGAATTTTTTATTTATCAAAATCTAACTCCATTTTACATGAATGGTTGAGTTTATATAGAGGCTCAACCCTAAATGGGAATAAAATATAGACTAAGGAATCTTTCCTAAACAAGAATTAAAATTTTCTAGTTAGAAATTGATTCCTAAACTAATAATTATAGGTTCAACCCTAAATTGGAATAAAACATAGACTAAGGAATCTTTCTTAAATAAGAATTAAAGTTTCCTAGTTAGAAATTGATTCCTAGACAACTAATAATTATAAGTTCATCCTAAATTGGAATAAAACATAGATAGGGAATCTTCCTAAACAAGGATTGAAGTTTCCTAGTTAGAAATTGATTCCTAAACAAGAAATAAATCTAAACTCGTTTTGGGCTTTATACTTAAAATAAATAGGCCCAAAACTCACTAATTACATAAGCACACTTAATTTATTTGAACTTGGGCTTATATCATATTGATAGGGCCCAAAAACATCAAAAACAAACTAAAGGCCCAGGTACATGCCCATGTTTTGGCCTTCATCCACTTGAATCATTGTCACCAAACTTTGATTTCAGTCTTGAATCCCCATTTTGATGAATGATTCATTCTTGCATTCTTGAATTGTGGCAAGATCATTCCACAAGCCTTGAATCATCCCATTTAGTGTTTCTTTGAATTTCTTCATTCTTGCTCTTGTAATGGGACCATTGGGAAGTTGAATTGGATCCTTGCCTTTGTATGCTTTGTTGTTTGCATCATTCCCTCCCTCATCAAGATGATTCGTCCATGAATCTCCAACACCTACATCAAAAGGAGAAAGATCACTAACATTAAAGGTAGCACTCACATTATACTCACCAGGTAGGTCCAGCTTGTATGCATTGTCATTGATCTTCTCAACAACTTGAAAAGGTCCATCTCCCCTTGGATGAAGCTTTGTCTTCCTTTGAGTTGGAAATCTTTCTTTTCTCATATGCACCCAAACCCAATCACCTGGTTCGAATACAAAATGCCTCCTTCCTTTATTCACTTAGCTTGCTATTTGTTGATTTTTCTTCTCAATATTCTTGCGCACCTCCTCATGTAGTTTCTTCACCAAATCTGCCTTCTCTTCCCAACCAAACTACTCCTTTCATTACAAGGTAAAGGCATTAAATCCAAAGGGGTTAGAGGATTAAAACCATAAACAATTTCAAAAGGTGAGAAACCGGTAGTAGAATGCACAACTCTATTATAAGCAAACTCAACAAATGGAATGCATTCTTCCCAATTCTTTAAGTTCTTTTGGACAATAGCATGCAACAAAGTTCCTAAAGTCCTATTAACAACTTTAGTTTGACCATCAGTTTATGGATGACAAGTAGTAGAAAACAACAATTTGGTTCCAATTTTACTCCACAAAATTTTCCAAAAATGACTCAGAAACTTAACATCCCTATCACTAACAATAGTTTTAGGAATGCCATGCAAACGTACCACTTCCCTAAAGAATAAATTAGCAATGTTGGTGGCATCATTAGTTTTATCATAAGGACTGAAATGTGACATTTTGGAAAACCTATCAACCACCACAAAGATAGAATCTTTCCCTTTTTTTGATCTAGGCAACCCTAAAATAAAATCTATGGAAATATCAGTCTAATGGCTACTAGAAACAGGTAAAGGAGTGTACGAACCTTGATTCAAAACTTTAGATTTAGCTTGCTTGCACACAACACATCTATCACAAATTCTATGTACATCCCTTTTCATTTTAGGCCAATAAAAGTGTTCATGTAAAGTATCTAAAGTTTTAGTGATGCCAAAATGTCCCATTAATCCTCCCCCATGCGCCTCCTTAACAAGTAGTTCTCTCATAGAACAAATAGGTATGCAAAGTCTATTTTCTTTAAACAAAAACACAACCATTCTATAGAATTTACTAAATGCAACTTTCTCACTTGCTTTAAAAATGCTAGAAAAATAAGAATCATCAACATACAGAGATTTAATATTTTCAAACCCAAGCATTCTTGCATCCAAAGCATTAAGTAAAGCATACTTTCTTGATAGTGCATCAGCCATAATGTTCTCCTTACCTTGCTTGTATTTGATCACATATGGAAAGGTCTCAATGAACTCAACCCATTTGACATGCCTCTTGTTCAACTTACCTTGCCCCTTTAGGAATTTCAAGGATTGATGGTCGGTGTGAATTACAAACTCCTTAGGCCAAAGGTAGTGTTGCCAAGTCTCCAAAGCTCTAACCAAAGCATAGAGCTCCTTGTCATAAGTGGGGTATTTCAATGAGGCACCATGTAGCTTTTCACTAAAATAGGCAATTGGCCTTTTTCCTTGCATAAGGACAGCCCCAATACCAACACCTGATGAATCACACTCAATCTCAAAAATATCATTAAAGTTAGGCAAAGCAAGAATGGGTGCCTTACATAGCTTATCTTTCAATGAATTAAATGCATCTTCTTGTTCTTTTCCCCACTTAAAAACACAATTCTTTTTAATTACCTCTGTTAGAGGTGCAGCTACGGTGCTAAAATCTTTTATAAAATGTCTATAAAAACTAGCCAAACCATGAAAACTTCTTACCTCACTTACCGATGTAGGAATAGGCCAATTTTTGATAGCACTTACCTTTTCTTCATCAACTTCAACACCTTGAGCACTAACCATAAATCCTAAAAACACAATCTTATCTAAACAAAAAGAACACTTTTTAAGATTAGCAAACAATTTTTCATTTCTCAACACATCAAGCGCACACCTTAAATGTTCTAAGTGTTTATCTATGCTTTTAGAATAGACAAGAATATCATCAAAATATACAACAACAAACTTACCAATAAAATTTCTCAAAACATGGTTCATAAGTCTCATGAAAGTACTAGGTACATTAGTCAAGCCAAAAGGCATAACTAACCATTCATACAAACCATATTTTGTTTTAAAGGCAGTTTTCCATTCATCACCTTCCTTCATTCTAATTTGGTGATATCCACTTTTCAAATCAATTTTGCTAAAGATAGCAAAACCATGCAACTCATCAAGCATATCATCTAACCTAGGAATAGGATGGCGATACTTTACCGTAATGTTATTAATTGCATGACAATCAACACACATACGCCAAGAACCATCTTTCTTAGGTACTAGCAAAACAGGCATAGCACATGGACTCATACTTTCTCTAACATGTCCATTAGCTAACAACTCCATAACTTGCCTTTGAAGCTCCTTTGTTTCCTCGGGGTTACTTCTATAGGCTAGTCTATTTGGAATCGACGCACCAGAAATAAAATTGATTTGATGCTCAATACCCCTAATGGGTGGCAATCCATTGGGTATCTCTTCAGGAAAGACATCCTCAAATTCCTGCAAAAGAGAAACAAAAACACTAAGCAAAGAAACATTGAGGTCATTAGTGTTAAAATAAAGCTCCTTGTACATGAGTACAAGTATACTTGTCTTTGAAAACCAAGCTTCCCTAACATCACTTCTCTTTGCATAAAAGTTCACATGTTTCTTTTTACTTTCAACAATTTCTTTTCCCACATTTTTCTCACTCGAGCTCACTTTCTTTCCTTTCTCAAAATTTTTGCCACTTTTTTCTTTTGCACTCTCTCTTTCTTTTGGTACATCATTTACACTATTTTTCTCACTCTTGTCTTCTCTCTCCTTTTGAATTCTTTTTAGCTCATTCTCATAGATTTCTCTAGGTGAAAGTGGTGCAAGAGTTATCTTTCTTCCATCTTTCTCAAAAGTGTAGTGATTGGTGTAGCCATTATGCATCACCCTTCTATCAAATTGCCAAGGGCGTCCTAACAATAGATGACCTGCTTGCATAGGCACAACATCAAATAAAATCTCATCATTATACCTGCCTATCTTGAAAGCTACTAGAACTTGCCTTGTCACCTTAATTTCCCCACAATCATTAACCCATTTTAGTTTATAAGGGTGAGGATGCTTAGTAGTAGGTAACCCTAGTTTCTCAACTAAAGTGGTGCTTGCTACATTGGTTACACTACCCCCATCTATAATTACATCACAAACTCTATCTTTTACAAGACATCTAGTTTGAAACAAATTTTGCCTTTGTTGCACATTATCATCATGTTGGATTTGCATGTTCAATGATCTCCTTGTGACAAGAGACCTCCCACATTCGGCTATTTCTGGTTGGTTATCGTCCTCTTCGTCACTTGCATCCTTAAGAGGTGGTGTTCTTTCTTCTTCAACTTCTTCTTCACTAGCCTAATAGTACTCCCCATCAACCATGATCATTGTTCTTTTATTTGGACAATCCTTCTTGTAGTGACCTACACCTTGACATTTAAAGCATATAATATTTCCAGAACTAGAAGGTGTAGCTTTACCTTTGTCCTTGCTTGGGATGGGTGTCTTTGGAGCTTCCTTGGAATCGGCTCTAGGCTTGGATGAAAAAGCCTTGTCATATTTTCTCCAATTTGATTTGAATGTTGCATTATAAGAGGTAGATAGTCGATTGGTACTCCTCTTCTTCAACTGCTTCTCAACCTTCAAAGCAAGATGAAGCAACTCTTCAAGCTCCATATATGGTTGCAGCTCAACCACATTTGCAATCTCCTTATTCAACCCATTGAGGAACCTTGCCATTGTAGCCTCATTATCTTCTTCCACATTTGCTCGAATCATGGCTACCTCCATCTCTTTGTAGTATTCCTCATCATTTTTGGACCCTTGAGATAGGTTTTGGAGACGATTGTATAGCTCCCTATAGTAGTGGCTTGTTACAAATCTCCTTCTCATGATTGCCTTTAAGTCCCTCCATTCTTCTATAGGCCTTTCTCTATTTCTTCTCCTCTTTTGCTTGGTATCATCCCACCAAGTAATGGCATATCCATCAAATATAGCCACAGCAAGCTTCAACTTCTTGGATTCGGTGTAGTTATGACAATCGAACACCAACTCAATCTTCTTTTCCTAATCCAAGTATGCTTCAGGATCTATTTGTCCATGAAATGTTGGAATTTTTAATTTTATTCCACCATTGTTGTTATCTTGTCTAGCTCTTGGCCTTACTTCTTCTTCCTCCTCATTATCACCAAGCGACTCGATTTCATCCTCATCTTCATTCCATATTCTTCTTTGGATTCGCCTAGCTTGCCTAGGAGCATTGGGTGGCTGTCCCCTTGTAGCTGAAACTTCTAATCTTTCGATCCTTTCATTGCTTCTTCACTCCATTTGATCCAATCTATAATTTGTCCTTCTCTCCATAGCTTGGAGTAAGTCATGCAAGGCTTGGAATTATCTAGTTCCCTATTTGGATTCCCTTGGGATCCACTCATCTTAAAGCTGCAAAACAAAGTTAGTAAACTAGAGAATCGTTTCCTCACTTCACTCGCTCACATGTTTCACTCAAGTAGTTTTGACACTCTAGTTCACTCGTGTTTAGTTTTACACGCAATCAATGGCTTTTCTCTAAATGTGCTCACACTTAGCCTTTTTCCACTCAATCTCTTGCTAAGATTAGTTGCAAAAATCAAATTAATACGATTTTTACTAAATTACAATGTGAATAAAATCCAAAGTTTAAAGACTCAATGAAACAAGAACTAGAAATCCTAATAGAACTAGGAAAACAATATAGGAATCCTGATGGGATTAGGAAACCTAATTGAGACACGAATAAAGATTGAAAATAATTAAATACAAAAAGAAAAAAACCAAAAAAAATAAGGAAATAAGAAATCAGAATGAAAATAGGATTAGAAAAGTGAAACCAAAATTTGGAAAGGAGTAGGAAAACAATTTTAGCTTGTTTTGGAAGGATGCTTAGACTTTAGTTAAACTCCTTGTAGACTGCTAAAATCTTTGATTCTCCTTGTATATTCTTGAAAAAAAAAATCAGCTTCTTTCCTTGTCTTCTTCACTCTAGGAACTAAATAACTTCTATAAATACTCCAAAAAGTCAGATTTCAACACTTTTGCTTCTTCTTTCTTTTTGGATGAATTTTCCTTCTTCTCTTTTTTTTTTTCTTTTTTTTTTCTTTTTTTTTTTTAAATTCTGATTTTCTTTACTCTTCTTCTTCTTCTTTTTTTTTTTTTTTTTTAAATTCAATTGTAGCAAGTAATTTTAAGGACAAATACTAAAGATTAACAAGATAAATTGAAGATCAAGTACAAAAATCCAAACCGAATTAAAGTTGACAATTTAGGAGCTGATTCCTTCCTTCTTAACTTCTTGAATTTGAAAGATTGCAATAGGTATGACCTTCCAACATTTGATTTTTAATGAAACACAAAGAATAGAAATAGGACAAAAATAATACGAAAAGGTAGGAAACAAAGAGACAAACCAAAGAAGATGATAACAAGACACTAATAAAGGTAGACGATTTTAGGATTTTTTTTTTTGAATTTTTGACCTGAAACGATAGCAAACAAAATTAACAAAGTGAAAACAAAGGAATTTAACAAAAAGGAAAATAGACAGAAAAAAAAAAGAAACAAAAAAAATGGAAAATACAAATGAAACGGAAAGATATAACCTGATTTAGAGCCTAAACTCTGATACCAAACTGATACGAACCTCAAGTATATTAAACTTGAGACCCAATATCTTTACGCTTGGAAGCAACTCCTTGGAAAGCTAAATCAGATTTTTCCCAAGTCCGTGACCCAATTCCAACCTGTGATAGAGCACCTTGGAATATGATCACCTTTGGATGATGATCTCCTCAACACAATATCAACTTGTAAAAGAGAACCTTGGAATAAATACGCACAAAGTAATTAGCTTTGATTGTATGAACTTGATTCAAGCAAGAATCAAAAACAAGAGATAACACTCTTAAGAAAAACTGAATTTTTTATTTATCAAAATCTAACTCCATTTTACATGAATGGTTGAGTTTATATAGAGGCTCAACCCTAAATGGGAATAAAACATAGACAAAGGAATCTTTCCTAAACAAGAATTAAAATTTTCTAGTTAGAAATTGATTCCTAGACAACTAATAATTATAGGTTCAACCCTAAATTGGAATAAAACATAGACTAAGGAATCTTTCTTAAATAAGAATTAAATTTTCCTAGTTAGAAATTGATTCCTAGACAACTAATAATTATAAGTTCATCCTAAATTGGAATAAAACATAGATAGGGAATCTTCCTAAACAAGGATTGAAGTTTCCTAGTTAGAAATTGATTCCTAAACAAGAAATAAATCTAAACTCGTTTTGGGCTTTATACTTAACATAAATAGGCCCAAAACTCACTAATTACATAAGCACACTTAATTTATTTGAACTTGGGCTTATATCATATTGATAAGGCCAAAAAACATCAAAAACAAACTAAAGGCCCAGGTACATGCCCATGTTTTGGCCTTCATCCACTTGAATCATTGTCACCAAACTTTGATTTGAGTCTTAAATCCTGATTTTGATGAATGATTCATTCTTGCATTCTTGAATTGTGGCAAGATCATTCCACAAGCCATGAATCATTCCATTTTGTGTTTCCTTGAATTTCTTCGTTCTTGCTCTTGTAATGGGACCTTTGGGAAGTTGAATTGGATCCTTGCTTTTGTATGCTTTGTTGTTTGCATCATTAGGCCTTGAAATTCACAATTTTTGGTTTGTCTGTAATTTTCATTTCATTATAACTTTTTGTAGAAAACTCCATTTTAAGTGCTATTAGTTGTGTTCTTCTCATCTCATTGTCTATTTTATTTTTGTTTAATTTTATAATTTTTCCAATTTTTAGGAAAATTCGTATTTGGTGTCTTCGTCTCGTCATTGTCGAAAACATCTAGGATTTTTGTTCCAAGTAATTTCGTTTATGTTTTGTCTTTATTTTTGAGTCTTTAATTCATTTTAGAATCTAATAATTTTTTGGATTGTGTCAATTCTTCTGTATCTCTTTGATATGAACTCCAAGTATATTAAACTTGAGACCCAATATCTTTACACTTGGAAGCAACTCCTTGAAAAGCTAAGTCAGATTTTCCCCAAGTCCGTAACCCAATTCCAACCCTTGATAGAGCACCTTGGAATATGATCACCTTTGGATAATGATCTCCGCAACACAATACCAACTTGTGAAAGAGAACCTTGGAATAAATACATACAAAGTAATTAGCTTGATTGTATGAACTTGATTGAAGCAAGAATAAAAAACAAGAGATAACACTCTTAAGAAAAACTAAATTTTTTATTTATCAAAATCTAACTCCATTTTAGATGAATGGTTGAGTTTATATAGAGGCTCAACCCTAAATGGGAATAAAACAAAGACTAAGGAATCTTTCCTAAACAAGAATTAAAATTTTCTAGTTAGAAATTGATTCCTAGACAACTAATAATTATAGGTTCAACCCTAAATTGGAATAAAACATAGACTAAGGAATCTTTCTTAAATAAGAATTAAAGTTTCCTAGTTAGAAATTGATTCTAGACAACTAATAATTATAATTTCATCCTAAATTGGAATAAAACATAGACTAGGGAATCTTCCTAAACAAGGATTGAAGTTCCCTAGTTAGAAATTGATTTCTAAATAAGAAATAAATCTAAACTTGTTTTGGGCTTTATACCTAACATAAATAGGCCCAAAACTCACTAATTACATAATCACACTCAATTATTTGAACTTGGGCTTATATCATATTGATAGGGGCCCAAAAACATCAAAAACAAACAAAAGGCCTAGGTACATGCCCATGTTTTGGCCTTCATCCACTTCAATCATTGTCACCAAACATTGATTTCAGTCTTGAATCCCCATTTTGATGAATGATTTATTCTTGCATTCTTGAATTTTGGCAAGATCATTCCACAAGCCTTGAATCATCCCATTTAGTGTTTCCTTGAATTTCTTCATTCTTGCTCTTGTAATGGGACCATTGGGAAGTTTAATTGGATCCTTGCCTTTGTATGCTTTGTTGTTTGCATCATTCCCTCCCTCCTCAAGATGATTCGTCCACGAATCTCTAACACCTACATCAAAAGGAGAAAGATCACTAACATTAAAGGTAGCACTCACATTATACTCACCAGGTAGGTCTAGCTTGTATGCATTTTCATTGATCTTCTCAACTACTTGAAAAGGTCCATCTCCCTTTGGATGAAGCTTTGTCATCCTTTGAGTTAGAAATCTTCCTTTTCTCATATGCACCCAAACCCAATCACCTGGTTCGAATACAACACGCCTCGTTCCCTTATTCACTTGGCTTGCTATTTGTTGATTTTCTTCTCAATAATTTTGCGCACCTCGTCATGTAGTTTCTTCACCAAATCTGGCTTTCTCTTCCCATCTGAACTACTCCTTTCATTACAAGGTAAAAACATTAAATCCAAAGGGGTTAGAAGATTAAAACCATAAATAATTTCAAAAGATGAGAAACCAGTAGTAGAATGCACAACTCTATTATAAGCAAGCTCAACAAATGGAATGCATTCTTCCCAATTCTTTAAGTTCTTTTGGACAATAGCATGCAACAAAGTTCCTAAAGTCCTATTAACAACTTTAGTTTCACCATCAATTTGTGGATGACAAGTAGTAGAAAACAACAATTTGGTTCCAATTTTACTCCACAAAACTTTCCAAAAATGACTTAGAAACTTAACATCCCTATCACTAACAATAGTTTTAGGAATGCCATGCAAAGGTACCACTTCCCGAAAGAATAAATTAGCAATGTTGGTGGCATCATCAGTTTTATTACAAGGAATGAAATGTGACATTTAGGAAAACCTATCAACCACCACAAAGATAGAATATTTCCCTTTTTTTGATCTAGGCAACCCTAAAATAAAATCCATGGAAATATCAGTCCAAGGGTTACTAGAAACAGGTAAAGGTGTATACAAACCTTGATTCAAAACTTTAGATTTAGCTTGCTTGCACACAACACATCTATCACAAATCCTATGTACATCCCATTTCATTTTAGGCCAATAGAAGTGCTCATGTAAAGTATCTAAAGTTTTAGTGATGCCAAAATGTTCCTTTAACCCTCCTCCATGTGCCTCCTTAACAAGCAGTTCTCTCATAGAACAAATAGGTATGCAAAGTCTATTTTCTTTAAACAAAAACCCATCCATTCTATAGAATTTACCAAATGCAACTTTCTCACTTGCTTTGAAAATGCTAAAAAAACCAGAATCATCGACATACGGAGATTTAATATTTTCAAACCTAAGCATTATTGCATCCAAAGCATTAAGTAAAGCATACCTTCTTGATAGTGTATCAGCCACAATGTTCTCCTTACCTTGCTTGTATTTGATCACATATGGAAAGGTCTCAATGAACTCAACCCATTTGGCATGCCTCTTGTTCAACTTACCTTGCCCCTTTAGGAATTTTAAGGATTGATGGTCAGTATGAATTACAAACTCCTTAGGCCAAAGGTAGTGTTGCCAAGTCTCCAAAGCTCTATCCAAAGCATAGAGCTCCTTGTCATAAGTGGGGTATTTCAATGAGGCACCATGTAGCTTTTCACTAAAATAGGCAATTGGCCTTTTTCCTTGCATAAGGACAACCCCAATACCAACACCTGATGCATCACACTCAATCTCAAAAATATCATTAAAGTTAGGCAAAGCAAGAATGGGTGCCTTACATAGCTTATCTTTCAATGAATTAAATGCATCTTCTTGTTCTTTTCCCCACTTAAAAACACAATTCTCTTTAATTACCTCTGTTAGAGGTGCAGCTTCGGTGCTAAAATCTTTTACAAAACATCTATAAAAACTAGCCAAACCATGATAACTTCTTACCTCACTTATTGATGTAGGAATAGGCCAATTTTTGATAGCGCTTACCTTTTCTTCATCAACTTCAACACCTTGAGCACTAACCACAAAACCTAAAAACACAATCCTATCTAAACAAAAAGAACACTTTTTAAGGTTAGCAAACAATTTTTCATTTCTCAACACATCAAGAACACACCTTAATGTTCTAAGTGTTTATCTATGCTTTTAGAATAGACAAGAATATCATCAAAATATACAACAACAAACTTACCAATAAAATTTCTCAAAACATGGTTCATAAGTCTCATGAAAGTACTAGGTACATTAGTCAAGCCAAAAGGCATAACTAACCATTCATACAAACCAAATTTTGTTTTAAAGGCAGTTTTCCATTCATCACATTCCTTCATTCTAATTTGGTGATATCCACTTTTCAAATCAATTTTGCTAAAGATAGCAGAAACATGCAACTCATCAAGCATATCATCTAACCTGGGAATAGGATGGCGATACTTTACCGTAATGTTATTAATTGCTTGACAATCAACACACATACGCCAAGAACCATCTTTCTTAGGTACTAGCAAAACGGGCACAACACATGGACTCATACTTTCTCTAACATGTCCTTTAGTTAACAACTCCATAACTTGCCTTTGAAGCTCCTTTGTTTCCTCGGGGTTACTTCTATAGGCTGGACTATTTGGAATCGACGCACTAGGAATAAAATCGATTTGATGCTCAATACCCCTAATGGGTGGCAATCCATTGGGTATCTCTTCAGAAAAGATGTCCTCAAATTCCCGTAAAAGAGAAACAAAAACACTAGGCAAAGAAACATTAAGGTCATTAGTGTTAAAATAAAGCTCCTTGTACATGAATACAAGTATACTTTTCTTTGAAAACAAAGCTTCCCTGACATCACTTCCCTTTGCATAAAAGTTCACATGTTTCTTTTTACTTTCAATAATTTCTTTTCCCTCATTTTTCTCACTCAAGCTCACTTTCTTTCCTTTCTCAAGATTTTTGCCACTTTTTTCTTTTGCACTCTCTCTTTCTTTTGGTACGTCATTTACACTTTTTTTCTCACTCTTGTCTTCTCTCTCCTTTTGAATTCTTTTCAGCTCATTCTCATAGATTTCTCTAGGTGAAAGTGGTGTAAGAGTTATCTTTCTTCCATCTTTCTCAAAAGTGTAGTGATTGGTATAGCCATTATGCATCACCCTTCTATCAAATTTCCACAGGCGTCCTAATAATAGATGTCCTGCTTGCATAGGCACAACATCAAATAAAATCTCATCATTATACCTGCCTATCTTGAAAGCTACTAGAACCTGCCTTTTCACCTTAATTTCCCCATAATCATTAAGGCATTTCAGTTTTATAAGGGTGAGGATGCTTAGTAGTAGGTAACCCTAGTTTCTCAACAAAAGGGGTGCTTGCTACATTGGTTACACTACCCCCATCTATGATTACATCACAAACTCTATCTTTTACAAGACATCTAGTTTGAAACAGATTTTCCCTTTGTTGCACATTATCATCATGTTGGATTTGCATGTTCAACGATCTCCTTGTGGCAAGAGACCTCCCACATTCGGTTATTTCTGGTTGGTTGTCGTCTTTTTCGTCACTTGCATCTTTAAGAGGTGGTATTCTTTCTTCTTTAACTTCTTCTTCACTAGCCAAATAGTACTCCCCATCAAGCATGATCGTGGTTCTTTTATTTGGATAATCCTTCTTATAGTGACCTACAACTTTACATTTAAAGTATATAATATTTCCAGAACGAGAAGATGTAGCTTTACCTTTGTCCTTGCTTGGGATGGGTGTCTTTGGAGCTTCCTTGGAATTCGCTCTAGGCTTAGATGAAAAAGCCTTGTTGTCTTTTCTCCAATTTGATTTGAATGTTGCATTGTAAGAGGTAGATAGCCGATTGGTACTCCTCTTCTTCAACTGCTTCTTAACCTTCAAAGCAAGATGAAGCAAATCTTCAAGCTCCATATATGGTTGCAGCTCAACCACATTTGCAATCTCTTTATTCAACCCATTGAGGAACCTTGCCATTGTAGCCTCATTATCTTCTTCCACATTTGCTCGAATCATGGTTACCTCCATCTCTTTGTAGTATTCCTCAATATTTTTGGACCCTTGAGATAGGTTTTGAAGACGATTGAACAGCTCCCTATAGTAGTGGCTTGGTACAAATCTCCTTCTCATGATTGCCTTTAAGTCCCTCCATTCTTCTATAGGTCTTTCTCTATTTCTTCTCCTCTTTTGCTTGGTATCATCCCACCAAGTAATGGCATATCCATCTAATATAGCCACAGCAAGCTTCAACTTCTTGGATTCGGTGTAGTTATGACAATCGAACACTAACTCAATCTTCTTTTCCTAATCCAAGTGTGCTTCGGGATCTATTCTTCCATGAAATGTTGGAATTTTCAGTTTTATTCCACCATTGTTGTTATCTTGTCTAGCTCTTGGCCTTACTTCTTCTTCCTCCTCATTATCACCAAGGGACTCGATTTCATCCTCATCTTCATTCTAAACTCTTCTTTGGATTCGCCTAGCTTGCCTAGGAGCATTGGGTGGCTGTCCCCTTATAACTGAAACTTCTAATCTTTTGATCCTTTCATTGCTTCTTCGCTCCATTTGATCCAATCTGTCATTTGTCCTTCTCTCCATAGCTTGGAGTAAGTCATGCAAGGCTTGGAATTTATCTAGTTCCCCATGTGGATTCCCTTGGGTTCCACTCATCTTGAAGCTGCAAAACAAAGTTAGTGAAGTACAAAATTGTTTCCTCACTTCACTCGCTCACGTGTTTCACTCAAGTAGTTTTGACACTCAAGTTCATCGTGTTTAGTTTTACATGCAATCAATGGCTTTTCTTTAGATGTGCTCACACTTAGCCTTTTTCCACTCAATCTCTTGCTAAGATTAGTTGCAAAAATCAAATTTATACGATTTTTACTAATTACAATGTGAATAAAATCCAAGGTTTAAAGACTCAATGAAACAAGAACTAGAAATCCTAATAGAACTAGGAAAACAATATAGGAATCCTGATGGGATTAGGAAGCCTAATGAGATACGAATAAAGATAGAAAATAATTAAATCCGAAAAGAAAAAACCATAATGAATAAGGAAATAAGAAATCAGAATGAAAATAGGATTAGAAAAGTCAAACCAAAATTTGGAAAGGAGTAGGAAAACAATCTTAGCTTATTTTGGAAGGATGCTTAGACTTTGGTCAAACTCCTTGTAGAATGCTGAAATCTTTGATTCTCCTTGTATATTCTTAAAAAATCAACTTCTTTCCTTGTCTTCATCACTCTAGGAACTAAATAACTTCTATAAATACTCCAAAAAGTCAGATTTCAACACTTTTTGCTTCTTCTTTTCTTTTTGGACGAATTTTCCTTCTTCTTTTTTTTTTTTTTTTTTTTTTAATTCTGATTTTCTCTACTCTTCTTCTTCTTCTTCTTCTTTTTTTTTAAATTCAATTGCAGCAAGTAATTTTAAGGACAAATACTAAAGATTAACAAGATAAATTGAAGATCAAGTACAAAAATCCAAACCGAATTAAACTTGACAATTTAGGAGCTCATTCCTTCCTTCTTAACTTCTTGAATTTGAATTATTGCAATCGGTATGACCTTCCAACACTTGACTTTTGATGAAACACAGAAAATAGAAATGGGACAAAAATAATACGAAAAGGTAGGAAACAAAAAGACAAACTAAAGAAGATGATAACAAGACACTAATAAAGATAGACGATTTTAGGATTTTTTTTTTTTTGAATTTTTGACCTGAAACAATAGCAAACAAAATTAACAAAGTGAAAACAAAGGAATTTAATGAAAAGGAAAATAGATAGAAAAAAAAATAAACGAAAAAAATGGAAAATACAAACAAAACGGAAAGATATAACTTGATTTAGAGCCTAAGCTCTGATACCAAACTGATACGAACCCCAAGTATATTAAACTTGAGACACAATATCTTTACGCTTGGAAGCAACTCATTAGAAAGCTAAATCAGATTTTCCCCAAGTCCGTAACCCAATTTGATACGAACCACAAGTATATTAAACTTGAGACCCAATATCTTTATGCTTGGAAGCAACTCCTTGGAAAGCTAAATCAGATTTTTTCCAAGTCCATGACCCAATTCCAACCCGTGATAGAGCACCTTGGAATATGATCACCTTTGGATGATGATCTCCGCAACACAATACCAACTTGTGAAAGAGAACCTTGGAATAAATACGCACAAAGTAATTAGCTTTGATTGTATGAACTTGATTCAAGCAAGAATCAAAAACAAGAGATAACACTCTTAAGAAAAACTAAATTTTTTATTTATCAAAATCTAACTCCATTTTACATGAATGGTTGAGTTTATATAGAGGCTCAACCCTAAACGGGAATAAAACATAGACTAAGGAATCTTTCCTACACAAGAATTAAAATTTTCCAGTTAGAAATTGATTCCTAGACAACTAATAATTATAGGTTCAACCCTAAATTGGAATAAAACATAGACTAAGGAATCTTTCTTAAATAAGAATTAATGTTTCCTAGTTAGAAATTGATTCCTAGACAACTAATAATTATAAGTTCATCCTAAATTGGAATAAAACATAGACTAGGGAATCTTCCTAAACAAGGATTGAAGTTTCCTAGTTAGAAATTGATTCCTAAACAAGAAATAAATCTAAACTCGTTTTGGGCTTTATACTTAACATAAATAGGCCCAAAACTCGCTAATTACATAAGCACACTTAATTTATTTGAACTTGGGCTTATATCATATTGATAGGGCCCAAAAACATCAAAAACAAACTAAAGACCTAGGTACATGCCCATGTTTTGGCCTTCATCCACTTCAATCATTGTCACCAAACTTTGATTTGAGTCTCGAATCGCCATTTTGATGAATGATTCATTCTTGCATTCTTGAATTGTGGCAAGATCATTCCACAAGCCTTGAATCATCCCATTTAGTGTTTCCTTGAATTTCTTCATTCTTGCTCTTGTAATGGGACCATTGGGAAGTTGAATTGGATCCTTGCCTTTGTATGCTTTGTTGTTTGCATCATTCCCTCCCTTGTTAAGATGATTCGTCCATGAATCTCCGACACTTACATCAAAAGGAGAAAGACCACTAACATTAAAGGTAGCACTCACATTATACTCACCAGGTAGGTCCAGCTTGTATGCATTGTCATTGATCTTCTCAACTACTTGAAAAGGTCCATCTCCCCTTGGATGAAGCTTTGTCCTGAAATCTTTCTTTTCTCATATGCACCCAAACCCAATCACCTGGTTCGAATACAACATGCCTCCTTCCCTTATTCACTTGGCTTGCTATTTGTTGATTTTTCTTCTCAATATTCTTGCGCACCTCCTCATGTAGTTTCTTCACCAAATCTGGCTTTCTCTTCCCATCCAAACTACTCCTTTCATTACAAGGTAAAGGCATTAAATCCAAAGGGGTTAGAGGATTAAAACCATAAACAATTTCAAAAGGTGAGAAACCAATAGTAGAATGCACAACTCTATTATAAGCAAACTCAACAAATGGAATGCATTCTTCCCAATTCTTTAAGTTCTTTTGGACAATAGCACGCAACAAAGTTCCTAAAGTCCTATTAATAACTTCAGTTTGACCATCAGTTTATGGATGACAAGTAGTAGAAAACAACAATTTGGTTCCAATTTTACTCCACAAAACTTTCCAAAAATGACTTAGAAACTTAACATCCCTATCACTAACAATAGTTTTAGGAATGCCATGCAAACGTACCACTTCCCTAAAGAATAAATTAGCAATGTTGGTGGCATCATCAGTTTTATTATAAGGAATGAAATGTGACATTTTGGAAAACCTTTCAACCACCACAAAGATAGAATCTTTCCCTTTTTTTGATCTAGGCAACCCTAAAATAAAATCCATGGAAATATTAGTCCAAGGGCTACTAGAAATAGGTAAAGGAGTGTACAAACCTTGATTCAAAACTTTAGATTTAGCTTGCTTGCACACAACACATCTATCACAAATTCTATGTACATCCCTTTTCATTTTAGGCTAATAAAAGTGTTCATGTAAAGTATCTAAAGTTTTAGTGATGCCAAAATGTCCCATTAATCCTCCCCCATGTGCCTCCTTAACAAGTAGTTCTCTCATAGAACAAATAGGTATGCAAAGTCCATTTTCTTTAAACAAAAACCCATCCATTCTATAGAATTTACCAAATGCAACTTTCTCACTTGCTTTGAAAATGCTAGAAAAATCAGAATCATCAACATACAGAGATTTAATATTTTCAAACCTAAGAAATCTTGCATCCAAAGCATTAGGTAAAGCATACCTTCTTGACAGTGCATCAGCCACAATGTTCTCCTTACCTTGCTTGTATTTGATCACATATGGAAAGGTCTTAATGAACTCAACCCATTTGGCATGCCTCTTGTTCAACTTACCTTGCCCCTTTAGGAATTTCAAGGATTGATGGTCGGTGTGAATTACAAACTCCTTAGGCCAAAGGTAGTGTTGCCAAGTCTCCAAAGCTCTAACCAAAGCATAGAGCTCCTTGTCATAAGTGGGGTATTTCAATGAGGCACCATGTAGCTTTTCACTAAAATAGGCAATTGGCCTTTTTCCTTGCATAAGGACAGCCCCAATACCAACACCTGATGCATCACACTCAATCTCAAAAATATCATTAAAGTTAGGCAAAGCAAGAATGGGTGCCTTACATAGCTTATCTTTTAATGAATTAAATGCATCTTCTTGTTCTTTTCCCCACTTAAAAACACAATTCTTTTTAATTACCTCTATTAGAGGTGCAGCTATGGTGCTAAAATCTTTTACAAAATGTCTATAAAAACTAGCCTAAACCATGAAAACTTCTTACCTCACTTACCGATGTTGGAATAGGCCAATTTTTGATAGCACTTACCTTTTCTTCATCAACTTCAACACCTTGAGCATTAACCACAAATCCTAAAAACACAATCTTATCTAAACAAAAAGAACACTTTTTAAGATTAGCAAACAGTTTTTCATTTCTCAACACATCAAGCGCACACCTTAAATGTTCTAAGTGTTTATCTATGCTTTTAGAATAGACAAGAATATCATCAAAATATACAACAACAAACTTACTAATAAAATTTCTCAAAACATGGTTCATAAGTCTCATGAAAGTACTAGGTGCATTAGTCAAGCCAAAAGGCATAACTAACCATTCATACAAACCATATTTTGTTTTAAAGGCAATTTTCCATTCATCACCTTCCTTCATTCTAATTTGGTGATATCCACTTTTCAAATCAATTTTGCTAAAGATAGCAGAACCATGTAGCTCATCAAGCATATCATCTAACCAAGGAATAGGATGGCGATACTTTACTGTAATGTTATTAATTGCACGACAATCACCACACATATGCCAAGAACCATCTTTCTTAAGTACTAGCAAAACGGGCACAACACATGGACTCATACTTTCTCTAACATGTCCTTTAGCTAACAACTCCATAACTTGCCTTTGAAGCTCCTTTGTTTCCTCGGGGTTACTTCTATAGGTTGGTCTATTTGGAATCGACGCACCAAGAATAAAATCGATTTGATGCTCAATACCCCTAATGGGCGGCAATCCATTGGGTATCTCTTCAGGAAAGACATCCTCAAATTCCTGTAAAAGAGAAACAAAAACACTAGGCAAAGAAACATTAAGGTCATTAGTGTTAAAATAAAGCTCCTTGTACATGAGTACAAGTATACTTTTCTTTGAAAACCAAGCTTCCCTAACATCACTTCCCTTTGCATAAAAGTTCACATGTTTCTTTTTACTTTGAACAATTTCTTTTCCCTCATTTTTCTCACTCGAGCTCACTTTCTTTCCTTTCTCAAGATTTTTGCTACTTTTTTCTTTTGTACTCTCTCTTTCTTTTGGTACATCATTTACACTCTTTTTCTCACTCTTGTCTTCACTCTCCTTTTGAATTCTTTTTAGCTCATTCTCATAGATTTCTCTGGGTGAAAGTGGTGCAAGAGTTATCTTTCTTCCATCTTTCTCAAAAGTGTAGTGATTGGTGTAGCCATTATGCATCACCCTTCTATCAAATTGCCAAGGGCGTCCTAACAATAGATGACCTGCTTGCATAGGCACAACATCAAATAAAATCTCATCATGCAAGAGTTATCTTTCTTCCATCTTTCTCAAAAGTGTAGTGATTGGTGTAGCCATTATGCATCACCCTTCTATGAAATTGCTAAGGGCGTCCTAACAATAGATGACCTGCTTGCATAGGCACAACATCAAATAAAATCTCATTATTATACCTGCCTATCTTAAAAGCTACTAGAACTTGCCTTGTCACCTTAATTTCCCCATAATCATTCACCCATTTTAGTTTATAAGGCTGAGGATGCTTAGTAGTAGGTAACGCTAGTTTCTCAACTAAAGTGGTGCTTGCTAGATTGGTTATACTACCCCCATCTATAATTACATCACAAACTCTATCTTTTACAAGACATCTAGTTTGAAACAGATTTTCCCTTTGTTGCACATTATCATCATGTTGGATTTGCATGTTCAATGATCTCTTTATGACAAGAGACCTCCCTCATTCGGCTATTTCTGGTTGGTTGTCGTCCTCTTCGTCACTTGCATCCTTAAGAGGTAGTGTTCTTTCTTCTTCAACTTCTTCTTCACTAGCCGAATAGTACTCCCCATCAACCATGATCATTGTTCTTTTATTTGGACAATCCTTGTTGTAGTGACCTACACCTTGACATTTAAAGCATATAATATTTCCAGAATTAGAAGGTGTAGCTTTACCTTTGTCCTTGCTTGGGATGGGTGTCTTTGGAGCTTCCTTGGAATCGGCTCTAGGCTTGGATGAAAAAGCCTCGTCATCTTTTCTCCAATTTGATTTGAATGTTGCATTGTAACAGGTAGATAGTCGATTGGTACTCCTCTTCTTCAACTGCTTCTCAACCTTCAAAGCAAGATGAAGCAACTCTTCAAGCTCCATATATGGTTGCAGCTCAACCACATTTGCAATCTCCTTATTCAACCCATTGAGGAACCTTGCCATTGTAGCCTCATTATCTTCTTCCACATTTGCTCGACTCAAGGCTACCTCCATCTCTTTGTAGTATTCCTCAACATTTTTGGACCCTTGAGATAGGTTTTGAAGACGATTGTATAGCTCCCTATAGTAGTGGCTTGGTACAAATCTCCTTCTCATGATTGCCTTTAAGTCCCTCCATTCTTCTATAGGTCTTTCTCTATTTCTTCTCCTTTTTTGCTTGGTATCATCCCACCAAGTAATGGCATATCCATCAAATACAGCCATAGCAAGCTTCAACTTCTTAGATTCGGTGTAGTTATGACAATTGAACACCAACTCAATCTTCTTTTCCCAATCCAAGTATGCTTCGGGATCTATTCGTCTATGAAATGTCGGAATTTTTAGTTTTATTCCACCATTGCCGTTATCTTGTCTAGCTCTTGGCCTTACTTCTTTCTCCTCATTATCACCAAGCAACTCGATTTCATCCTCATCTTCATTCCATACTCTTCTTTGGATTTGCCTAGCTTGCCTAGGAGCATTGGGTGGCTGTCCCCTTGTAGCTGAAACTTCTAATCTTTTGATCCTTTTATTGCTTCTTCGCTCCATTTGATCCAATCTATCATTTGTCCTTCTCTCCATAGCTTGGAGTAAGTCATGTAAGGCTTGGAATTTATCTAGCTCCCCATGTGGATTCCCTTGGGTTCCACTCATCTTGAAGCTGCAAAACAAAGTTAGTAAAGTAGAGAATCGTTTCCTTACTTCACTTGCTCACGTGTTTCACTCAAGTAGTTTTGACACTCCAGTTCACTCGTGTTTAGTTTTACACGCAATCAATGGCTTTTCTCTAGATGTGTTCACACTTAGCCTTTTTCCACTCAATCTCTTGCTAAGATTAGTTGCAAAAATCAAATTAATATGATTTTTACTAAATTACAATGTGAATAAAATCCAAAGTTTAAAGACTCAATGAAACAAGAACTAGAAATCCTAATAGAACTAGGAAAACAATATAGGAATCCTGATGGGATTAGGAAACCTCATTGAGACACAAATAAAGATTGAAAATAATTAAATACGAAAAGAAAAAAACCAAAACAAATAAGGAAATAAGTAATCAGAATGAAAATAGGATTAGAAAAGTCAAACCAAAATTTGGAAAGGAGTAGGAAAACAATCTTAGCTTGTTTTGGAAGGATGCTTAGACTTTAGTCAAACTCCTTGTAGACTGCTAAAATCTTTGATTCTCCTTGTATATTCTTGAAAAAAAAAATTAGCTTCTTTCCTTGTCTTCTTCACTCTAGGAACTAAATAACTTCTATAAATACTCCAAAAAGTCAGATTTCAACATTTTTTGGTTCTTCTTTCTTTTTGGACGAATTTTCCTTCTTCTTCTTTTTTTTTTTTACTTTTTTTTTCTCTTTTTTTTTTTTAATTTTGATTTTCTTTACTCTTCTTCTTCTTCTTCTTCTTCTTTTTTGAAATTCAATTACAACAAGTAATTTAAGGACAAATACTGAAGATTAACAAGATAAATTGAAGATCAAGTACAAAATCCAAACCGAATTAAAGTTGACAATTTAGGAGCTGATTCCTTCCTTCTTAACTTCTTGAATTTGAATGATTGCAATAGGTATGACCTTCCAACATTTGATTTTTGATGAAACACAAAGAATAGAAATAGAACAAAAATAATACGAAAAGGTAGGAAACAAAGAGACAAACTAAAGAAGATGATAACAAGAAACTAATAAAGGTAGACGATTTTAGGATTTTTTTTTTGAATTTTTGACCTAAAACAATAGCAAACAAAATTAACAAAGTGAAAACAAAGGAATTTAACGAAAAGGAAAATAGACAGAAAAAAAAAGAAACAAAAAAAATGGAAAATACAAATGAAACGGAAAGATATAACCTGATTTAGAGCCTAAGCTCTAATATCAAACTGATACGAACCTCAAGTATATTAAACTTGAGACCCAATATCTTTACGCTTGGAAGCAACTCCTTGGAAAGCTTTAGATTTTTCCCAAGTCTGTGACCCAATTCCAACCCGTGATAGAGCACCTTGGAATATGATCACCTTTGGATGATGATCTCCACAACACAATACCAACTTGTGAAAGAGAATGATACAGAAACCTCCAAGAATAAGCTTGAGAACCCCTTTATGTATTTGAATCCCCAAAGCATTAACTTGAAAACCCCAATACTCAATTTGGCAACAACCCCTAAGAATGGTTAGAATTTAGATTGCTTAGATAAGATGATCAAAGAATTGGAACAAGGAAAACTTGTTTCTGAATTCCAATTTCGAAACACTCCACAAGAAGATGATCAATCTACTTGAATGTTCCTAAAGCATGTATTCTACACAAGAACACAAAGATAAAAGCAAACAGCCTTTTGGTTTAATAATTCAAACATATTCTGTCCAAAAACAAGCAGCCAAGGCTTATTAATAGCCTTTACAAAGAAAACCCTAATGAGCAAGTTCCCATTAAATGACAAGAGTTGACAAATTAAACTCTAAGATTAAGAACTAATCTGATTTTATAAAAACTAATTAAATCTAGCCCATAACTAATATGGCCCATTACAAACTTAATTAAACCCATTAGTAACTTGGACTTGAATTAAGTTGTAAGGAACTTGGGATGTACATGCTCCAAAGCTTTGGTGTCCTTGCAAACCCTCACTAGCCAAATTCACTAAGCCTTGTAGATGATGGATTAAGGCTTGTTGAAGCTTCTTAGAACGAGATCTTGTTATAGGTCCTTGAGGTATACTGATTGGACTAGAAACCTCTTGAGCTTTATCCTTGCCTTCTTGATCTCTCTCATCTTCATGATGTTGAATCCGCTCCACTTGGTGTGTAGGCTGATCCATAACAGAGAACCTTGGAATAAATACGCACAAAGTAATTAGCTTTGATTGTATGAACTTGATTCAAGCAAAAATAAAAAACAAGAGATAACACTCTTAAGAAAAACTGAATTTTTTATTTATCAAAATCTAACTCCATTTTACATGAATGGTTGAGTTTATATAGAGGCTCAACCCTAAATGGGAATAAAACATAGACTAAGGAATCTTTCCTAAACAAGAATTAAAATTTTCTAGTTAGAAATTGATTCCTAGACAACTAATAATTATAGGTTCAACTCTAAATTGGAATAAAACATAGACTAAGAAATCTTTCTTAAATAAGAATTAAAGTTTCCTAGTTAGAAATTGATTCCTAGACAACTAATAATTATAAGTTCATCCTAAATTGGAATAAAACATAGACTAGGGAATCTTCCTAAACAAGGATTGAAGTTTCCTATTTAGAAATTGATTCTTAAACAAGAAATAAATCTAAACTCGTTTTGGGCTTTATACTTAACATAAATAGGCCCAAAACTCACTAATTACATAAGCACACTTAATTTATTTGAACTTGGGCTTATATCGTATTGATAGGGCCCAAAAACATCAAAAACAAACTAAAGGCCTAGGTACACGCCCATGTTTTGGCCTTCATCCACTTGAATCATTGTCACCAAACTTTGATTTGAGTCTTGAATCCCCATTTTGATGAATGATTCATTCTTGCATTCTTGAATTGTAGCAAGATCATTCCACAAGCCTTGAATCATCCCATTTAGTGTTTTCTTGAATTTCTTCATTCTTGCTCTTATAATGGGACCATTGGGAAGTTGAATTGGATCCTTGCCTTTGTATGCTTTATTGTTTGCATCATAATTCCAACATGTGATAGAGCACCTTGGAATATGATCACCTTCGGATGATGATCTCCGCAACACAATACCAACTTGTGTAAGAGAACCTTGGAATAAATACACACAAAGTAATTAGCTTTGATTGTATGAACTTGATTCAAGTAAGAATAAAAAACAAGAGATAACACTCTTAAGAAAAACTAAATTTTTTATTTATCAAAATCTAACTCCATTTTACATGAATGGTTGAGTTTATATAGAGGCTCAACCCTAAATGGGAATAAAATATAGACTAAGGAATCTTTCCTAAACAAGGATTAAAATTTTCTAGTTAGAAATTGATTCCTAGACAACTAATAATTATAGGTTCAACCCTAAATTGGAATAAAACATAGACTAGGGAATCTTTCTTAAATAAGAATTAAAGTTTTTTAGTTAGAAATTGATTCCTAGACAACTAATAATTATAAGTTCATCCTAAATTGGAATAAAACATAGACTAGGGAATCTTCCTAAACAAGGATTGAAGTTTCCTAGTTAGAAATTGATTCCTAAATAAGAAATAAATCTAAACTCATTTTGGACTTTATACCTAATATAAATAGGCCCAAAACTCACTAATTACATAAGCACACTTAATTTATTTGAACTTGGGCTTATATCATATTAATAGGGGCCCAAAAACATCAAAAACAAACTAAAGGCCTAGGTACATGCCCATGTTTTGGCCTTCATCCACTTGAATCATTGTCACCAAACTTTGATTTGAGTCTTGAATCCCCATTTTAATGAATGATTCATTCTTACATTCTTGAATTGTGGCAAGATCATTCCACAAGCCTTGAATCATCCCATTTAGTGTTTCCTTGAATTTCTTCATTCTTGCTCTTATAATCAGACTATTGGGAAGTTGAATTGGATCCTTGCCTTTGTATTATGCTTTGTTGTTTGCATCACTCTTGGTTGTTATGAACCATTCAAATATTAATTTTCATTTGGGTTGAATTGAGAATTAGGTGGTAAAAGGCGAGAGAGTGAGTTTATCTAGAGAAAAGTCTACTGATTTGTGTGATAACAAACATGAGTGAACTTGAGTGATTTTGAGTGAAACACTAAGGGAGTGAAGTGAGGTTATATTTGTTTTACTTACCTTATTTTTCAGGTTCAAAAAAATGACTAATACTCAAGATAACGATCAAGCCTTCAATATGCAAGCTATTGAACAATGCTTCCAATGGTTGAATGATCAATTGGATGACATGAGGGACACCATGGAAAGATATAGTTCTAATCTTAATGAGCTAAAAAGAGCAAGTTCACAATAGACTCCACCTAGGAGAAGAGTCCAAAGAAGGTGAGATGATGAAGACTCTCATCTAGTAATGACTATGAAGATGTTGCCATAAAAAGAAGAGGAAATAGAAGAAGGCAAGAAGGTAATTGGGGTATCAAATTGAAGATCCCTACTTTTAGAGGCAAAAATGATCCTGAGGCATATCTTAATTGGGAAAAGAAAGTGGAACTAGTGTTTGATTGCCATGACTACTCTAAAATTAAGAAATTGAGGCTCACTATAGCTGAATTTAATGACTATGCAATCACCTAGTGGGATGATACCAAACAAACTAGGAGAAGGTATGGCAAAAGGCTAATTGAAGTCTGGGAAGATCTTAAGACTGTGATGAGGAGGTGATTTGTCCCTACTCATTTTTATAGGGATTTGCACAACAAATTACAAAGCCTTACTCAAGGATCCAAGAGCGTGGATGAGTACAAGAGATGGAAGTTGCTATGATTCAAGAATATTGATGAAGATAGAGAGGCTACCATAGCTAGATTTCTGTATGGGCTAAATCGTGACATTGCTAATGTTCCAAATTGCAACATTACGTGGAGTGGATGTGTTGCATATGGCAATCAAGGTTGAGAAGCAACTACTGTATAAGGGCAATAATCAAAGTTCATCTTCTTCAAATTCATCCAAACCATGGCAATTGACTTAGAAGGAAGATGAGGGGACTAATTCCAAGTCCAAATTTGATCCACAAAAGAGACAAGCTGCACCAATGTCAAAGGAGAAGGAGAAAGGTAAATCTGAAACTCTAAACCATTCTTATGATATAAAATGCTTTAAGTATTTGGGTTCAAGTCATATAGCTTCTCAATGCCCTAACAAGAGGGCAATGATTACATCCTATGGATAGATCTTTTCTGAAAGTGAAAAGGAAGATCACAGCAACAACATGCCATCTTTGGAAGATGTAAGTGATAAAGAAAATAGTGGAGATGAGATCATAGCAAGTCCAGAATGAGGAGAGTCATTGATCACGAGGAGAGTGTTCGGTTCTCAAGTTCAAGTAGAAAATAATTAGCAAAGAACCTGTTCTACACTAATTGCCTTATTCAAGATGAAGTTTGTAATTTAATCATTGATGGTGATATGGCTAGTTATAGCCTTATTGAGAAGCTTAAATTACCAACTTTGAAGCACCCTAACCCTTATCATTTGAAGTGGTTTAATGAGAGTGCTGGTCTTAAGGTTACAAAATAAGTTTTAGTTGCCTTTTCAATAGATAGGCACAAGATGAAGTCTTGTGTGATATTGTACCTATACAAGCTGGACACATTCTTTTAGGGAGGCCTTGGCAATTTGATAGAAGAACCATATATGATGATTTTACAAATCGAGACAGTTTTGATAAGGATGACAAACACATTACTCTTGTACCTCTTTTTTGTATAGAATTATTTGTGGATGAGCTAAAAAGAATAGAGAGTGATGAGTGAAAACAAAAAAATGAGTGTAAAGATTTGAAAAGAAGAAAGAGAGAAGAATTAAGCAAAGAAAAAGAAAAAGGAGTGTGTCTGATTGAAAAAGAAAAGAGGGTGTTATTCACTAACAAAATTCCTTTACCTTCCTCTAGTTTTCTTGTTTTTCTTTTTCAGGATTTCAAAGAAGGATTATCATGGAGAAAGCATGATGGTGATTCTACATTCAATGCATTCCAAGAGAGATCTTATGTTACTTCTTCACTTTTTGTTTCAAAGCCTTGTCTCTTCAATGGAAGTATAGATTTGAGGTTGAATCCTTTTGAGGATGGAAGGAATGATGGGAATATGATAGCTTTGCAAGAAGTATGCAAAGATATGCATAAAAAGGAATTGAAGAAGTCCCTTAAAAGTGATGATGAAACTATATAGAAGAGGTTAGAAGGGCAAGACTTGGAAACACAAAACTTCAAACATGGCTGAGAGAAGAAATTGCATGAAAAGCTTGCTGACAGGGTTAGGTACATGTCCATGTACCTAGGCATTTTCCATTCTGTATGAAGAACCATGATCAACACACCTAGCAATATAGGCATGTCCCTGGGCGTGTAGGCTACTGCATGATTTATTTTTATTTTTCTGAATTTTAGTGTTTCTGATGTTTTTGGGCCCCTATCAATATGATATAAGCCCATATTCAATTAAATTAGGTTTTCATATGTAATTAGTAAGTTTTGGGCCTATTTATGTTAGGTTTAAAGTCCAAAATGAGTTTAGATTTATTTCTTATTTAGAAATCAGTTTTCTTTCTTGTTCAAGAATCTGCAATAGGAAGATTTCCTATTCCTTAACTGATTCTAATTAGGGTTTTGTAACCTAGCTAAGATACTATAAATACTTAGCTATTCATTGAATAATAGATAAGTGGATTTCCCCAAATTTAAGCTTTAAGCTTGTGAGAGTTTTTCTCAAATTTGGTTCTTGCATTTGAATCAAAAACCTGAACTTTTAAAGTTAATCACTTTGTTTGTTCACAAGTTTAAAGGTTCCTTGACACAGGTTCATCATTGATTTGAGGTTTTTTCCTTGTAAACTTGATTTGGCTTTCCAAGGGAGTCCCTTCCAAGCATAAAGGTATTAGGTCTCAAAGCAGGTCGTTTAGGGTTCCTATCAATATCATATCATAGGGCACATATTACATAGCATATATCACATATCATGGCATCATGTATCATTATCATGTAACACATAACTTATAGCATAATGAACTATCCTATCATCTAAAAGTTAATAATCTCATAAGGAATAGAAAAATCAAACCCATGCCAAATATTTAAGTAGTCATATCATGCCATTCATATCATATAAGTCCTATGCCACTAGGCTAATAGTTACAAACTACTAGCTCGAGTCTCAGTTGTATCCCTCATCAGGGCGAACATAAAGTAGATTCTAGGGTCGAATAGGCAAATGATCATTAGGAGGGCAAAACGAGGGCAATATGACCAATGCCACCACATCGATAGCAAAAGAGTATTCAACTTGTGACCAGTTGAAGATAAGGATCTAAATGGTGAGTAGCGGACAATAGAGAATGCAAAGCTAGTATGCCCATCCTTACCACAAATCCTGTAGGAATATCTAGGTGCATAGTTGATATGAACCCTAAAGGATCTGCTTTGAGACCCAATGCTTTATACTTGGAAGTGACTCCATTGGAAAGCCAAATTAAGTTTATAAGGAAAAACCTCAACTCAATGACAAATCTGTGTCAAGGAACCTTGGTATGCTGTGAATAAGCATAATTAGCTTTGACAGTTCAAGTTTTTTTATTCTAATCCAAGAACCATATTTGAGAAAACTCTCAAAAGCTTATAGCTTAAATTTGGGGAAGTCAACTTATCTCTATCTTTTAATCTTTTAACCTAACATAAACAAGCCCAAAACTCACAATTACTTATCCAAACTTAATTTAATTGAACATGATTTTATATCATATTGATAGGGGCCCAAAAACATTAAAAACCAAAGTAAAATAATAAAATTCAAAAAATAAAAATGAACGCATAGAAAGCAACACACCTAAGGACATGCCCATCTACTTGGGCATGTTAGCTTCCTCCGCTTTTTGATTTCCCTCCCATTTTACATTGTATAAAGCTCGAACTTTCATGTTTTACCTTTTTCCAACCCCTTTTATGCAATTCGTCAGTGTTAAAACTTCCTTGAATGCAATGCTTTCCAAAAGCGATGCTCATTATGCTAGTCTTCTTGATAACATTGTAGAAAGCTTTACATTTCTTTGAATTCCTCTTGAAAGGGCCATTGAACATGAATTGAAGCTCCATTGATTCTCTTTCCATGCTAGCTTAATGAAAAGGACAACCTTGAAAAACTTTTTTGAAATCTTTATCATGCATACATTAAAGATCTTTTTGCAAGGCATCTTGATTCTCATCATTCCCTCCCTCCTCAAAAGGATTTGTCCTCGTCTTGACTTGAAAAACTGCAATTAGGGAATGCTTTGCTCATACCATCTTCTTGCTCTTGTTCATCTTCTTGTACATCTAACTCAACCACATCTTGTGCTTCCTTCGTGATCTCTAGATGAGTATCAATCGTTGAAACCTCTTCATGAATAACAACAACATCTTCTTCTTCATCACCAATCAAAGAATCATGCTTTGTAGGCAACAAGTCACTAGCATAAATCCAATTAGCTTCACATATAGCTTGAATGAGATAACAAATTATTTCCTCAACTTCATTACCTTGATTCTTTGTCTCCTCCAATAGATGATTTCTCTCTTTTACTACGTTCAGCCTTAACTTTCATTAAAGTCTCCTCATATGATAACCATTTAGGAGCACTACATCTTCTATTTCCTCTTCTCTCATTGGTATTAGATTTAGAATCTTCATCATCTTGCCTTCTTTGGACTCTTCTCCTAGGTGGAGTTTGTTGTTATCTTGCTCTTTTTAACTCATCAAGATTAGAATTGTATCTTTGCATGGCATCCCTCATGCCATCCAATCAATCATTCAACCATTTGAAGCATTGTTGAATAGCTTGCATATTGAAGGCTTGATCATTATCTTAAGTATTAGTCTTTTTTTTTTTTTTTTGAACATAAAAAATAAGGTAAGTAACAAAAAAATAACCTCACTTTACTCCCTCACGTGTTTCACTCTAGTATTGCCACTCAACTCTTAATTCCAACCCAAACAAAATTTAATGTTTAAATGGTTCACAACAACCAAGAGTAATGAAGAATTTAACAAAAATTTGAAAGAAAACAAAAATAATTGAAAATTAAAATGAAATGAAGACACAAACAAAGAAAACAAGAAACAAGAAATAAAAAATCCTAATGACACTAGGAAAACAAAAATCCTAATTGGACTAGGAAACACGAATTAGAATTTGACTCAGAAAAGTAAAATTAGAAATCCTAATTGAAGTTGGAAAACAAAAGTTGAAATCCTAATAGAACTGGGAAAATAATATAGGAATCCTAATTGTGTTAGGAAACCTAATTGGACACAAATAAGAGAAGATAAATTTGGAATGGAAGTAGGAAAGTCAAACCAGAAATTGATACGGATTAGGAAACCAACTCCTAGCTTGTTGTGAATGGATGCTTGACTTGGTCAACTCCTTGTTGAAAATTGAAATCCTTTTTGATTCTCCTTGATTTGGATGGAATTCCAGCAATCTTCCTTTTTCCCACTTGAGAATTTGAAACAAACACTATATATATTCCTATATAGTTCAGATTTGCCAAGATTCTTTTCTTTTCTTTCCTTAGCTGATTTCTTTCCTTCTTTCTTTTATAATTACAGCAACAAACAAATTAAAGATCAAATGTAAGAAGCCAAACTGAATTTAAAGTCTTGAAACTTGTGATGGATGAATCCTCCACTTGAATTTTGAATTGGTTTCCAAGATGAATAACTTCTCAATGAAACACAAAGAACAAAAATATGAAGGGATAGAAAACAATGAGACAAACAAAAATAAGACACAAACAAAGAAAGACAAAGGTGGATGATTTTTTTTTTTTTCTAATTTCAGACCTGAAACAATAACAAATGGAATTAACAAGATGAAAACAAAAGAATTTACTGAAAACGAAAACAATAAAACACAAAAAAAAATGGAAAACACAAATGAAATGGAAAGATATAACCTGATTTAAAGCCTAAGCTTTGATACCAAACTGATACAAATCCCAAACGAGCTGCTTTGAGACCCAATACCTTTACACTTGGAAGTGACTCCCTTAGATAGACAAATCAAGTATACAAGGAAAAACCTCAACTCAATGATAAATTTGTGTCAAGGAACCTTGGTATGTTGTGAATAAGAAAAGTAATTAGTTTTGAAAGTTCAAGTTTATGATTCTAATCCTAGAACCAAATTTTGAGAAAAACTCTCATAAGCTTAAAGCTTAAAATTTCAAGAAATCAACTTGTCTCTTTATTGAATAAATAGCAAAGTATTTATAGTGTTACATAAAGTTTAAATTAGAATTAGCTAAGGACTAGGAAATCTTCCTATACAAAGATTGAAGATTCCTAATTAGAAACAACTCCTAAACTATTTGTTATACAAGAAAACTAATTCCTAAACAAGAAAACATGCTAATCCCGTTTTTAGGCTTAAACCTAATATAAACAAGCCTAAAACTTACTAATGACATATCCAAACTTCATTTAATTGAACATGGGCTTATATCATATTGATAAGGGCCCAAAACATTAAAAACTAAAGTAAATAATAAAATTTATGCCACATGCCCAAGGACATGCCTATGTACCTGGGCATGTTGGTTTCTGCCCCTTTTTTATTTCTCTCCCATTTTACATTATATGAAGCTTGAACTTCCATGTTTTGCCTTTTTCCAACCCCCTTTATGCAATTCGTCAGTGTTGAAGCTTCCTTGAATGCAATGCTTTCCACAAGTGATGCTCATTATGCAAGTCTTCTTGATAACATTGTAGAAAGCTTTGCATTTCTTTGGATTCCTCTTGAAAGAGCCATTGAACATGAATTAAAGCTCCATTGATTCTCTTTCCATGCTAGCTTGATGAAAAGGACAGCCTTGAAAAACCTTTTTGAAATCTTTATCATGCATACATCAAAGATCTTCTTGCAAGTCATCTTGATTCTCAATAATAGTCCCCCACCTGTTCAATAATTTTAGCCTTACTCTATTCCACGTCCTCTCTCAAAGCATGTACTAGGGACCTTATATGTTGATTGTCCTTCATCAGGTCCAAGTAATCTCTTTCCAACCTCTGAATCTTACTCTGAATCTAGTTATAATCTAGACACTCCACAAGGTCCTCCTCATCAGGAGTCTTCTCCCTCTTAAGGTGGATCATAGGCACGGCCTTCTCAAACTTCCTTGGCCAGGTCCTCTTGCACAATAGGCCAGGTGTTCTAGGTGGGGGTCCTCTAGCAAAGGTACTCTTCTTGGTCATCTAGAAAGAGAATCATGGCACACGGAATAGTAACAAGGAGTACTATTGATATGAACCCCAAGTATATTAAACTTGAGACCCAATACCTTTACGCTTGGAAGCAACTCATTGGAAAGCTAAATCAGATTTTTTCCAAGTCCACAACCCAATTCCAACCCGTGATAGAGCACCTTGGAATATGATCACCTTTGGATGGTGATCTCTGTAGCACAATACCAACTTGTGAAAGAGAAGTTTAGAATAAATACACACAAAGTAATTAGCTTTGATTGTATGAACTTGATTCAAGCAAAAATAAAAAATAAGAGATAACACTCTTAAGAAAAATTGAATTTTTTATTTATCAAAATCTAAATTTTTTATTTATCAAAATCTAACTCCATTTTACATGAATGGTTGAGTTTATATAGAGGCTCAACCCTAATGGAAATAAAACATAGACTAAGGAATCTTTCCTAAACAAGAATTAAATTTCCTAGTTAGAAATTTATTCCTAGACAACTAATAAAGGTTCAACCCTAAATTGGAATAAAACATAGAGGTTCAACCCTAAATTGGAATAAAACATAGACTAAGGAATCTTTCTTAAGTAAGAATTAAAGTTTCCTAGTTAGAAATTGATTCTAAGACAACTAATAATTATAATTTCAACCTAAATTGGAATAAAACATAGACTAGGGAATCTTCCTAAACAAGGATTGAAGTTTCCTAGTTAGAAATTGATTCCTAATAAGAAATAAATCTAAACTCGTTTTGGGCTTTATACCTAACATAAATAGGCCCAAAACTCACTAATTACATAAGTACACTTAATTTATTTGAACTTGGGCTTATATCATATTGATAGGGGCCCAAAAACATCAAAAACAAACTAAAGGCCTAAATACATGCCCATGTTTTGACCTTCATCCACTTGAATCATTGTCACCAAACTTTGATTTGAGTCTTAAATCCCCATTTTGATGAATGATTCATTCTTGTATTCTTGAATCATGGCAAAATCATCCCACAAGCCTTGAATCATTCCATTTAGTGTTTCCTTGAATTTCTTCATTTTTGCTCTTGTAATGGGACCATTGGAAAGTTGAATTGGATCTTTGCCTTTGTATGCTTTGTTGTTTGCATCAACTATAGCTTATTAGGATTTCGCAAAACTATACTAGTGATAAACTATAATTAATATGAAAGGGAAATTCCTATGCTCCAGGATTATACTTAATCAACCTAATAAACAAACAAGTCTAAACTAGACTCAAAACTATAGCTCTGATACTAGCTTTGTCACATCCCAACTTCTAAGATATGATAGTCAACATGGGGAGACATAAGGTCACCCACACCCATAGAACCCTCTCATGCACTGTTAAACACTGCCTAGGATTATACTAAAATCTCATGCATTAACTTGAATAACCAATAATAAAGGAAATCCTTAACTAGCAGAAGAACAATGTATAATTACTTTGAGTACAATCCATAAGAAAAAGAACAATTAAGACTCCAAATTATCCTCAAATGAATAATGTTACAAACAAAACTCCCAGAGCATCTAAGAGCGAGTCTTGTATAAAATAGTATGTAAATAGACTTGGACAAGGAAATCTCCCAAGCAGAGTAGATTGCTTCAGCTATCACGTTGCCTCCTCATAATGTTTATCTGAAACCACACAAGAAAAATGGGTGAGATAGATGATCTCAATAAGTAAACAATACAACTTGTATAATAACACATATCCCTTTAGAAGGGTTTGTAGTTTGCGATTTAGCAAGTTTTGCAGAAATCAAACTTATAACTTGTAGAGTGACAGCTTTTGCATTATTCACTCAAGCATATAAGAGAGAGGTGGCATCATACCAAATTCCAACTCCTAACTTGTAAAGAAGCGTGAAGCTTATCAGGCTCCACGACTAAAACTGCCCCTTCTAGCTGAGATGGATGCACTACCCCTATCCATCATGTTAAGACCATGTGCCTAGGTTTTGATGATTTCCTGCATCAACATAAGGATTTTTGCATATAAGGTTCATAGGTACCATAGTCAAAGCTAATAGCAATCATTTGTAACAATAGCATTGAAGAATGCAATCACATGTATAATAGTAGCAATAGAAGTTTAGCTTATTGAACAAAGAATAAACAACAGTGTGGTTCCTAAAAAAATTTAAGGTAAAGCAACAATCACAAAGGCTCTTTTCTTATCATTGAATGGTCAATAATAGTTTCGGACCAATTGTCCTTTGGCAACCCAAGCTTAACAAAGCAATCATATATTTATAATATATGATAGAAAGGAACTTGGATTTCAAGAATCTCAAAGGTTCACATATCATGATAACTTGTACTTGCAACATGAACATAATGTTTACTCACCTTGTGGTTCCTTAGCTCCTAATGCTCGTAGCCCTTGCACTTCTAACAATTTCCAAGCTCTAACATAACATTATAAATTAATACTTAGTATTCACTTAACATGATGCTATGCTATCCCATAACTACCCCATGCACATATATCATTCACATATACTTGGAGTTGCACTTAGAAGTACACTCATCACTTGTACATAACATATTGACTTTTAAGTCATACATACTTTGCCTTCTTAGGCTCATATGATTTCAGATAATAGTTCATATCAAGACTTTTCTAAAGCCAAATACAATGAATCATAATCTTAACATCAATTTAATTTAACTTCCAACTTGGTACACTTAATAATTTCCATATATATATAAACTTATCTAGTAAATCCTAGAAGAGTCATGCTTGTCTCCTTTAGGCTAAATTATACAATCAATCCCATAGGCAAATTAGGATCATTAATTCACAATTAACATGTCATAAAACCCAATTCACATGCCACTTAATCATATACACATATTAGCCAAACATGTCAATTAGGGGTGTGGAAAACCTAGGTATAGGCCAAACCACTTTAGGAGTTTTTTGGAGTTACTCTGTCAATCATCAAGCAATTAAATTATGTACTATTCATTTACACATATCAACAATCACTAAAATGAATCTTACAAAAGTTATAGGCCTTGGGATCCAAATCCCAACCTTGGCCAAACCATCATGACCATGGGAAATTATGGGTTTTTCTTGTTTTTCTCATTTTTTGATCATTATAGTAATATGTAAACGCATGATTTAAACCAATATTTTTCATGTAAACATAACAAAAATCAGTTTAGGATAGGAAAACAAGCAATTTGCACCCCTAATGCACATATATATGAAAATTCTAACTTTTAGGTTTTAGGGTTCACCTTTGATGGATTTAAGAAGGAAGAGATATGTTCACAATTGGAAATCAGTTTCTCCCTCCAAGACAAGACTAGGCCAAATATAATAAAGAGAAAATCAGAAAATATATAGCCCCATATGGATTACTCATGATTAGTTTCATAAAATTTGAAAATTAACTTGAAAGAAAAGGAAAACTTACAAAGAATTCTGATCAAAAAATCACAAAGTTTAGAGGCACCTTGTGATTTTCAGCCAAGAGAGGATTTTTTAGAGAAAAATTTTATAAAACCTAATAAGAAATAGAACGGAGGCTGCCAATTACAAGAGGGGCCAAATATTATCTAGGTATTTGGGTTTTGGATGCAAAATTACAAGATTGTCATTAATGAGCTATGTTAGAAGTGTTTAGGTGTCTTGGACTTTTGGTAATTTGGATTTTTAATCTAATTTATGGGCTGATTAAAATGTATTAAAAATAAAATATTTTGATTCTTATTTTCATTAAAATTCTCCCTAAAATATTTAATTTAAAATATTCTAGAAATGCTCATAAAAATTATTTTATGCTTACAAATCACTTTGTGCATGAAAGTTCACTTTATATGCATTAAATTAATTAATGCATATGCACTACACATAAATCACCTATTTCATGTTCACAATTCATATTATACATATTAGAACTAGTCTAGCATGCCACTTGCTCATAAATCACATAGCACATGAAATTTCATGAAAGCACACACTTTGTCATAATAGTTCTAAAATCAAGCAATTTGTCTCGAAACTCCTAGCAAGGCTATGGGTTGTTACATGGTGGAATGGCTAAGGTTTTTAATTGGAGGTAGCTCTCTTTTTTTTTTCCTGTAATATTTTTTGAGTACCCATTTCTGAGGTGTCATTGTGACAATTGGTAGATGTCAGTTGAGTTGGCTAAAATGGATTTTTTGTCGATTAGGGTGAAGGTGATGGTGGTCGGCAATTATGGTAGGAGATGGAGGTCTGACAAATTATGGTGATCAATGGTGCAAGAGAAGAAAATGAGAGGAGAGAGGATTTAGTTTGGCATCTAGGGTTTAGGAGAAAAGAAATGGGTCCCTCTACTTAAGTATATAAACTAGAAATGACACAAGATTGTGCTTTTAGAAGCACAAGCTTAGGCTTTCGATGGTAATCCAATAGCCTTGCAAGAAGTATACAAAGATATGCCCAAAAAGGAATTCAAAAAGTCTCTTCAAATGATGAGGCGTCGGGCAAGCTGGGCTAAGGCATCGGGTGAGCTACACGCAATGGGCTAGGCTGCCTATGCTTTCTATTTTCAAATTTAATTATTTTTCTTTATTCTCGAATTGTCGTTGGACTAATTTTATTAATTAAGCCCATATCTATCTTTTTTCTGCCTTAAGTATTTCAATTAGGTATTTGGGCTTTTAGTTGTTTAATTTAAGCCCAAGTCCAAATTTTAGTTAGTAAGAATTTTAGGGTTTGTAACTTAGCTAAGATGATATAAATACTTAGCTAATCTAATAATGGGGAGATTTTTGATAATTCAAAAATACAGTCTTGTGCTTTGTGAAAAAATTCTCAATTTTGATTCTTGCTTGAACAAACAATCCGAACTTCTAAAGTTGATCACTTTATTTTGTTCACAACATACTAAGGTTCTTTGATAGAGGTTCGTCATTGAGTTGAGATTTTCCTTGCAAACTTGATTTGGCTTTCCAAGAGGGTCGCTTCCAATTGTAAAGGTATTGGGTCTCAAAGCAAATCCTTTGGGGTTTGTATCAGTTTGGTATCAGAGCTTAGAATCTAAATCAGGTTATATCGTTCCATTTCATTTGTGTTTTGTGTTTCGCTTGTTTTTCCTTGTTTATGTTTGAGTTCATTTTTTTGTTTTTGATTCCTTTGTTTTTGTTTTCGTTAATCCTATTTCCTTGTGATTTCAGGTCTGAATTCAAAAATAAAAAAAAAATCCAAATTCATTGATCCATTCTGTTTTGGTTCTTTGTCTTTTATTCGTTCGTATTTCTATTCCTTTTGTTCTTTGTGTTTTCGTTGGCTTTTTGTGTTTGATCTTCTATTTGTTTTATTTTTCTATTGAATTGTTGATGAATTAAAAAAAAAAAAAAGAGAGCATTTTGCTAGAAGAAAAAAAAGTAAAAAAAAAAAGGGGAAATAATACAAACCCCAAGTATATTAAACTTGAGACCCAATATCTTTACGTTTTGAAGCAACTCCTTAGAAAGCTAAATTAGATTTTCTCCAAGTTCGTGACCCAATTCCAACCCGTGATAGAGTACCTTTGAATATGATCACCTTTGGATGATGATCTCCGCAACACACTATCAACTTGTGAAAGAGAACCTAGGAATAAATACGCACAAAGTAATTAGCTTTGATTGTATGAACTTAATTCAAGCAAGAATCAGAAACAAGAGATAACACTCCTAAGAAAAACTGAATTTTTTTTATTTATCAAAATCTAACTCCATTTTACATGAATGGTTGAGTTTATATAGAGGCTCAACCCTAAATGGGAATAAAATATAGACTAAGGAATCTTTCCTAAATAAGAATTAAAATTTTCTAGTTAGAAATTGATTCCTAGACAACTAATAATTATAGGTTCAACCCTAAATTGGAATAAAACATAGACCGGGGAATCTTTCTTAAATAAGAATTAAAGTTTCCTAGTTAGAAATTGATTCCTAGACAACTAATAATTAAAGCTTGAACTTCCATGTTTTGCCTTTTTCCAACCCCCTTTATGCAATTCGTCAGTGTTGAAGCTTCCTTGAATGTAATGCTTTCCAAAAGTGATGCTCATTATGCAAGTCTTCTTGATAACATTGTAGAAAGCTTTGCATTTCTTTGGATTCCTCTTGAAAGAGCCATTGAACATGAATTAAAGCTCCATTGATTCTCTTTCCATGCTAGCTTGATGAAAAGGACAACCTTGAAAAACCTTTTTGAAATCTTTATCATGCATACATCGAAGATCTTCTTGCAAGACATCTTGATTCTCAACAATAGTCCCCCATCTATTCAATAATTTTAGCCTTACTCTGCTCCACGTCCTCTCTCAAAGCATGTACTAGGGACCTTATATGTTGTTTTTCCTTCATCAGGTCCAAGTAATCTCTTTCCAACCTTTGAATCTTACTCTGAATCCAGTTATAATCTAGACACTCCACAGGGTCCTCCTCATCAGGAGTCTTCTCCCTCTTAAGGTGGATCATAGGCACGGCCTTCTCAAACTTCTCTGGCCAGGTCCTCTTGCACGATAGGCGAGGTGTTCTAGGTGGGGGTCCTCTAGCAAAGGTACTCTTCTTGGTCATCTAGAAAGAGAATCATGGCACACGGAATAGTAACAAGGAGTACTATTGATACGAACCCCAAGTATATTAAACTTGAGACCACCCAATACCTTTACTCTTGGAAGCAACTCGTTGGAAAGCTAAATCAGATTTTTTCCAAGTCCACAACCCAATTCCAACCCGTGATAGAGCACCTTGGAATATGATTACCTTTGGATGATGATCTCTGCAGCACAATACCAACTTATGAAAGAGAAGCTTAGAATAAATACACACAAAGTAATTAGCTTTGATTATATGAACTTAATTCAAACAAAAATCAAAAATAAGAGATAACACTCTTAAGAAAAATTGAATTTTTTATTTATCAAAATCTAACTCCATTTTACATGAATGGTTGAGTTTATATAGAGGCTCAACCCTAAATGGAAATAAAACATAGACTAAGGAATCTTTCCTAAACAAGAAAATTTCATAGTTAGAAATTTATTCCTAACAACTAATAATAAAAAAGAGAGCATTTGGCTAGAAGAAAAAAAAGGAAAAAAAAAGGGGAAATGATACGAACCCAAGTATATTAAACTTGAGACCCAATATCTTTACGTTTGGAAGCAACTCCTTGGAAAGCTAAATCAGATTTTCCCCAAGTCCGTGACACAATTTGATGCAAACAACAAAGCATACAAACGCAAGGATCCAATTCAAGGAAACACTAAATGGGATGATTCAAGGCTTGTGGAATGATCTTGCCACAATTCAAGAATGCAAGAATGAATCGTTCATCAAAATGGGGATTCAAGACTCAAATCAAAGTTTGGTGACAATGATTCAAGTGGATGAAGGCCAAAACATGGGCATGTACCTAGGCCTTTAGTTTGTTTTTGATGTTTTTGGGCCCTCTCAAAATGATATAAGCCGAAGTTCAAATAAATTAAGTGTGCTTATGTAATTAGTGAGTTTTGGGCCTATTTATGTTAAGTATAAAGCCCAAAACGAGTTTAGATTTATTTCTTGTTTAGGAATCAATTTCTAACTAGGAAACTTCAATCCTTGTTTTGGAAGATTCCCTAGTCTATGTTTTATTCCAATTTAGGATGAACTTATAATTATTAGTTGTCTAGGAATCAATTTCTAACTAGGAAACTTTAATTCTTATTTAAGAAAGATTCCTTAGACTATGTTTTATTCCAATTTAGGGTTGAACCTATAATTATTAGTTGTCTAGGAATCAATTTCTAACTAGAAAATTTTAATTCTTGTTTAGGAAAGATACCTTAGTCTATGTTTTATTCCCATTTAGGGTTGAGCCTCTATATAAACTCAACCATTCATGCAAAATGGAGTTAGATTTTGATAAATAAAAAATTCAGTTTTTCTTAAGAGTGTTATCTCTTGTTTTTGATTCTTGCTTGTATCAAGTTCATACAATCAAAGCTAATTACTTTGTGCGTATTTATTCCAAGGTTCTCTTTCACAAGTTGGTATTGTGTTGCGGAGATCATCATCCAAAGGTGACCATATTCCAAGGTGCTCTATCACGGGTTGGAATTGGGTCACAGACTTCGGAAAAATCTGATTTAGCTTTCCAAGGAGTTGCTTCTAAGCGTAAAGATATTGGGTCTCAAGTTTAATATACTTGAGGTTCATATCACAATTCCAACCCGTGATAGAGCACCTTTGAATATGATCACCTTTGGATGATGATCTCCGCAACACAATATCAACTTGTGAAAGAGAACCTTGGAATAAATACGCACAAAGTAATTAGCTTTGATTGTATGAACTTGATTCAAGCAAGAATCAAAAACAAGAGATAACACTCTTAAGAAAAACTGAATTTTTTTTTTATTTATCAAAATCTAACTCCATTTTACATGAATGGTTGAGTTTATATAGAGACTCATGTTTTGGCCTTCATCCACTTGAATCATTGTCACCAAACTTTGATTTGAGTCTTGAATCCCCATTTCAATGAATGATTCATTCTTGCATTCTTGAATTGTGACAAGATCATTCCACAAGCCTTGAATCATCCCATTTAGTGTTTCTTTGAATTTCTTCATTCTTGCTCTTGTAATGGGACCATTGGGAAGTTGAATTGGATCCTTGCCTTTGTATGCTTTGTTGTTTGTATCATTCCCTCTCTCCTCAAGATGATTCATCCACGAATCTCCAACACCTATATCAAAAGGAGAAAGATCACTAACATTAAAGGTAGCACTCACATTATACTCACCAGGTAGGTCTAGCTTGTATGCATTGTCATTGATCTTCTCAACTACTTGAAAAGGTCCATCTCCCCTTGGATGAAGCTTTGTCTTCCTTTGAGTTGGAAATCTTTCTTTTCTCATATGCACCCAAACCCAATCACCTGGTTCGAATACAACACACCTCCTTCCCTTATTCACTTGGCTTGCTGTTTGTTGATTTTTCTTCTCAATATTCTTACGCACCTCCTCATGTAGTTTCTTCACCAAATCTACCTTTCTCTTCCCATCCAAACTACTCCTTTCATTACAAGGTAAAGGCATTAAATCCAAAGGGGTTAGAGGATTAAAACCATAAATAATTTCAAAAGGTGAGAAACCTGTAGTGGAATGCACAACTCTATTATAAGCAAACTTAACAAATGGAATGCATTCTTCCCAATTCTTTAAGTTCTTTTAGACAATAGCACGCAACAAAGTTCCTAAAGTCTTATTAACAACTTTAGTTTGACCATCAGGGAATCTTTCTTAAATAAGAATTAGAAATTGATTCCTAGACAACTATTAATTATAAGTTCATCCTAAATTGGAATAAAACATAGACTAGGGAATCTTCCTAAATAAGGATTGAAGTTTCCTAGTTAGAAATTGATTTCTAAACAAGAAATAAATCTAAACTCGTTTTGGGCTTTATACCTAACATAAATAGGCCCTTACATAAGCACACTTAATTTATTTGAACTTGGGCTTATATCATATTGATAGGGGCCCAAAAACATCAAAAACAAACTAAAGGCCTGGGTACATGGCCATGTTTTGGCCTTCATCCACTTGAATCATTGTCACCAAACTTTGATTTGAGTCTTGAATCCCCATTTTGATGAACGATTCATTCTTGCATTCTTGAATTGTGGCAAGATCATTCCACAAGCCTTGAATCATCCCATTTAGTGTTTCCTTGAATTTCTTCATTCTTGCTCTTATAATGGGACCAATAAGAATTTGAATTGAATCCTTGCCTTTGTATGCTTTGTTGTTTGCATTAGGAAAGAATCTTGAAATTGGCCAAGGAAAAAAAAAAAAAAAGGAAACAATCTTGGCCAAATCAGAATATATAGGAATATATAGTGTTTGTTTCCCATTCTAGAGTGAAAAAAAAAAAAAGGAAGATTATTGGAATCAAATCAAATCTAGGAGAATCAAGGAGTTGACCAAATAAGCCTACCTTCCAAAAACAAGCTAGGATTTGCTTCCAATTTCGGTTTGAGTTTCCTTATCCCCTTCTAATTCATTTTTATTTTTTTTATTTTTTACTTTCCTTTATTTTATTGTTTCCTTTTCATTTTAATTAATATCTTTATTTCCTTTTCCATTTCCAACCCTAATTCTACAATAGCTATATGTTCTTTCTCAGAAATTCAAAAAAACAAAAAATTCTAGTATTGAGAAAGTTGCTTTATTTTGACCTTTTTGAGTATATAGTTTCAAGGGAAATAGGCCAATGATAAAAAATCACTAGCTTTGCAAGTGATTTCCATAGTTTTTCGGCCAAATTCCATTGTTTAGGCCTTGAAATTGCATTTTTCAGTTTCTTAGTAAATTTCATTTTGTTATAACTTTCTATAGAAAACTCCGTTTTGAGTACTATTAGTTGCGTTCTTCTCATCTTGTTATCTATTTTATTTTTATTAAATTTTATAATTTTTCCATTTTTCTTGCAAAATTCGTGTTTTTTGTTTTCGTATCATTTTTGTCGAAATCATCCAGGGTTTTGGTTTTAGGTATTCTCATTTTTGTTTTTGCCTTAATTAAACTTGTGTTAGATTTCATTTTTTAAATCTTGGTTAATTGTTGAGCAAAAAAAAAAAAACAGAGAAAAAATAATAATAATTTTGTGTAGTTTGGAAATTGGCTCTTGTAAGAACTATAAGAGAGAATTGAGAGGTAAAAGGCAAGAGTGTGAGATTATCTAGAGAAAAGCCTACTAACTTATGTAAAAATAAACATGAGAGAACTTGAGTGATTTATTACTTGAGTGAAAACACGTGAGGGAGTGAAGTGAGGTTATTTTGCTTTACTTACCTTATTTTGCAGGTTCAAAAAAATGACTAATAATCAAGACAATGATCAAGCCTTCAATATGGAAGCTATTCAATAAAGCTTCCAACATTTGAATGTTCAGTTGGATGGCATGATGGATGCTATGGAAAGATATAGTACTGATCTTGATGAGTTGAAAAGAGCAAATTCACAACAAACTCCACCTAGAAGGAGAGTTCAAAGAAGGCAAGATGATGAAGATTCTGGATCCAATAATGAATTTGAAGATGATACCACTGAATGGAGAGGATGCATAAGGGAAAGAAGGCAAGAATACGGTAATGGGGGTATCAAGTTGTTATTCCTCCATTCAGAGGCAAACATGATCTAGAAGTATACCTAGATTGGGAAAAGAAGATGGAGCTAGTGTTATCATGACTACTCTAGAACAAAACAATTGAGGCTTGTCATGGTTGTATTTGAAGATTATGCCATTACTTAGTGGGATGACACCAAGCAAAGAAGAAGGAATCAAGAACAACACATTGAAGTATGGGAAGATCTTAAAGCATTAATGAGAAGGCATTTTGTCCCTACCCATTTTTATAGGATTTGCACAATAGATTACAAAGCCTTACTCAAGGATCCAAGAGCGTGGATGAGTATTACAAAGAGATGGAAGTTTCTATGATTCAAGCCAACATTGATGAAGATAGAAAGGCCACCATGACTAGGTTTTTGCATGGGTTGAGCTGAGACATTGCCAATGTTGTTGAATTACAGCATTATGTGGAGCTTGAGAATATGTTGCATATGGCAATCAAGGCTGGGAGGCAACTTCAATACAAGGGCAACAATCTAAGTTCATCTTCTTCAAATTCATCTAAGCCATAGAAATCAAGTTGGAAGGAAGATGTGGGGATTGATTCCAAGTCCAAATTTGATTCAAGAAAGGGGCAAGCTGCACCAATGTCAAAGGAGAGGGAGAAAAGTAAATCTGAAAATCCAAACCATTCTCGTGATATTAAAATGCTTTAAGTGTTTGGGTTCAGGACATGTAGCTTCCTAATGCCCCAATAAGAGGGTGATGATTACATTCCATGGAGAGCTATTTTCTGAGAGTGACAAGGATGATGATAATGACAGCATGCCCCTTTGGAAGATGTAAGTGATCAAGAAAATAGTGGAGAGGAAATCATAGCAATGCCAGAAAGAGGAGAGTTGTTGATCACAAGGAGAGTTTTGAGTTCACAAGTTCGAGTAAAAGATAAATAGCAAAAGGAAAACTTGTTCTATACTAGGTGCCTTATCAAAGACAAAGTTTGTAATTTAATCATTGATGGAGGTAGCTATATTAATGTGGCTAGCTACAGTCTTGTTGAGAAGCTTAAATTACTAACTTTGAAACATCCTAACCCTTATCATTTGAAGTGGTTTAATGAGAGTGCTGATCTTAAGGTTACCAAACAAGTCTATAGATAGGTACAAAGATGAAGTCCTTTGTGATATTGTGCCTATGCAAGCTGGTCACATTCTTTTAGGGAGGCCTTGGTAGTTTGATAGAACGACCATTCATGATGGTCTTATAAATCGATATACTTTTGATAAGTATGGCAAACACATTACTCTTGTACCTCTTTCTCATATGAAAGTATTTAAGGATGAACTGAAAAGAAAAGAGAATGATGAGTTGAAACAAAAGAATGAGTGTAAAGATTTGAAAAGAAGAAAAAGTGAAGACTTAAGTCAAGAAAAAGAAAAAGGGGTATGTGTGATTCAAAAAGAAAAGAGGATGTTATTCACTAACAAATTTCCTTTATTTTCCTCTAGTTTTCTTGCTTTTCTTTTTTAAGGTTTTAAAGAAGGATTGTCATGGAGAAAACATGACGGTCATTCTACATTCAATGCAATCCAAGTAACCAAGAAGGATCAGAGAAGATCAAGATTATGATTGGAAGAATTTGCAATCATGTGCTACAAATTCCTATCTATATATAAAGAGTTTTTTTTTTTTTGGAGGAATAATCTACAAGCTGCAATTCCAAGATAGATGTTATGTCACTTCTTCAATTTTTATTTCAAATCCTTATCTCCTTAATGAGAATACAAATTTGAGGTAGAATCCTTTTAAGGAGGGAGGGAATGATGATGATCCAATAGCCTTGCAACAAGTATACAAAGATATGCCTAAAAAGGAATTCAAGAAGTCTCTACAAAATGATGAGGTCATGTGAACCCCAAGTATATTAAACTTGAGATCCAATTATCTTTACACTTGGAAGCAACTCCTTAGAAAGCTAAATTAGGTTTTCTTTAAGTCTGCGACCCAAATCCAACTCGTGATAGAGCATCTTGGAATACGATCACCTTTGGATGATGATCTCCTCGACACAATACCAACTCGTGAAAGTAAACTTTGGAATAAATACGCACAAAGTAATTAGCTTTGATTGTATGAACTTGATTTAAGCAAGAATTAAAACTAAGAGATCACACTCTTAGAAAACTGAATTTTATTAATCATAACTTAACTTGATTTTACATGAATGGTTGAGTTTATATAGAGGCTCAACCCTAGATTAGAATCAGCTAAGGATTAGAAAATCTCCTAAATTAGAATTAACTATGGAATAGGAAATCTTTCTAAATAGGGATTGAAGTTTCCTAGCTACAAATTGATTCCTAAACAAATAATAAGCTATAACTAAGTTGGGCTACTAAATATGATAAGTTTTATGGCCCAAAACATCTAGAATTAAAGTAATATAACAAAAATCAAAAAATAAAATGAATTACACAGCTTCAGCTTTTTTTTCACTTGCAACAAAAGGTTCTCAACCTGCTATTGTCGCGGTCATGAAACCTGTCGCGGGAGCAACGCTGCCAATTTCAACTTCTGTGCACTTTCATCTTATGGCTATGTTTTATGCTTGACTCTTCATATATTTGACCTTCCTCCACTTGAATCATTATCACCAAACTTTGATTTGTGTCTTCAATCCCCATTTTGATGAATGATTCATTCTTGCATTCTTGAATTGTGGCAAGATAATCTCACAAGCCTTGAATCATCCCATTTAGTGCTTTCTTGAATTTCTTCATTCTTGCTCTTGTAATGGGACCATTGGGAAGTTGAATAGGATCCTTGCCTTTGTATGCTACCTAGTTTGCATCATTCCCTCCCTCCTCAAGATGATTCATCCATAAATCTTCAACTTTGATTTGAGTTTTGAATCCCCATTTTGATGAATGATTCATTCTTGCATTCTTGAATTGTGGCAAGATCATTCCACAAGCCTTGAATCATCCCATTTAGTGTTTTCTTGAATTTCTTCATTCTTGCTCTTATAACGGGACCATTGGGAAGTTGAATTGGATCCTTACCTTTGTATGCTTTGTTGTTTGCATCATTCCCTCCCTCCTCAAGATGATTCATCCATGAATCTCCAACAACTACATCAAAAGGAGAAAGATCACTAACATTAAAGGTAGCACTCACATTATACTCACCAGGTAGGTCCAGCTTGTATGCATTATCATTGAAAAGGTCCATCTCCCCTTGGATGAAGCTTTGTCTTCCTTTGAGTTGGAAATCTTTCTTTTCTCATATGCACCCAAACCCAATCACCTGGTTCGAATACAACATGCCTCCTTCCCTTATTCACTTGGCTTGCTATTTGTTGATTTTTCTTCTCAATATTCTTGCGCACATCCTCATGTAGTCTCATCACCAATTTTGCTTTTCGCTTTCCATCCAAACTACTCCTTTCAATACAAGGTAAAGGTACTAAATCCAAAAGAGTTAGAGGATTAAAACCATAAACAATTTCAAAAGGTGAGAAACTAGTAGTAGAATGCACAACTCTATTATAAGCAAACTCAACAAATGGAATGCATTCTTCCCAAAGTCCTATTAACAACTTCAGTTTGACCATCAGTTTGTGGATGACACGTAGTGTAAAAGAACAATTTAGTTTCAATTTTACTCCACAAAACTTTCCAAAAATGACTTAGAAACTTTACATCCCTATCACTAACAATAGTTTTAGGAATGCCATGCAAATGTACCACTTCCCTAAAGAATAAATTAGCAATGTTGGTGGCATCATCAGTTTTATTACAAAGAATGAAATGTCACATTTTAGAAAACCTATCAACCACCACAAAAATAGAATCTTTTCCTTTTTTTTTATCTAGGCAACCCCAAAATAAAATCCATGGAAATATCAGTCCAAGGGCTACTATAAATAGGTAAAAGAGTATACAAACCTTCATTCAAAACTTTAGATTTAGCTTGTTTGCACACAACACATCTATCACAAATTTGTTGCACATCCCTTTTCATTTTAGGCCAAAAGAAGTGTTCATGTAAAGTATCTAAAGTTTTGGTGATGCACAAAATGTCCCACTAACCCTCCTCCATGTGCCTCTTTAATAAGCAATTCTTTCACAGAACAAATAGGTATGCAAAGTTTATTTTCTTTGAACAAAAAGCCAACCATCCTATAGAATTTATCATATGCAACTTTCTCACATGCTTTGAAAATGCTAGAAAAATCAGAATCATCAACATACAAAGATTTAATATTTTCAAACCCAAGCATTCTTGCGTCCAAAGCATTATTTGGCATACCTCTGAGAAAGTGCATTAGCTACAATGTTCTCTTTACCTTGCTTGTACTTGATCACATATAGAAAGATCTCAATGAACTCAACCCATTTAGCATGCCTCTTGTTCAACTTACCACCCTTTATGAATCTCAAGGATTGATGGTCAGTGTGAATTACAAACTCCTTAGGCCAAAGGTAGTGTTGCCAAGTATCTAAAGCTCTAACCAAGGCATAGAGCTCCGTATCATAAGTGGGGTACTTCAACAAAGCACCATGGAGCTTTTCACTAAAATAGGCGATTGGCCTTTTTCCTTGAATAAGAACAACTCCAATACCTACACCTAATGCATCACACTCAAATCTCAAGAATATCATTAAAGTTAGGCAAAGCAAGAATAGTTGCTTTACATAGCTTATCTTTCAATGAGTTAAATGCATCTTCTTGTTCTCTTCCCCACTTAAAAACACAATGCTTTTTAATTACCTCTGCTAGAGGTGTAGCTATGGTGCTAAAATCTTTACAAAGCGTCTATAAAAACTAGCCAAACCATGAAAACTTCTTAGCTCACTTACTGATGTAGGAATTGGCCAACTTTTGATAGCACTTACCTTTTCTTCATCAACTTCAACACCTTGAGCACTAACCACAAATCCTAAAAACACAATCCTATCTAAACAAAAAGAACATTTTTAAGGTTAGCAAACAACTTTTCTTTTCTTAACACATCAAGCACACACCTCAAATGTTCTAGATGTTCATCCATGTTTTTAGAATATACAAGGATATCATCAAAATAGACAACAACAAACTTACTAATAAAATCCCTCAAAACATGGTTCATAAGTCTCACGAATGTGCTAGGTGCATTAGTCAAACCAAAAGGCATAACTGACCATTCATACAAACCATATTTTGTTTTAAAGGCAGTTTTCCATTCATCACCTTCCTTCATCCTAATTTGGTGATATCCACTTTTCAAATCAATTTTGCTAAAGATAGTAGAACTATGCAACTCATCAAGCATATCATCTAACCTAGGAATAGGATGGTGATACTTTACCGTAATGTTATTAATTGCACGGCAATCAATACACATATGCCAAGAACCATCTTTCTTACGCACTAGCAATACGGGCACAACATATGGACTCATACTTTCTCTAACATGTCCTTTAGCCAACAACTCCTTGACTTGCCTTTAAAGCTCCTTTGTCTCCTCGGGGTTACTTCTATAGGCTGGTCTATTTGGAATCGAAGCACCAGGAATAAAATCAATTTGATGCTCAATACCTCTAATGGGTGGCAATTCGTTAGGTATCTCTTTGGGAAAAACATCCTCAAATTCCTATAAACGAGAAACAAAAACACTAGGCAAAGAAACATTAAGGTCATTAGTGTTAAAATAAAGCTCCTTGTACATGACTACAAGTATACTTCTCTTTGAAAACCAAGCTTCCTTTATATCACTTCCCTTTGCATAAAAGCTCACATGTTTCTTTTTTACTCTCCACAATTTCTTTTCCCTCATTTTTCTCACTCAAGCTCACTCTCTTACTTTTTCTCAAGAATTTTTTCTTTTGCACTCTCTTTTTCTTTTGGCACATCTTCACTCACACCCTTTTCTTCACTCTTGTTTTCTCTCTCCTTTTGAATTCTTCTCATCTCAATCTCATAGATTCCTCTAGGTAAAAGTGGTGTAAGAGTTATCTTCCTCCCATCCTTTTCAAAAGAGTAGTGATTGGTGTAACCATCATGCATCACCCTTCTATCAAATTTCCAAGGGTGTCCCAACAATAGATGACCTGCTTGCATAGGCACAACATCAAATAAAATTTCATCATTATATTGGCCTATCTTGAAAGCTACTAGAACTTACCTTTTCACTCTAATTTCCCCACAATCGTTAAGCCATTTTAGTTTATAAGGGTGAGGAAGCTTAGTAGTAAGTGACCCTAGCTTCTCAACAAAAGTGGTACTTGCTACATTGGTTACACTAGCCCCATCTATGATTACATCACAAACTCTATCTTTTACGAGGCATCTAGTTTGAAACAAATTTTCCCTTTGCTGCACATTATCATCATGTTGGACTTACATGTTCAATGATCTCCTTGTAACACGAGACCTCCCACCTTCGGCTATTTTAGGTATATTGTCCTCCTCTTTGTCACTTGCATCTTCAAGAGTGGCATTCTTTCCTCTTCAACTTCTTTGTCCTAGCCGAATAACACTCCCCACCTTGCATATACATTATCTTCTTGTTTGGACAATCCTTCTTATAATGACCTACACCTTGACAATTATAGCATATAATATTTCCAGAACTAGAAGGCATAGTTTTACCTTTGTCCTTGCTTGGGAAGGGCATCTTTAGAGCTTCTTTGGAATCGACCTTAGGCTTGGATGGAAAAGCCTTGTCATCTTTTCTCCAATTAGATTTGAATGATGCATTGTAGGAGGTAGATAGCCAATTGGTACTTCTCTTCTTCAATTGTTTCTCAACCTCCAATGCAAGATGAAGCAAATCTTTAAGTTCCATAAATTGTTGTAGCTCAACCACATTTGCAATCTCCTTATCCAACCCATTGAGGAACCTTGCCATTGTAGCCTCATTATCTTCTTCCACATTTGCTTGAATCATGGCTACCTCCGTCTCCTTGTAGTATTCCTCCACACTCTTGGACCCTTGAGTTAGATTTTGAAGATGATTGTACAACTCCCTATAGTAGTGACTTGGTATAAATATTCTTCTCATGATTACTTTTAAGTCCCTCCATTCTTTGATGGGTCTTTCTCTATTTCTTTTTTGCTTTTGCTTAGTATCATCCCACCAAGTAATGACATATCCATCAAATACAACAACAGCAAGCTTCAATTTCTTGGATTCAGTGTAGTTATGACAATCGAACACCAATTCAATCTTCTTTTCCCAAGCCAAGTATGCTTCGGGATCTATTCTTCCATGGAATGTTGGAATTTTCAATTTTTTTCCACCATTACTGTCATCTTGTCTAGCTCTTGGCCTCACTTCTTCTTCATCGACATCACCAAATGATTCATCACCATCTTCAATCTCATCCCGCACTCTCTTTGGTACACATCTAGCTTGTCTAGAGAAATTTAGTGGTTTCCCCTCGTGAATGAAGATTTTAACTAGTCCATTATCTCCACACTTTTTTGTTCAAGTTGATCCATTCTTTCATTGGTCCTTCCCTCAATTGCTTGGAGCAAATCATGTAAGGCTTGGAATCTATCTATTTCCCCATATTGATTTCCTTGGGTTCCACTTATCTTTGAGCTGCAAAACAAAGTTAGCAAAGTAGAGAATAGTTTCCTCACTTCACTCCCTCACGTGTTTCACTTAAGTAATTTTATCACTCAAGTTCACTCGTGTTTAATTTTACTCTCAATCAATGGCTTTTCTCTAGATATGCTCACACTTAGCCTTTTTCCACTCAAATCTCTTGTCAAGATTAGTTGCAAAAGTCAAATTAATACAATCTTACTAAATTACAATGTGAATAAAATTCCAACGACTCAAAATGAAGCAAGAAACGAGAAATAAGAAATAAGAAATCCTAATGACACTTGGAAAATGAGAATCCTAATTGAACTAGGAAAACAAAATTAAAATTTTGGCTCAGAAAATAAAATTAGAAATCCTAATTGAAGTTGGAAAACAAAAGTTGAAATCCTAATAGAACTAGGAAAACAATATAGGAATCCTGATGGGATTAGGAAACCTAATGAGACATGAACAAGGATTGAAATGAATTAGCAAAAAATCAGAATGAAAATAAGATTAGAAAAGTCAAACCAAAATTTGGAAAGGAGTAGGAATCTAATCCTAGCTTGTTTTGGAAGGATGCTTAGACTTGGTCAAACTCCTTGTAGAATGTTGAAATCTTTGATTCTCCTTGTATAATCTTGAAAATCTGCTTCTTTCTTTGTCCTCTTCACTCTAGGAACTAAATAACTTCTATAAATACACCAAAAATTCATATTTCAACACTTTTTACTTCGTCTTTTCTTTTTGGATGAATTTTCCTTTTTTTTTTTTTTTTACTTTTAAATTCTGATTTTTTTCTTCTCTTTTTTTTTTTTTTTTTAATTGCAGCAACAAATTGAAAGGAAAATTAAAAAACAAATTGAAGATCAAATACAAGAAGCCAAACCAAATTTAAAGTCTTCAAGCTTCTGATTGATGAATCCTCCACTTCCTTCTTCTTGAATTCGAATTAGTTTCTAAGTATGGATGAATTTGACCTTCCAACACTTGAATTTCAATGAAACATAAAGGATTCGAATACGATAGAAAATAAAGAAACAAAAAGACACAAACAGAATTGGGTAGACGATCTAGGAATTTTTTTTCCTTTTTAATCTAGGAATTTTTTTTCTTCTTTTTTTTTTTTTTTGAATTTTCAGACTTGAAACAATAACAAACAAAATTAACGAGATGAAAATGAAGGAATTTAACAAAAATGGAAAACACAAATAAAATGGAAAGATACAACCTGATTTAGAGCCTAAGCTTTGATACCAAACTGATAGGAACTCTAAGTATATTAAACTTGAGACCTAATTATCTTTACGCTTGGAAGCAACTCCTTGGAAAGCTAAATTAGGTTTTCCCCAAGTCCGCGACCCAAATCCAACCCATGATAGAGCACCTTGGAATATGCTCACCTTTGGATGATGATCTCCGCGACACAATACCAACTTGTGAAAGAGAACCTTGGAATAGATACACACAAAGTACTTAGCTTTGATTGTATGAACTTGATTCAAGTAAGAATCAAAACCAAGAGATCACACTCTTAAGAAAACTGAATTTTATTGATCATAACTTAACTTGATTTTACATGAATGGTTGAGTTTATATAGAGGCTTAACCCTAAATTAGAATCAGCTAAGGATTAGAAAATCTCCTAAATTAGAATCAACTATGGAATAGGAAATCTTTCTAAATATGGAAGTTTCCTAGCTAGAAATTGATTCCTAAACAAATAGTAAGCTATAACTAAGTTGGGCTACTAAATATGATAAGTTTTAAGGCCCAAAACATCTAGAATTTAAGTAAAATAATAAAAAAAATGAATTACACAGCTTCAACTATCGTTGTGCTCGCAACAGAAGGTTCTCAACCTGCTGTTGTTGCAATCGTGACACCCGTCGTGGGTGCGACGCTCAATTTCAGCTTTTGTGCACTTTCATCTTATGGCCATGTTTTATGCTTGACTCTTCATATATTTGACCTTTCTCCACTTGAATCATTAACACCAAACTTGGATTTGTGTCTTGAATCCCCATTTTGATGAATGATTCATTCTTGCATTCTTGAATTGTGGCAAGATCATCCCACAAGCCTTTAATCATCCCATTTAGTGCTTCCTTGAATTTCTTCATTCTTGCTCTTGTAATGGGACCATTGGGAAGTTGAATTGGATCCTTGCCTTTGTATGCTTCCTTGTTTGCATCATGAGGCATCGGGCTAGCTGGGCTGAGGTGTCAAGCTAGCTGGGCTGAGGCGTCGAACAAGTTGCATGTAATGGGCTAGGTTGCCTATGCTTTCTATGTAACATCCTACAAATTAGCTTTAGTTAGGTAGTGAATTTTAGAATTTTAATTCGAAGTTGATATTAAGGATTTGCATAAAATTTCTGCATAGCATTTGAATATATGAAAAGTATAAGAAACCTAAGTAAAACCAAAGAGAAACATAAATGAAACCATAGTGAAACCATATATATACCAAATTGTAAATGTACTTAAAGTACCATATTTTTTGAAATTCGTTTAGTGAAATTTATAATTTTTAAATAATAATCTAAAAGTGAATAAATACATTAATTAAAGCTTAATTAAGGTTAATATTAATATTTAAAAATGTATGGAGAAGGACCAAATTGTAAATTTGCAAGGACCAAATTGCATAACTTAAAAAATTGGAGGACTAAACTGTAATTTGGCTAAAATCTGCCCATATAACAGATTTCTCCAGAATTTTCTGTACAAAAATCAGATTTTTCTCTTCTTCCTCCTCCTCTTGGCCAAACCTCTCTAGCGCCTCTTCTCCATTTTTTTTCTTTCAATTTTCTTTAGAAAAATCATTGCAAACCTATAGCAAATAACCTCTTTTCATCATCCAAATTACTTTCCACCAAGAATTAAGCAAGAAATTGAAGAAGTGGAGATTGGAAGAAACCTGCCATTTTAAGAAAAGTAAGGTTAGTCCACTTTTCTTGATTTTAATCCATAGAAATAGATGTTAGTGAGTGGAAAAGATGATTTAGTATGAGAATTATGTGATAGATTAGTGTATTTGGCATGGAAACTTCATAACTCTTCAAATGCACCTTAAATCAAATTGTTGTTAAAACTTTGAATTCACCTAAAAAGACTTAAGAATAGTTAAACTGATGCTTAAGGAATGGATTCCAGCAATTGGAATCATTGAATTTGAAAAAAAATACATAGGTTGCTTAAAATCATCAATTCTGCCCATATGTTCAAAGTCCCACTTCAAGGCTGTTTTTTTCCAATTTTATTGCTTAAATGTGTTAGTTTAGTATCAAATAACATGAAAATAACCTTAGTTTGAATTATAGAAACTCCCTTGAAGAAACCATGCTTGGCCGAACCATAGGAGGCAGAATTGCCTTTGTTTATGCTTGATTTTTTTCATGATTTTCCACGCTAAAATGAACCATTTACTTGGCCTTTAAATTCCAAATGAGTTGTGGAATATATTGTTGGCAATGTGAATTTATGTAGGGCAATTTGGGCTTCTTCCAATTTGCCCCAAAACTCTTCCAAAATGCAACCAAAGTCATACCCACCAAATGTTTTATAAAATGTCCCAAAGAAAATCTATGAATAAATGCCAACCAATGCTTGCTACAAAATTGCCAAGAAAATACCTAATATGTAAATTCCATAATATATCATCCCTAAAGTGATAAATAGGTTATGTATGCCTAAATTGCTAATAAACATAAATGTAGTTAAATTAAACTAAAGAATTAAAGAAAACAAATTAAATGCTCAAAACAGAAAAATAAATATAAATCATGCATTTTATGCTATTAGTTTAAGTATTCTCAATAATGTTTAGTATTAAAACAATGTATTTTGCTTCTTTAGCTTCCAAGGATCAAGAAAAGGAGGTTGAGGATTAAGGAATAAAGCTTCGGGTTCCATCTTTCATTGGTGAGTAATAAATGCATATGTATATACATGTTTATGCCAAAATGAACTTATACCTTTATATGATATTTGCTTGTGAAATGCTCCTTGATGATCCTTTTGAATCTGAATTGCTTCCTTTTCATTGATTCCTTCTTGCTTTGGAAAACCTTATTGCTTATATTGAATTTCTATTTGTTCATGGCAAACCTTTGAAACCTGTTTTGCTTCTTTGTAATTACATTGTTCGGCTTTGTAGCACCTTGTGATATGTTCGAATGACTTGATTCTTTAAATGAACTTATGTTGGTTAATTCCCTTTCTTTGAATTTAATTATTGAGTAAACCCTGTGATTTGATTGGATATCAAATGACAGAGCTACTCATCTGATGAAGTAGCATAAATTTTGCATTAGACATTGTGCACAATGAATTATAAACCCGAGCTAGGGAGGGTTAAGCCCCTAGCCATATAGTCTGATCAACTATATGTGGTTAAAGCATGCTACCAAGATAGTAGCCTCTGCTTATTATAAATGTGTGATTAAGTGAATTCTGTCATTTGAGAGCCAATATGATTGTCACCTTTACTTTCATGCCTTTATTTAAACTATTGCTTCTCTTTGCTCTTTTATTCTTTTCTATTTTGTATATGTATGTATGCATATATTATTCACTGGGATTTTATCTTATCATTTTAGTGGTTTAACAATTTTCAAGTGGTGAGTAGACCAGTGGTTCCAGTAAAGCTTTTCCCTCCTGCGTGGAACCTATCATGTAATATTCATATTTATTTTGATGGTTGTAAATATTAGAAACTCCATGGTCCTTGATGGTTTAGTATAGTTTAGACTGGGAATTGTAATAAATATTAAATGTATAAATTATATGTAAATTAAATGAATATTAATGAATATCAAAATGTTTATTGTATATTTGTGGATGCTAATTGTTTAATATAACGATCCGGGGTTCTACGGGTTGAGGTGGCTTTAAGCTTACGCTTAGGATTGTCCATCCCTAGAGTGGGATGTGACATTCTATTTTCAAATTTAATTTTTTTAATGTTATTCTCATATTGCCATTGGGCTAATTTTATTAATTAAGCCCATATCTATCCTTTTTCTACTTTAAGTATTTTAAGTAGTTATTTGGGCTTTTAGTTGTTTAATTTAAAGCCTAAGTCTGAATTTTAGTTAGTAAGAATTTTAGGGTTTTGTAACTTAGCTAAGATGATATAAATATTTAGCTAATCTAGGAATGGGGAGATTTTTGATAATTCGAAAATACAACCTTATGCTTTGTGAGAAAATTCTCAATTTCGGTGCTTGCTTGAACCAACAATCTAAACTTCCAAAGTTAATCACTTTGTTTTGTTCACAACATACCAAGGTTCCTTGACACTGGTTCGTCATTGAGTTGAGGTTTTTTCTTGCAAACTTGATTTGGCTTTCTGAGAGAGTCGCTTCCAAGCATAAAGATATTGGTTCTCAAAGCAAGTTGTTTAGGGTTTGTATCAGCTTTTTTCTAAAAATTGGCATAAAAATGATAGTAGCAATTTTAATGCACATGGCTCTGCATTTTTGAATAGAATCTTGTGTATTTTGGAAAATTTGTAATCAAACTGATGAGAATCCATATACCTTGCAAGAAGCTCACAAATACATGCATGATAAAGATTTCAAGAAGGTTCTTCAAGGTTGTCCTTTCTATCAAGATAACTTACAGAAGCATGCAATACAACCATTGTGCATGATTAATGGATCATTCAAGAAGAAAATAAGGTTGTATGAAGTTTTCTATAAACAATTAAGGATATTTGGATCATGAGCTTTGCATATGGATCCAATTGTATTCAAGGAAGCTTCAAGGGTTTAATCAATTTATTCAAGCCCAATGTCAAGGTGAAGAAGCCAAATTATATTCCTATTTGCTTGAACCTAATCTATTCTAAGTGTTTACAAGGCTACCATTCTTCATTCAAATTGGACCCTCCATATTTGGGCTTTTCAAATTCAATTTATCATGTTTTATTTAGTGTTTGGGCTGCCTATGTTATGTATACAGCCCATAGTTGTTTAAACTACTTTATTTTCATGTTTTAATTAGTTTTAGGCCTATTTTATGTTAGGTCAAAGGCCCATCTGAATTTTATAGTTTAATTAATTAGATTTCAGTTTCAGTTAGGAAATAGCTTCTCTTGTATAAGAAGGATTCCTAACTTTTTTTTAGAATTCAGTTCTAACTTAGTTATTATTTAGAAATTAGTTTCTAATTAGGAATCTTCAATTCTTTTATTGGAAGATTTCCTAGTCCTTAGCTGATTCTAATTTAGGGTTGAGTCTCTATATAAACTCAACCATTCACTTAAAATTAAAAAGAAGTTATGATTAATAAAAATTCAGTTTTCTTAAGAGTGTGATCTCTTAGTTTTGATTCTTCCTTAAATCAAGTTCATACAATCAAAGCTAATTACTTTGTGCGTATTTATTCTAAGGTTCTCTTCCGCAAGTTTAGTATTGTGTCGTGGAGATTATCATCCAAAGGTGATCATATTCTAAGGTGCTCTATTACTCGTTGGATTTAGGACACGGACTTGGGGAAAACCTGATTTAGCTTTCCAAGGAGTTGCTTCCAAGTGTAAAGATAATTGGGTCTCAATTTTAATATACTTGGGGTTCGTATCATAAACAAAACAAAACACTTATTTCCCAAAATGTAAATTCAATAAATACTTGTCAAGTAATGATAATAAGACAAACTTAAGAAATCTTATGCACATTCATACTTCAAAATTACCTTCATTCTAAAAATAAATAAGCATGTAAAATCAAATAAAATCACAAAATTTCAAGCATTCAATACCCAATATGTTTAGAATATACTCCCTTATACTTGACACACTTCTCTCTTATTTGATCTTCCAAGCATTATCTCTTTTTATTAGCTGCAAAAGGAAAACTCAATCCAAAAATTAAGTGATACAGGGAAGAAGAAATTTATTTAAAATAAAATTTTAAAAAAATGTGCTTATAATTAAAGGAAAAAAGAAGGAAAAAATGAATAAAAACTTAGGTTGCCTCCCAAAAAGCACTTCTTTAATGTCATCTTAGTTGGACATTTGATGTTATCCATCTTTTTCTAAGAAAATGGAGGTCTCGTTGTGTTTTTTACCTCCATAAATTAGAATAAAGAAAATTGTGTAAGGCTTTTGAGCTTTACACATTTTTCTTTTGGTTGCAAACATCAGATGAAATTTTCTTGTCTCTTCATTGTTTGTAAACCTCAATTGGTCATTTTTCGGTACATATTGAAAGAATTCTATCCATGCACATGAAAAATTCAACATTTAATAGATTAGGCATATCAGCTTCATCCATCTCTTGCAAATATGAGATGCTCCGCTCATATTGACTTACTTTTTCCTTCAAATCCTACACAAAACTAATTTCCCTCTATATAGAAAATTTGGAGGATATAAGTCTAGCCAGGTGATAAGCCCCAAATGACCTACTTTGAAACCTGATACCTTTATGCCTAGAAGCGACTCCTTAGAAAGCCAAATCAAGTTTGAACAAGAAAAACCTCAACCCAATAACAAAATTGTGTCAAAAACCTTGGTATGTTGTGAACAAAATAAAGTGATTAACTTTGGAAATTCATATTATTGATTCAAAGTAAGAACCAAAGGTGAGAAATTTCTCAAAAAGCACAAAGCTAAATTTTGAATTATCAAGTCTCCCTCTTTTCTTAGATTAGCTAAGTATTTATATCATCTTAGCTAGGTTACAAACCTTAAAATTCTTACTAACAAAATTTAGGCTTTGGGCTTAATTTAAACAAACTAAAGGCCCAAATAACTAATTAAAATACTTAAAATAGAAAAAAGACAGATATGGACTTAATTAACAAAATTAGCCTAATGACAATATGAGAATAAAGTAAAATAATAAAATTTGAAAATAGAAAATATAGTTAGCCCAGCCCATTATGTGTAGCTCACCTAACGCCTCAGCCCAGCTTGCTCAATGCCTCAGCCTAGCTCATTGTGTGCAGCTTGCTCGACTCCTCAGCCCAAATTGAATGAAGAATGGTAGCCTTGTAAAAACTTGAATAGATTAGGTCCAAGCCAATAAGAATGTAATTTGGCCTCTTCATCTTGACATTGGACTTGACTAGATTGATTAAGTCCTTGATGCTTCCTTAAATACAATTAGATCCGTATGCAAAGCTCATAATCCAAATATCCTTGACTGGCTCATAGCAAACTTTATACAAACTTATTTTCTTCTTGAATGATCCATCAATCATGCATAATGGTTGTATTGCATGCCTTAAAGCTATCTTGATAGAAATGACAATCCTTGACTGGTTGTAAGCTTCTTGCAAGGCCTATAGATTCTCATCATTCCCTCCCTCCTCAAAAGGATTCGTCCTTAAATCTTGACTTGAACAATTGGAACTAGGGAATGTGTCACTCCTACCATCTTCTTATTCTTGTTCATCTTCTTGTACATCTAACTCAGCCACATCTTGTGCTTCTTTCAAGATTTCTAGAAGAGTATTGATCAAGGATGTTTTGTTTTCTAACACTAACAAGCTTGAATTTTCTTTGTTTATTTTTGTTTCTCTTTTTTAGGATTTTAAAGAAGGATTTTCATGGAAGAAAAGAGGTGGTAAAAGCAATGCATTTCCTACCAAGTGCTTAAGTCAATATTCAAGGATGAATCATCTTGAGGAGGGAGGGAATGATGAGAATCCATATATCTTGCAAGAAGCTCAGAAATACATGCATGATAAAGATTTTAAAAAGGTTATTTATGGTTGTCATTTCTATCTAGATAGCTTACAAAGGCATGCACTACAACTATTGTGCATGATTGATGGGTCATTCAAGAAGAAAATAAGGTTGTATGAAGTTTCCTATAAACCAATCAAGGATATTTGGATCATAAGCTTTGCATACAGATCCAATTGTATTCAAGGAAGCTTCAAGGGCTTAATCAATCTATTCAAGCCCAATGTCAAGATGAAGAAGCCAAATTACATTCCTATTTGCTTGGACCTAATCTATTTAAGTGTTTACAAGGCTGCCATTCTTCATTCAAATTGGACCCTCCATATTTGGGCTTTTCAAATTCAATTTATCATGTTTTATTTAGTGTTTGGGCTGCCTATATTATGTATACAGCCCAAGAGTTATTTAAACTACTTTATTTTCATGTTTTAATTAGATTTGGGCCTATTTTATGTTAGGTCAAAGGCCCATCCGAATTTTATAGTTTAATTAATTAGATTTCAGTTTCTAGTTAGGAAATAGCTTCTCTAGTATAACTTGTTTTAAAATTCAGTTCTAACTTAGTTATTATTTAGGAATCAGTTTCTAATAAGGAATCTTCAATTCTTATATTGGAAGATTTCCTAATCCTTAGCTGATTCTAATTTAGGGTTAAGCCTCTATAGAAACTCAATCATTCATGTAAAAATAAGTAAAGTAGATCAATAAAATTCAGTTTTCTTAAAAGTGTTATCTCTTGGCTTTGATTCTTGCATGAATCAAGTTTGTACAATCAAAGCTAATTACTTCGTGCATATTATTCTAAGGTTCTCTTTCACAAGTTAGCATTGTGTCGCAAAGATCATCAACCAAAGGTGAGACACAAGAAGTTCCATGACTCCTTATTAGGAGTAGTTGAATCAACTTTATGTGATGGTCCAATATACTTCTCCTGTTATCCTAACTTTACTCTATCTCTTTCAGATCTGCATTTATTAAATGCCATTACTTTGGATATTAAGATAGATGGTTATGATATGCTACCAGGATCAGAAAATGTAATTCTTATTTATAGAATTCATTACAAAGCCATGAATTCAATTGTCCCTAATTTGAGGGAATCATCTACCAAGCTCCTCACTCCAAAAGGTACCACTACCTTATTCTTGACTAATCTATCAAAAGGTAATCTTATGGTTCCTAAAAATATTTCTTGGGATCAAGTTATTTTACCTGATAAATGGATGCTAGAAGAAGCAGTTCTTGTTAAAAAAGAAGATTCTAGCTCAATTCAAGAAATTACTGAGCATAAAGATGGGAAATGTTGAAATTGCCTTTTCTAGAAGTAGATCGGTTATTTTAAAACTGGATAGGAGGTCTTTCTCAAATCTTTCAAGAAATCCTTCTTTCGGATCATTCCAACCTCCTAGGAGCTCTTATTCAAAGCCAACTATAAAATCACCTTCGGGGAAGCTAGCGCAAGAGAATGAGAAATCTAAGAAGAAAAGATAATACAAAAACTATCACAGGAAAATATATATTAAAAGTCCAAATCAAATATAACACAATACAAACTTGTAATAAAATAGACATAAATTTTATTACTTACAGTATGAGAATGATTAATCAAAGGAAGATCACTCTCAAATAGAGTACACACTTAAGAAATTATTTTATAGAGAATAGAAGCACTCAAAGAAACCTAGCAAATGAAAACTTAAAAAACTCGATATCAAAATCAAACACAGATAAGATGGCTTGCCATCTAGCAAATATTGGTTTTGAGGCAATGTTTTTAACATCTTTTAATAAGATGTCCTTAGCTAATTTACAGTCAACTCTTATAAGAAATTTCTGATCTAATAAATCAGATTCAAATTTTTGGACACATAGAACTATAGATAATAGCTCTTTTTTAACTATGGAATAATTTACTCTTGGACCAGTCCAACTGCCAAACGTAAAATGAACTAATTGTTCTCTATCATTTAATCTCTGTTTTAATATTCCTCCATAGCCTTTATTAGAGGCATCTGTTTCTACAATTTTAAAGGCTTCAGGGTGAGGAATGGCTACACAAGGTAACTCTTTTACTCTAGATTTTATCCTTCGTACAACTAAAGAATGAGCTGTAGACTAGTTAGGTGGATTTTTCTTTAACCTTTCAAATAAAGGTTTGGCATCTTTAGCAAGGTCTTTGTAAAAGTCTGCAACATAGTTTAAACTCCCTAAAAATCTTTGTAATTGGGTTTTATCTCTAATCTCATCAGGGAATTTATCTGCAAATTGGATGGCTCTATCTATTGGAATAATAGTGCCTTTTTTAATGTTGAGACCTAAGAACTTGATTTTGGTTTGACACAGTTTAATTTTCTTTGCAGACACAACTAGATCTACATGCTTAATAATCTTAATAAAGATATTTAGATGCTTAAAGTGTTGATCTAGATTGCTAGAAAACACTAGCACATCATCAATATAAACTATTGTAAATGCTGAATAAGAATTGAAGTTGTCATTCATAATCCTTTGGAATTCTGATGGGGCATTTTTTAACCCAAAAGGCATAATGTTCCACTCATAATGCCCAAATGGAATGGTGAATGCCATCTTATAATGGTCTCTTTCATCAATTTGGATCTGCCAATAGCCTGACTTCATGTCAAATCTTTTTTAACAAGCCTGTTTAACAAATCTTTTTTATTGGGAAGAGGGTATCTGATCCATCTTAAAGCTTTATTCAATGGCTTATAATTAATAACAAGCTAGGGAACGCCTCTTTCCAATTCAGCAGTATTTTCTACATAAAATGCTAGACAGCTCCAAGGACTGTGGCTTTTATGAATAAGTCCTTTATTTTCCAACTTACCAATTTCTTTTTTACATATTTCAAGATCTCTGGGCCCTATAGCAATAGGCTTGGCCTTAGTTGGAATCTATCTTTCATTAAAGCCTGGTTCATAAGGCAGAGTGATCATGTGCTTTTGTCATTCCCAAAAAGCATTGGGAATCTCAACACATATACCTTTTATCATATCATTTTGAATTTTTTCTATTTTTTCTTTAACAACTGGCAATAATAATTGCTGCTCAATTTTCTTTTGACCAACTTCCTGAGATAAGGAAGTAAGAAATTTTTCTTTATTTTTTATCTTGTTTTGAATGATATCGATTTCCTTTAATCTCAGTTGAGATATAAAAGAAAAGTGTATCTCTCTCCCCCCTTTTTTTGATGTTATACCTTTTTTAGAAATTTCTTTAATAGGGTATAACATATGCAAAAACAAATTTCCAAGAATAATGGGATGAGATAATCCCTTGACCATTATAAATGGTATTTGAAAACATATACCTTTATTGCATGCTATAACATCTAATAATTTGTATTTACTCTTTAATTTTGAACCATCTGCAGTGTTTAATATTTCAGTGGTTTTGTTGAAGTATTTTGAAGGAACAATACCTTCATTGATGCAATTAAGATCAGCACCTGAATCAATAAGGGCTAGAGTTTTGAATATAAACTCTTTGTTGACTACCACTGTAATATAAGTGTGTCATTTATGAGTTATGACTTGATCTACCAAATTTAAAAACTGAAGATTATTAATTTCATCTTCATTTAATGGATAGCTCTGTTAAGAGCAATTTCTTCTTCGTCCTCGTGATCTACCATTTCTTCTTTTCTTATTAATTCAAGAAAAGAAACTCTATCTTTTAACTCTTGAAGTTCAAACTTGACAGAATTAATTTCAGCTTTCAGTTCATAAACTGTAGGCTACAAAAATTCAGTTTTCTTAAGAGTGTGATATCTTGGTTTTGATTCTTCCTTGAATCAGGTTCATACAATCAAAGCTAATTACTTTGTGCATATTTATTCCAGTTTCTCTTCCATGAGTTCAGAGTTGTGTCGTGGAGATTATCATCCAAAGGTGATCATATTCCTTTATCACTGGTTGGATTTGGGTCGCAGACTTGGGAAACACCTGGTTTAGCTTTCCAAGGAGTTACTTCTAAGCGTAAAGATAATTGAGTCTCGAGTTTGAATACTTGGGGTTCATATCACCCTCTCTCAAGGTGAGTTATCCAGACCCAAATTAAACTCACATCTATTATCATTATTGCTAGAATTAAATTGGATTCATTAAGCATTATGAAAATTATTTAACATCATCTAGGCATACCCATATGTCTATATAGTAACATCTCTTAGATCTATCAACTCCATGAACAAATGCTACACTTCCACTTTTGCTCCATCATATAACACCTTAGATTATGGATGCATGATTAAGCACTCACACACATTAACCTCAAAGAAGATAGATTAAATCCAAATAATATTCACAAAAATAGAATATATGCATAACCAAAGGCAATTAAACCAATCTACATCTAAATCCTAGGTGGATATTTATCTAATCATGAATAAAAAAAGAAAAAAAATCAATTTGCATTAAATCATAAATCATAATTCAATACAAATTGAAATTAAAAGGGTAAAGAAATAAATTCTAGTTAGAATTGCAAAATTTGGTATCCATAGTTGAAGAAGAATCTCTCAACGTTCAAAAATTTCAATCTTCCTTTTATTCATAAGCTAATCTAATCCCAGATCTAAACTATCAAAGAGTGAAATATGAGTTTTTTTGAACCTATTGCATTTCTTATCTCATCTCCTCCTTACCCTAATTTTAGAGAAAAAGATGTATTTATGTGCAGTTCTGAAATCTATCCTTAATTACAAGATTTAATTGAAAAATAATACAGTTGTCTCAAAAGCACATTAGCTTATGCATCTAACTGCACCACCTTGTGTACTCTGGGCTAGAAATCTGAGAGAAAGAGTTTGCATTAAGCCTATGCACTTTCCACTACACAGCCTTATGCACTTCTAGATTTGCTCACTTTCCATTCCATTTGAGCTCTAAATCTTGCAATTCCTACATAAACACATTAGAACATAAAATGAATGAATTAATGAAATTTTAAGTAATTTTACTCAAGAATCAACATAAATGCACTTCAACTGAAGGTAAATCCATAGAGATATTTATGAAAATTTTGAGCACATCAAATAGATGATAGAAAAGAAAACTAACGACTTGAAGGCTCAAATTACTTGTCTGAAGGAATCTCTATCTTCCAAGGATAAGAAGATTGAAGATCACCAGTCTTCTCTTTGGTCTTCAAAGAGGGTGATAGATGGATTGAAGGATAAGCTAGCTTGGCTAAAGGACAATAATGAGTATTTGGAAGTAGTTTGCCTTAAACCAAAAAAAAAAATAAAATAAAGGAACAACTTTAGTCCCAAGGAACTAAATTAGAAAGAACTCTTCGATCACTCTATAGTGTATAATGTCAATCCAAAGAGGTGGACCTTGCTCATCGTATGGCCATTCATAATTTTTCAAGTCTAAAAAGTTCAATCATATAGTGGCCATCATGACCATGAAGCTTGCTTTGGAGTTTTACAATATAGTGATTGATAATGCTGCAAAAATATTCTAGGGGTCTTAGTTGGAGTTCAAAAGTAAATGATACAGAACCTCCAAGAATAAGCTTGAGAACCCCTTTATGTATTTGAACCCCCAAAACATTAACTTGAAAACCCCAATACTCAATTCAGCAACAACCCCTAAGAAAGGTTAGAATTCAGATTGCTTAGATAAGATGATCAAAGAATTGGAATAAGGAAAACTTGTTTCTGAATTCCAATTTCGAAACACTCCACAAGAAGATGATCAATCTACTTGAATGTTCCTTAAAGCATGTATTCTACATAAGAACACAAAGATAAAAGCAAACAGCCTTTAGGTTTAATAATTCAATCATAATCTATCCAAAAACACGCAGCCAAGGCTTATTAATAGCCTTTACAAAGAAACCCTAATGAGCAAGTTCTCATTAATGACAAGAGTTGACAAATCAATCTCTTGGAAAGCAAGATTAAGAAACTAATATGATTTTATTAAAACTAATTAAAACCAACCCATAACTAAGATGGCCCATTACAAACTTAATTAAACCCATTAGTAACTTGGACTTGAATTAAGTTGTAAGGAACTTGGGCTGTACATGCTCCAAAGCTTTGGTGTCCTTGCAAACCCTCACTAGCCAAATTCACTAAGCCTTGTAGATGATGGATTAAGGCTTGTTGAAGCTTCTTAGAATGAGATCTTGTTATAGGTCCTTGAGGCATACTGATTGGACTAGAAACCTCTTGAACTTTATCCTTGCCTTCTTGATCTCTCATCTTCATGATGTTGAATATGCTCCACTTGGTGTGTAGGCTGATCCATAATAGTAAAGGTTAGTACTAAGACTCCTACTTTCAATGAATCAAAGTTTGCAATGGAGCTACCCCTTAGCTCGCTCCAAAGACTTCAGCTGATGCACCTTCTAAAACCTTGAAGAACCTTCTTGAAGTCTTTACCTTGCAAATATTTGTAGGATTCTTGTAAGGTATCTTGATTCTCATTAACTTCTTTGTGTCATTTTCCACATATGGTGCCAATTTGATCAAGACAAATTCGAACAAATAGAAATAATTAAATAAAAAATGAATGTGTAATTGTTGGGAGGATAATTTATATATTGATCTATAATGATGATCTAATATCGATCTACCTCTTGTAGGCTTATATGCGAGATATTTATAGATAATATTTCCATACATGAATTGGATAAGAATTCTTATATTAAGTTAAAATCACATTACTCATGTACACATCCGAATTGGAATTGAATAGCAAACTGTAAGCTGGGATAGTGATTTGAATTCTTTATGATTATGGATTTGTAAACACCTTTCCTTTTAATATAGGAAAAATAGAGACCCTTCTTGATCATATTTTATCCCTCTCATTGAGAATGTTGTTAGTATGACTAATATATCTAACCCAATCCAGGATTAACTCATTGGAATTATATTCAAAATTATCCTAAAGTACTTAAGAAGTATTAAGTATATAATTTTGAGAAATGGAGAATGTAAATCAAGTTTGTTATTTCTCTATGATGAAGTAAAAATTTGCTAGACATATTCTAAGTAATGATATTGCTATAAACTTCACTATAGTAGCTACATTGCTATATGGGATATTGCAAAAGGAAGTTATTTTGGATTCCAATAGTTAAGAATTATAAGAGTTCCTTTTGTACTTCATAAGTATCTCTTTGCTACGACAATAATAGAGCCTTAGCTTAAGTAAGGGAAATCGAATCTCACCAGAAATTCAAAATGCTTTGAAAAGCTTTGTTGTATCACTACACCATAAATGGCCTGCAGCAACATAAATGAAAATGTTGCTTTAAAAGTATTGCTTTAGATAGGATTGATTTTGGTCTATTACAACATTATGTATAAAGTGTTACATTAGACCTCGTAAAAAGTGAAAAATCAAGAATTAATGCAACACTTTGTTAGAAGTATTACATTAGACTGGATCTATTGCAACATTTTAATAGAAATGTTGCATCATTCTGGCTAATGCTACACTTATCAAGTGTTGCACTATAGTGAATTTGAAAAAAAAAAAAACAAATGCAACACTTTTTAAGGTGTTGCATTGTTGAAAATAAGGAAAAAAAAAAAAGAAAGGTAATGCAATACTTATATAATAAAAATAACATTTAAAGTGTTGCATAATTAAAAGTAAATTAAAAAATAATAATTTTGCAATAATAAACCTACGTAAATTAAATAAAACTAATCAAGTCTCAAAAAAAAATAATTAATATATTTTGTAACATTAAATTGCATAGTTTCATATAAATACATAGTTTTAATATTTGAATAAAATATTGCAAAATTAAATAATAATAATAATAATAATAATAATAATAATAATAATAATAATAATTGTAGACATTGTATTTTGTCTAGCCCATTTTTATTATATTTTAAAAATATATAAAATTTTCAAAAAAATTTGGATTTCTCAAATATTTTTAGTTCTCAAGGAAAAAGTATATATATATATATATATATATAAACACACACACACACACATATACATATATACATATGTATACATGTATACATATGTACATATATATACATATACATATGTATACATATACATATATACATATACATATATACATATACATGTGTATATATATATATATATATATATATATATATTAATTTTATTTTATTTAATATTAAATATGTTTTAATATAAAATTTAATTTTTATCAAATTTATGTTCATTCTTTAAAAAAATATTGATTTGCCACTACACAATTTAATTTTAATCCTTAATCTTATTTTAATCCCAACCCTTAAATTATTAGAGTAGCCTCTAAGGTCTATTCTAAGCCCTCCATTTCTTTTTCTTATTTTGACCTTTTTACCCTTAATTAAAGTATCAGAAGCCATACTTGATGGGGGCATATTTGACCTCTCCCTCTAAATCCATCCCTCTCTGACTGCCTCTATTAAAACCACCAAGACCCCTCCTCTTATATTCCTCAAGACTCATCTCTCTTCTTTTTCTATTCCTAAGACCTATTACTCTCATTTTCCATCACAGATTGACTCAGTCACATAGCCCTCCTCTCACCAGCATAGAAAACCCATGCAAAACCCATCTTTTCCTTACAAACCGATTACCTCACACTCCTTTCACATATATCTAGACTCTTGCTCTCTGATTTCATCTCTAGTCACACCTCACTACCTCACTCATTCATAGACCCATGATAGCTCTATACATCTTTCCTCTTTCTCTTTGATTCTTATTCACAAAAATAGAACCTCTCACTTTCAACATCTCTTTGATTTCTGATTTCTCATTCTCACTTATTCACACTTTAATCTGTTGGGTATGGATATATGGCTTTTGAACCATTCGATTTGTCTCCATTGAAGCTTTATTGAAGCTTCTATAAACATGCAAGAAGGGTTTGATTAACACATTGAGTTTGAGATTCTCCGGCGTTTTTGGACAGTAGATTGAGTTATGAAATTGGGTTTGGTTTTCTTTTGAGTTCCATTTGGAATTTTCAGTGATATTGGTAATGTTTCTGGTTTTCATTTTAATTTTTCTGATAATATTTCCTAGTTTATTACGCTGCCTTTGGGATTTTGCTAGCCTTTATTTGAAAATTAGGTCTGGTCCTAGTTTCATGTGTTTGAATCATTTTTATGGGTTTGAGCTTCGTTACATCTCATAAATCACTATTATTGGACTGATTCTAGTTGCTATGATTAATTGCTGTTGATTTCATTTTTTTTTAATTGTTTGAAGAGGCAAGAATTCATCCTATGTTCTATGCTTGTTTGCCATTAATTTTGGGTCTACATTGTCAAAAATGAGTCTGGTTCTGGTATTGGGGTTTTTGTTACCATTATCTAATTATCATCTTGTGATGCTTAAATATATAAACTAGACTGAGAATGAAAAGGGTCAGGTTATGCTTTGCTTAAAACTATAATCACATACATCTTGGGTCTATTTTCATCTGGGTTTTGAGTGTTGAATCAGTTTGGGTGTTACTTCATTAAAGCTGTAGGTTATTTTGTTTGTGATTTTTTTAATGATCTTTGTCTTATCTTCTATTTAAATTCTTAATGAGGCTGATTATCATGGTTTGGTACCTTTTTTTTGGCACTCTCAGTTGGTGTATAAGTTTGGGTCTGGTTGATTAAATTCAAATAGTACTGTTTGTGTTTGTTTTGAAAATTGGGTCTAGTTAACTTTTTATTATTGTTTGAAATATGGATGGATCCCAAATCTGGAAAAGTGTGAAAATATTTGAGTTTGATCCTTGAGTTTGTGAACTAATACCATAGTGTTTTTCCTCACCTCAATTAGTGTTGAAAGTATGCAATACTTGTACATATGCATACAACTATCTTAAATATTTCTACTTATTCTTTCAAGTTTGCATTCAGATTGCTACTTCATTACGTATACTTATTTTTGAACATTTATTTGCTAATATCATTTTGTCTGGGGGTGTACTCATGGAGCTTTAGTTCTTGTTTTCTTTATTTTCATAAGCAAGTTGATTAATATCATTGAATTAGCTTATCTTTTTCCTAATAATCTTCTCATAGAGTTGCTAAGGTATAAATATATATTACTATAGTATAAATTTAAATTTCTTTAATTCATTGGCTATAAGAAAAATTGCTAATTAGACAATTCTTTAAGAAAATGTTAATTTTTTTACATATATTATATGCTATTACAATATAGTTTCAACTAATTATTAAAACAATGTAATTTTTTTTTTTGTAAATTGGTTAATTAACTAATTAAGTTTGTTGATGTTTTGGTTTGCAGTACTCATTGGATTTTGTGTACAGTATTGCTATATTATTTTCATCATGTATAGGTAAACCCTAAAACTTATTATTTTCCTTTTTTCTTTTTTTAGGAAAAGAATTTTTTTTTTTACATGTAACAATGAATGAAATTTTACATATTTGGTACGTATTTATATACAAATCCCAAACGACCTGCTTTGAGACCCAATACTTTTATACTTTAAAGCGACTCCTTTGAAAAGCCAAATCAAGTTTAACTCAATGATGAACCTGTGTCAAGGAACTTGATGAGAATCCAAATGCCTTGCAAGAAGATCTCCAATGTTGCATAATAAAGACTTTAAAAAGGTTCTTCAAGGTTGTCCTTTTCATCAAGCTAGAATGGAAAAAGAATCAATGGAGCTTCAATTCATGTTCAATGGCTCTTTTAAGAGGAATCCAAAGAAATGCAAAGCTTTTTACAATGTTATCAAGAAGACTTGCATAATGAGCATCACTTTTGAAAAGCATTGCATTCAAAGAAGCTTCAACACTGATGAATTGCATAAAGGGGGTTGGAAAAAGGCACAACATGGAAGTTTAAGCTTCATAGAATGTAAAATGAGAGAGAAATAAAAAAGGGGCAGAAGCCAACACACCCAAGTACATGGCCATGTCCCTAGGTGTGTAGCATTTTGTGTGTTCATTTTTATTTTCGAAATTTTATTATTTACTTTAGTTTTTAATGTTTTTGGGCCCCTATCAATATGATATAATTCTATGTTCAATTAAATTAAGTTTGGATATGTAATTAGTGAGTTTTGGACCTGTTTATATTAGGTTTAAGCCCAAAAAGGAGATTAGTTTGTTTTTTTGTTTAGGAATCAATTTTCTAGTATAATTAGGAGTTATGTCTAATTAGGAATCTTCAATCCTTGTATAGGAAGATTTCCTAGTCCTTAGCTAATTCTTATTTAGGGTTTTGTAATACTATAAATACTTAGCTAATCATTCAATAAAAGAGATAAGTTGATTTCCCCAAATTTAGACTTTAAGCTTGTGAGAGTTTTCTCAAATCTGGTTCTTGGATTAGAATAAAAAAACCCAAACTTTCAAAACTAATTACTTTGCTTATTCACAACATATCAAGGTTCCTTGACATAGGTTTATCATTGAGTTGAGGTTTTTCCTTGTAAACTTGATTTAGCTTTCCAAAGGAGTCACTTCCAAGTGTAAAGGTATTAGGTCTCAAAGTAGGTCATTTGGGATTCGTATCAGTTTGGTATAAGAGCTTAGACTCTAAATCAGGTTATATCTTTTCGTTTCATTTGTGTTTTCCATTTTCGTTTGTGTTTCTTGTTTTAGTTTTCATTAAATCCCTTTGTTTTCATTTTTGTTAATTCTGTCTCCTTGTGTTTTAGGTCTGAAACATAAAAAAAAAAAATCCAAAATCATTTACCCCTTTTTTTTTTTTTTATGTTCGTCTATTTCTTTGTTTCTATCTGTTCATATATCTATTCCTTTGTTCTTTGTGTTTCGTTGAGATGTCAAATTCATTTTGGAAACTAGTTCGAAATTCAAGTGGAGGATTCATTCATCACAAGCTTGAAGACTTCAATTCGGTTTAGCTTCTTATAGTTGATCTTCAGTTTGTTTGTTAATTTTCCTTTTGAATAGTTGCTATAATTATAAAAAAGAAAGAAAGAAAGAAAGAAAGAAGTTGGCCAAGGGAAGAAAAAGAAAAGAAAAGAGTCTTGGCAAATCTGAATTATATGTATAGTATTTGTTTGTAATTTTAGAGTAGAAAGGAAAAGGAAGATTGCTAGAATTCTAACCAAATCAAGGAGAATCACAAAAGGATTTTAGTTTTCAACAGGGAGTTGACCAAATCAAGTATCCCTCCATGACAAGCAAGGAGTTGGTTTCCTAATCCTTATCGATTTCTGGTTTGATTTTCCTACTTCCATTCTAAATTAAGTTATCTTCTTTTAATTTTGTCTAACTAGGTTTCCTGACACAATTAGGATTCCAATATTATTTTTCTAGTTCTATTAGGATTTCAACTTTTGTTTTCCAACTTCAATTAGGATTTCTAGTTTTATTTTTTGAGTCAAATTCTAATTCTTATTCCCTAGTCCAATTAGGATTTCGTTTTCCTAGTATCATTAGGATTTCTTGTTTCTTATTTTCTTTGTTTTGTGTCTTCATTTCATTTTAATTTTCAATTATTCTTATTTTCATTCAAATTTGTGTCAAATCCTCCCTTACTCTTGGTTGTTGTGAGCCATTCAAACATTAAATTTTGTTTGGGTTGGAATTGAGAATTGAGTGGTAAAAAGCAAGAGTGATTAAACATAAGTGAGCTTGAGTGAAACACATGAGAGAGTGAAGTGCGTAATTATTTCTTTTGCTTTACTAACATTCTTTTCAAGTTTTCACAATGAGTACCAATGATGGGCAAAATTTCTTAGAGTTCCTAGAATAACTTAACAATGAGATGGACAAAAAATGGAATGAATTTTAAAGAAGATGTCACCTTAGAGATATTAATATGATCCTCGAACAATGCCTAGCCATGGAAAGAAAATTTGATAGAGTTTGTGACCAATTTGAGAGGCTTGCAAGTAAACTCACAAGGGGACAACATCCAAAAGCTCAAAATTCCTCTAGGAAACTTCCAAGACAACATCAAAAAGTTGATGAAGATAAAAGAAAGAACACATCTAAGCCACTATTGGAGGAGACAAAGAATCAAGGTAATGAAGTTGAGGAAATAATTTGTTATCCTGTTCAAGCAACATGTGAAGCTAATTGGATTTATGCTAGTGACATGTTGCTTATGAAGCATGATTCTTGGATTAGTGATGAAGAAGAAGAAGATGTTGTTGTTGTTCATGAAGAGGTTTCAATGATCAATACTCATCTAAAGATCTTGAAGGAAGCACAAGATGTGGTTGACTTAGATGTACAAAAAGATGAATAAGAACAAGAAGATGGTATGAGTGACACATTCCCTAATTCTAGTTGTTCAAGTCAAGATTCAAGGACGAATCCTTTTAAGCAGGGAGGGAATGATGAGAATCAAGATGCCTTGCAAGAAGATTTCTAATGTATACATAATAAAGACTGCAAAAATGTTCTTCAAGCTGTCCTTTTCATCAAGCAAGCATGGAAAGAGAATCAATAGAGCTTCAATTCATGTTCAATGGCTCTTTCAAGAGGAATCCAAAGAAATGCAAAGCTTTTTACAATGTTATCAAGAAGACTTGCATAATGAGCATCACTTTTGGAAAGCATTGCATTCAAGGAAGCTTCAACATTGATGAATTGCATAAAAGAGGTTGGAAAAAGGCAAAACATAGAAGTTTAAGCTTCATACAATATAAAAGGGCAGAGAAATCAAAAAGGGGCAGAAGCTAACATGCCCAGGTACATAGGCATGTCCTGGGCATGTATCATTCTGTGTGCTCATTTTCATTTTTGAAATTTTATTATTTACTTTAGTTTTTAATGTTTTTGGGCCCCTATCAATATGATATAAGCCCATGTTCAATTAAATTAAGTTTGGATATGTAATTAGTGAGTTTTTGGCCTGTTTGTATCAGGTTTAAGCCCAAAAAGGGGATTAGCTTGTTTTCTTGTTTAGGAATCAGTTTTCTTATATAATTAGGAGTTATTTCTAATTAAGAATCTTCAATCCTTGTATATGAAGATTTTCTAGTCCATAGCTAATTCTTATTTAGGTTTTTTGTAACACTATAAATACTTGTCTATTCATTCAATAAAAGAGATAAGTTGATTTCCCCAAATTTAAGCTTTAAGCTTGTGAGAGTTTTCTCAAATCTAGTTCTTATATTAGAATTAAAAAGCCTAAACTTTCAAAGCTAATTACTTTGCTTGTTCATAACATACCAAGAGATGAGAATCAAGATGCCTTGGAAGAATCCAACAAATATTTGTAATTAAAGATTTCAAGAAGGTTCTTCAAGGGTGTCGTTTCTATCAAGATAGCTTACAAAGGCATGCAATGCAACCATTGTGCATGATTGATGGGTCATTCAAGAAGAAAATAAGGATGTATGAAGTGTCTTACAACCCAATCAAGGAAATTTGGATCATAAGTTTTGCATATAGATCCAACCATATTCAAGGAAGCTTCAAGGATCTTATCAACATGTTCAAACCCAATGTCAAAATGAAGAGGTTAAAACACATTCCAAGCAATTAGGGTCAAAACAAGAAGAAATTGCATAAAAGGCATAATTGCTGATAGAGTCAGGTACATTCCATGTACCTGGGCAATTAGAGTCAAGAAGAAATTGCATAAAAAGCAATTAGGGTCAAAACACATTCCATGTACCTGGGCATGTTCCCTTATGCGTGTTGAAACATGTTCAACATGCTAGCTATATGGGCATGTCCTTGGGCATGTAGACTACTATACAATTTATTTTTATTTTTTGAATTTCATTATTTTACTTTAGCAAAATGTTTGCTGGGCCCCTACTATATATAAACCCATAGTCAATTAAATTAAGTTTGCTCATGCAATTAGTAAGTTTTAGGTCTATTTATGTTAAGTTTAAAGCCCAAAATGAGTTTAAAGTTATTTCTTGTTTAGAAATCAGTTTAGGAATCAAATTCTAACTAGGAAACTTCAATCCTTGTTTAGGAAGATTTCCTAGTCCATGTTTACTTACTTTAGGGTTGAGTCTCTATATAAACTCAACTATTCATGTAAAAGGAAGTTAAGTTTTGATCAATAAAATTTCAGCTTTCTTAAGAGTGTGATCTCTTGGTTTTGATTCTTGCTTGAGTCAAGTTCATACAATCAAAGCTAATTACTTTGTGCATACTTATTCTAAGGTTCTCTTCCACAAGTTGGTATTGCATCGCGGAGATCATCATCCAAAGGTGATCATATTCCAAGGTGCTATATCACGGGTTGGATTTGGATCATGGACTTAGGGAAAACTTGGTTTAGCTTTCTAAGGAGTTGTTTCAAAGCATAAAGATAATTGGGTCTCAAGTTTAATATACTTGGAGTTCATATCACCAAGGTTCCTTGACACAAATTTGTCATTGAGTTGAGGTTTTTCCTTGTAAACTTGTTTGGCTTTCTAAGGGAGTCGCTTCCAAGCATAAAGGTATTATGTCTTAAAGCAGATCTTTTAGGGTTCGTATCAGAACCCTGGTATATTGTGAACAAGTAAAGTAATTAGCTTTGAAAGTTTGGGTTTTTGATTCTAATCCAAGAACTAGATTTGAAAAAACTCTCACAAGCTTAAAGCTTAAATTTGGGGAAATCAACTTATATCCTTATTCAATGAATAGCTAAGTATTTATAGTATCTTAGTTAGGTTACAAAACCCTAATTAGAATTAGCTAAGGAATAGGAAATCTTCCTATTGAGGATTCCTAAACAAGAAAGGAAACTGATTTCTAAATAAGAAATAAATCTAAACTCCTTTTTGGCTTTAAACCTAATATGAATAGGCCCAAAACTTACTAATTACATAAGCAAACTTAATTTAATTACACATGGGCTTATATCATATTAATAGGGGCCTATAAAATATCAAAAATAATAAAATTTAGAAAATAAAAATAAATCGCACAGCAACCTACAAGCCCACGAACGTGCCATGTTCCTGGGCATGTTGAACATGTTTCATTATACAGAACGAAACATGCCCAGGTACATAGGTATACACCTGACCCTATCAACAAGCTTTCATGCAATTTCTTCTCATTGCCATGTTTAAAGCTTGCATTTCCAAGTCTTGCCCTTCCAACCTCTTCCATGTAGTTTCATCATCACTTTGAAGGGACTTCTTTAATTCCTTTTTGTGCATATCTTTGTATACTTCTTGCAAGCCTATCAGATTCCCATCAATTTCTCTTCTTTTGGCTTATGCATTATTTAAGAATCTAAATGCTATATTGAAATTATAGTTTTCTTTCCCATCAATATCCCAAATGCTTGAGAGTTTGACAAATCCATCACAAAAAGATCAAATTGAGGAGTGGATGAATAAAATCATAGAAGACCCTTCTTTAACTCCTATTTTAGAAGAGATAGAGATAGGTGGTCCAGCAGCTATGATGAGGTTTGCATTGCAGTAATTTGATATTAGTATGACATTTAACATGGTTACATAAATGTGACAAAAACTAGGACAAATTGCATCTTTCTCTATCTATTTTAGGTGTTCATGTGCCTATTAATCAATCCTCTTTTACTTGTTCGTAGTTTTGGTTTATGGCAGCATCTCTACAAGAGTCAGAAATGACAACAAATTAGTTTTTGAATTAAAATGGGTAATTTTGGACCTGTTTGGTATTTTTATTATTTTTAGTTTTTATTTTAGTTATGAAAGATCTTTTATTAAAATTTATTTATTTATTTATTGTTTTAAATAAAAAACATAAATGAAATTTATCATAAATATGATTTTCTGCATATATTTACTGGTTTTGTCTGGTTTCTGCAGATTCCTTGGTATTAGTATCTAGTCCTAGGTTGTTGATGTTTTGGGAAATTAATTTTTGTAAGTACTCTCTCTTATATATTGATTTAAGTATTTAGATGAAATGAAATATCTATGAATAATAATTATAGAAAATTCTGGAGCATTTATGCAATTATTAAGGCATTTTAATTCACATCAATTACTAATGTGACATTATTGGATTGTTGGACTATATCATGGGTCATAATTCTCACTTGGCTCTTCCTCAATACATAGTATTCTCTATTCAAACTATTCAGTGCAAGAATCTAAATGTGTATTAGGCCTCATTTTGGTTTTTCTCTCTAATGCTGGAGTGGATAGTAGAGGTGAAATATTAATTCCTTATAGAAAATATTATCCAGTATAATTTAACGTCATTTAATTAGATGTAATGTAATTTAATTAAATAAATTTTTATTTGATCACATTTGACTGTGTTCGAGTACACCATTTCTAAATCTTTCACCAAGGGTACCCCTGACTAAATGCCCATTTTTTTAGGTTGTTCAAGATGTCTTTTAGGGGATACACTTGTCATTGCTACAACTTTCTTCTATGCTTTAAGAAATACTAGCAAGGTTAGTTATTTTTATTGAACTTTTCCAGCCAGCTCATTTCTATAAATTTGTGTTAACAAATTATAAAATCTTAAAGACTTATGATCACTTGGCAGTTTCTTCTTCTTATACCTTAATCCAAAAATTGCAAAAACTTTGTGTAAAGAAGAAGATCGTGTTGAAGTGTTACATAGGCATGGTGTTTATGGATTATTAGTGAGCCTGGTTGAGATTATCTTATACGAACCTCAAGTATATTAAACTTGAGACCCAATTATCTTTATACTTGGAAGCAACTCCTTGGAAAACTAAACTAGGTTTTCCCCAAGTCTATGACCTAAATCCAACCCATGATAGAGTACCTTGGAATATGATCACCTTTGGATGATGATCTTCATGACACAATATGGTGAAAGAGAACCTTATAATAAATACGCACAAAATAATTAGCTTTTATTGTAGGAACTTGATTCAAGCAAGAATAAAAAACAAGAGATCACACTCTTAAGAAAACTGAATTTTTATTTTATCAAAATCTCCCCTTTTATATGAATGGTTGAGTTTATATAGAGACTCAACCCTAAAGTAGAAGTAAACATGGACTAGGAAATCTTCCTAAATAAGGATTGAAGTTTCCTAGTTAGAAATAGATTCCTAAACTGATTTCTAGACAAGAAATAAACTTAAACTCATTTTGGGCTGTAAACCTAACATAAATAGGCCCAAAACTCACTAATTACATATCCAAACTTAATTTAATTGAATATGGGCTCAAGTATATTAAACTTGAGACCCAGTTATCTTTATGCTTGGAAGCAACCCCTTAGAAAGCTAAACCAAGTTTTCCCCAAGTCCGTGACCCAAATCCAACCCATGATAGAGCACCTTAAAATATGATCACCTTTAGATGATGATCTCCATGACACAATACCAACTCATGAAAGAGAACTTTGGAATAAATATGCACAAAGTTAACTTTGATTGTAGGAACTTAATTCAAGCAAGAATAAAAGCAAGAGATTACACTCTTAAGAAAACTGAATTTTTATTTTATCAAAATTATATTGATAGGGGCCTAAAAACATCAAAAAATAAATTGAAATAATTAAATTCAAAAATGAAATGAAGCAAATAGTATGCTACACGCCCAAGGACATGCCCATGTTCCAGGGCGTGTTGCATTCTGCCCCTTTTTGATTTCTCTCCCATTTTATATTGTATGAAGCTTGAACTTCCATGTTTTGTGCTTTTCCAATCCCTTTTATGCAATTCATCAATGTTGAAGCTTCCTTGAACGCAATGCTTTCCAAAAGGGATGCTCATTGTGCAAGTCTTCTTGATAACATTGTAGAAAGCTTTGTATTTCTTTGGATTCCTCTTGAGAGAGCCATTGAACATGAATTGAAGCTATCTCTTTCCATGCTAGCTTGATGAAAAGGATAACCTTGAAGAACCTTTTTGAAATCTTTATCATGCATACATCAAAGATCTTCTTGCAAAGCATCTTGATTCTTATCATTCCCTCCCTCCTCAAAATGATTAGTCCTTGAATCTTGACTTGAACACTTGGAAGTAGGAAATTCATTGCCTTTATCACCTTTTTTCTCCCTTGAAAATCCTTCTTTAAAATCCTGAAAAAGAGAAACAGAACTAAATAAAGAAAATTCAAGCTTGTTAGTGTTAGACAACAAAACATTCTTGACACTTTCTTTTTCAACTTTGCTCACTTGTTTTCTCTCTTCACTCTCAATCTTTTTATTTGAACTTTCTAATATTTCTTTTCTCTCATTTGAAAGTTCTTCATTTTCTTCTTCACTCACTAATTCTTTCTTTGCACACTCACTCTTGTTCTTTTCACTCTCTTTCTTTATGCACTCTTTTTCTTTTGTTTTTATTTCAACAAAGTCAAATTTGTGTAGAACAACTTCTTGAGAAGGATCATATGTTGGAATTTCTTCATGAATAACTTCTTCACCCTTTAATAAGGACTCTTCATTTGTAAGCTCTAAAGGTAAGTCATCTTCATGAATAACTGCTTCATTTCATGAGTAACTTGCACATTGCTTGCCTCCTTTTTCAAACTCTCATCACCTTCACTCTCCCTTTTTGACATACTCAATTCTGGCACTACAAGCTCAACATCACTATTTTGTCTTTGAAGTTCTTCCTCTCTTTTTCCTTGTATCTTCACTCTATCATTGATACGAACCCCAAGTATATTAAACTTGAGACCCAATATCTTTACGCTTGGAAGCAACTCCTTGGAAAGCTAAATCAGATTTTTCCCAAGTCCGTGACCCAATTCCAACCCGTGATAGAGCACCTTGGAAAATGATCACCTTTGGATGATAATCTCCGCAACACAATACCAACTTGTGAAAGAGAACCTTGGAATAAATACGCACAAAGTAATTAGCTTTGATTGTATGAATTTGATTCAAGCAAGAATAAAAAACAAGAGATAACACTCTTAAGAAAAACTAAATTTTTTATTCATCAAAATCTAACTCCATTTTACATGAATGGTTGAGTTTATATAGAGGCTCAACCCTAAATGGGAATAAAACATAGACTAAGGAATCTTTCCTAAACAAGAATTAAAATTTTCTAGTTAGAAATTGATTCCTAGACAACTAATAATTATAGGTTCAACCCTAAATTGGAATAAAACATAGACTAAGGAATCTTTCTTAAATAAGAATTAAAGTTTCCTAGTTAGAAATTGATTCCTAGACAACTAATAATTATAAGTTCATCCTAAATTGGAATAAAACATAGACTAGGGAATCTTCCTAAACAAGGATTGAAGTTTCCTAGTTAGAAATTGATTCCTAAACAAGAAATAAATCTAAACCCGTTTTGGGCTTTATACTTAACATAAATAGGCTCAAAACTCACTAATTACATAAGCACACTTAATTTATTTGAACTTGGGCTTATATCATATTGACAGGGCCCAAAAACATCAAAAACAAATCCACTTGAATCATTGTCACCAAACTTTGATTTGAGTCTTGAATCCATATTTTGATGAATGATTCATTCTTGCATTCTTGAATTGTGGCAAGATCATTCCACAAGCCTTGAATAATCCCATTTAGTGTTTCCTTGAATTTCTTCATTCTTGCTCTTGTAATGGGACCATTGGGAAGTTGAATTGGATCCTTGCCTTTGTATGCTTTGTTGTTTGCATCATTCCCTCCCTCATCAAGATGATTCATCCACGAATCTCCAACACCTACATCAAAAGGAGAAAGATCACTAACATTAAAGGTAGCATTCACATTATACTCACCAGGTAGGTCCAGCTTGTATGCATTGTCATTAATCTTCTCAACTACTTGAAAAGGTCCATCTCCCCTTGGATGAAGCTTTGTCTTCCTTTGAGTTGGAAATCTTTCTTTTCTCATATATGCCCAAACTCGATCACCTGGTTCGAATACAACATGCCTCCTTCCCTTATTCACTTGGCTTGCTATTTGTTTATTTTTCTTCTCAATATTCTTGTGCACCTCCTCATGTAGTTTCTTCACCAAATCTGCCTTTCTCTTCCCATCCAAACTACTCCTTTCATTACAAGGTAAAGGCATTAAATCCAAAGGGGTTAGAGGATTAAAACCATAGACAATTTCAAAAGGTGAGAAATCGGTAGTAGAATGCACAACTTTATTATAAGCAAACTCAACAAATGGAATGCATTCTTCCCAATTCTTTAAGTTCTTTTGGACAATAGCATGCAACAAAGTTCCTAAAGTCCTATTAACAACTACAGTTTGACCATCAGTTTGTGGATGACAAGTAGTAGAAAACAACAATTTGGTTCCAATTTTACTCCATAAAACTTTCCAAAAATGACTTAGAAACTTAACATCCCTATCACTAACAATAGTTTTAGGAATGCCATGCAAAACGTACCACTTCCCTAAAGAATAAATTAGCAATGTTGGTGGCATCATCAGTTTTATTACAAGGAATGAAATCTGACATTTTGGAAAACCTATCAACCACCACAAAGATAGAATCTTTCCCTTTTTTCGATAAAATAAAATCCATGGAAATATCAGTCCAAGGGCTACTAGAAACAGGTAAAGGAGTGTACAAACCTTGATTCAAAACTTTAGATTTAGCTTGCTTGCACACAACACATCTATCACAAATTCTATGTACATCCCTTTTCATTTTAGGCCAATAAAAGTGTTCATGTAAAGTATCTAAAGTTCTAGTGATTCCAAAATGTCCCATTAATCCTCCCCCATGTGCTCCCTTGACAAGTAGTTCTCTCATAGAACAAATAGGTATGCAAAGTCTATTTTCTTTAAACAAAAACCCATCCATTCTATAGAATTTACCAAATGCAACTTTCTCACTTACTTTGAAAATGCTAGAAAAATCAGAATCATCAACATACAGAGATTTAATATTTTCAAACCCAAGCATTTTTGCATCCAAAGCATTAAGTAAAGTATACCTTCTTGACAGTGCATCAGCCACAATGTTCTTCTTACCTTGCTTGTATTTGATCACATATGGAAAGGCCTCAATGAACTCAACCCATTTGGCATGCCTCTTGTTCAACTTACCTTGCCCCTTTAGGAATTTCAAGGATTGATGGTCGGTGTGAATTACAAACTCCTTAGGCCAAAGGTAGTGTTGCCAAGTCTCCAAAGCTCTAACCAAAGCATAGAGCTCCTTGTAATAAGTGGGGTATTTCAATGAGGCACCATGTAGCTTTTCACTAAAATAGGCAATTGGCCTTTTTCCTTGCATAAGGACAGCCCTAATACCTACACCTGATGCATCACACTCAATCTAAAAAATATCATTATAGTTAGGCAAAGCAAGAATGGGTGCCTTACATAGCTTATCTTTCAATGAATTAAATGCATCTTCTTGTTCTTTTCCCCACTTAAAAACAAAATTCTTTTTAATTACCTTTGTTAGAGGTGTAGCTATGGTGCTAAGTATTTATCTAGTTCCCCATGTGGATTCCCTTGGGTTCCACTCATCTTGAAGCTACAAAACAAAGTTAGTAAAGTAGAGAATCGTTTCCTCACTTCACTCGCTCACGTGTTTCACTCAAGTAGTTTTGACACTCCAGTTCACTCGTGTTTAGTTTTACACACAATCAATGGCTTTTCTCTAGATGTGCTCACACTGAGCCTTTTCCCACTCAATCTCTTGCTAAGATTAGTTGCAAAAATCAAATTAATATGATTTTTACTAAATTACAATGTGAATAAAATCTAAAGTTTAAAGACTCAATGAAACAAGAATTAGAAATCCTAATAGAACTAGGAAAACAATATAGGAATCCTGATGGGATTAGGAAACCTAATTGAGACACGAATAAAGATTGAAAATAATTAAATACGAAAAGAAAAAAAACCAAAACAAATAAGGAAATAAGAAATCAGAATGAAAATAGGATTAGAAAAGTCAAACCAAAATTTGGAAAGGAGTAGGAAAACAATCTTAGCTTGTTTTGGAAGGATGCTTAGACTTTAGACAAACTCCTTGTAGACTGCTAAAATCTTTGATTCTCCTTGTATATTCTTGAAAAAAAAAATCAACTTCTTTCCTTGTCTTCTTCACTCTAGGAACTAAATAACTTCTATAAATACTCCAAAAAGTCATATTTCAACACTTTTTGCTTTTCTTTCTTTTTGGACGAATTTTCCTTCTTCTTTTTTTTTTTTACTTTTTTTTTCTCTTTTTTTTTTAAATTTTGATTTTCTTTACTCTTCTTCTTCTTCTTTTTTTAAATTCAATTGCAGCAAGTAATTTTAAGGACAAATACAAAAAGATTAACAAGATAAATTGAAGATCAAAAAAATCCAAACCGAATTAAAGTTGACAATTTAGGAGCTGATTCCTTCCTTCTTAACTTCTTGAATTTGAATGATTGCAATAGGTATGACCTTCCAACATTTGATTTTTGATGAAACACAAAGAATAGAAATAGACAAAAATAATACGAAAAGGTAGGAAACAAAGAGACAAACTAAAGAAGATGATAACAAGACACTAATAAAGGTAGACAATTTTAGGATTTTTTTTTTTTAATTTTTGACCTGAAACAATAGCAAACAAAATTAACAAAGTGAAAACAAAGGAATTTAATGAAAAGGAAAATAGACAGAAACAAAAAAAAAGAAACAAAAAAAAATGGAAAATACAAATGAAACGGAAAGATATAACCTGATTTAGAGCCTAAGCTCTGATACCAAACTAATACGAACCCCAAGTATATTAAACTTGAGACCCAATATCTTTACGCTTGGAAGCAACTCCTTGGAAAGCTAAATCAGATTTTTCCCAAGTCCGTGACCTAATTCGTTGCAACCCGTGATAGAGCACCTTGGAATATGATCACCTTTGGATGATGATCTCCACAACACAATACCAGCTTGTGAAAGAGAACCTTGGAATAAATACGTACAAAGTAATTAGCTTTGATTGTATGAATTTGATTCAAGCAAGAATAAAAAACAAGAGATAACACTCTTAAGAAAAACTGAATTTTTTATTCATCAAAATCTAACTCCATTTTACATGAATGGTTGAGTTTATTTAGAGGCTCAACCCTAAATGGGAATAAAACATAGACTAAGGAATCTTTCCTAAACAAGAATTAAAATTTTCTAGTTAGAAATTGATTCCTAGACAACTAATAATTATAGGTTTAACCCTAAATTGGAATAAAACATAGACTAAGGAATCTTTCTTAAATAAGAATTAAAGTTTCCTAGTTAGAAATTGATTCCTAGACAACTAATAATTATAAGTTCATCCTAAATTGGAATAAAACATAGACTAGGGAATCTTTCTAAACAATGATTGAAGTTTCCTAGTTAGAAATTGATTCCTAAACAAGAAATAAATTTAAACTCGTTTTGGGCTTTATACTTAACATAAATAGGCCCAAAACTCACTAATTACATAAGCACACTTAATTTATTTGAACTTGGGCTTATATCATATTGATAGGGCCCAAAAACATCCAAAACAAATCCACTTGAATCATTGTCACCAAACTTTGATTTGAGTCTTGAATCCCCATTTTGATGAATGATTCATTCTTGCATTCTTGAATTGTGGCAAGATCATTCCACAAGCCTTGAATCATCCCATTTAGTGTTTCCTTGAATTTCTTCATTCTTGCTCTTGTAATGGGACCATTGGGAAGTTGAATTGGATCCTTGCCTTTGTGTGCTTTGTTGTTTGCATCAATCATCATACAATTCTTTTTGAGAAAGAGGAACAAGGGTAGTATGCTTACCATCTTTTAGTGGGACCTTGTAGTGGTTGGTAGATTTGAGTGCTTTCCATTGCTTTCCAAATAATGCATGTGTCACATTCATTAGTATAACATCACACAAATCTTCACTTTTATACCTTCCTAGAGAGAATCAAGTTAAAACTTGCTATTTAATCTTGACATATTTATTTAACAAATACAATGAGTGTGGCCTTGGGTGCTTTCCAGCAGGTAAATTTAGTTTCTCAACTAGCTCAAGGCTTGCAAAATTGACAACACTCACTCTATCAATGATCATATGGCATACTCTATCTTAGATGCCATATCTTGTATGAAAAACATCATTACATTCTTCATCCTTCAATATCCGCATATGTACTTCTTGCCTAATACTCATTAATTCTTTTTGAAATTCTTGATCAACATCCATTGTAAAAAAACCTGAAAAGAATGTTCGTAAAGTAAAATAATACCTCACTTCACTCCCTCAAGTGTTTCACTCAAGTATTGCCACTCAATCACTTGTGTTTCACTCAATTTGTTATGGCTTTTCTCTTTATGAGCTCACACTTAGCCTTTTTCCACTCAAATCTCTTGCCAAGATCAATTGTAAAAATCAAATTAACACAATCTTACTAAATTACAATGTAAATAATAAAATCCAAGCTTAAAGACTCAATGAAATGAGAAACAAGAAATCCTAATGACACTAGGAAAACAAAAATCCTAATTGAACTAGGAAACACAAATTAGAATTTGACTCAGAGAATAAAATTAGAAATCCTAATTGAAGTTGGAAACAAAATTTGAAATCCTAATAGCACTAGGAAAACAATATAGGAATCCTAATGGTGTTAGGAAACCTAATTGGACACAAACAAAAGAAGATAACTTAGAATGAAAGTAGGAAAGTCAAACCAGAAATTGATAAGGATTAGGAAACCAACTCCCAGCTTGTTGTGGAGGGATGCTTGACTTGGTCAACTCCTTGTTGAAAACTGAAATCTCTTTTAATTCTCCTTCATTTGGTTGAAATTCCAGCAATCTTCCTTTTTCCTTTCCACTCTAGAGTTAGAAACAAATACTACATATATTCCTGCATAATTTAGATTTGCCAAGACTCTTCTCTTTTCTTTTCTTGGCTAATTCTTTCCTTTTTTTTTTTTTTAATAATTACAACAACAATTCGAAAAGAAAATTAACAAACAAATTGAAGATCAAATAGAAGAAGCCAAACCGAATTTCAAATTTATGGTGGATGAATTCCTCCACTTCCTTTCTTTGAAATTCGAATTGGTTTCCAAGTAAGTATAGATGAATTTGACCTTCCAACAAAACATAAAGAATAGAAAAAAATGATAGAAAACAAAGAGACGAACAAAACAATTCACAAACAAAGAGGATAGACTTTTTTTTTTTTTTTTGAATTTTAGACCAAAAACACAAGGAAACTGATACGAACCTTAAGTATATTAAACTTCAGACCCAATACCTTTATGCTTGGAAGCAACTCCTTGGAAAACTAAATCAAATTTTTCGCAAGTCCTTGACCCAACCCGGGATAAAGCACCTTGGAATATGATCACCTTTAGATGATGATCTCCATAACACAATACCAACTTGTGAAAGAGAACTCTAGAATAAATACGTGCAAAGTAATTAGCTTTGATTGTATGAACTTGATTCAAGCAAGAATAAAAAATAAGAGATAACACTCTTAAGAAAAACTAAATTTTTATTTATCAAAATATAACTCTATTTTACATGAATGGTTAAGTTTATGTAGAGGCTCAACCCTAAATGGGAATAAAACATAGACTAAGAAATATTTCCTAAATAAGAATTAAAATTTCCTAGTTAGAAATTGATTCCTAGACAACTAATAATTATAGGTTCAACCCTAAATTGGAATAAAATATAGACTAAGGAATCTTTCTTTAACAAGAATTAAAGTTTCCTAGTTAGAAATCGATTCCTAAACAACTAATAATTATAAGTTCAACCTAAATTGGAATAAAACATACACTAGGGAATCTTCCTCAAGATTGAAGTTTCCTAGTTAGAAATTGATTCCTAAACAAAAAATAAATCTAAACTCATTTTGAGCTTTAAACCTAACATAAATTGGCCCAAAACTCACTAATTACATAAGCACACTTAATTTAATTGAACTTGGGCTTATATCATATTGATAGGGGCCTAAAAACTTAAAAAACAAACTAAAGGCCTAGGTACATGCCCTTGTTTTGGCCTTCATCCACTTGAATCATTTTCACCGAACTTTGATTTGAGTCTTGAATCCCCATTTTGATGAATGATTCATTCTTGCATTCTTGAATTGTGGCAAGATCATTCCACAAGCCTTGAATCATCCCATTTAGTGTTTCCTTGAATTTCTTCATTCTTGCTCTTGTAATGGGACCATTGGGAAGTTGAATTGGATCATTGCCTTTGTATGCTTTATTGTTTGCATCAAAAACATAATTAACAAAAACAAAAACAAAGGAATTTTAATGGAAATGAAAATAAGAAAAATTAAAAAAAAATAGAAAACACAAACAAAATGGAAAGATATAACCTGATTTGGAGCCTAAGCTCTAATACCAAACCAATACAAAGCCCAAGTATATTAAACTTGAGACCCAATTATCTTTATACTTGGAAACAAATCCTTGGAAAGCTAAACCAGGTTTTCCCCAAGTCTGCGACCCAAATCCAACTCGTAATAGAGCACCTTGGAATATAATCACATTTGAATGATGATCTTCGTGATACAATACCAACTTGTGAAAGGGGACCCTTAGAATAAATATGCACAAAGTAATTAGCTTGGATTGTAGAAACTTAATTCAAGCAAGAATAAAAAACAAGAGATCACACTCTTAAGAAAACTAAATTTTTATTTTATCAAAATCTCGCCTTTTATATGAATGGTCAAGTTTATATAGAGACTCAACCCTAAAGTAGAAGTAAACATGGACTAGGAAATCTTCTTAAACAAGGATTGAAATTTCCTAGTTAGAAATAGATTCCTAAACTAATTTCTAGACAAGAAATAAACTTAAACTTATTTTGGGCTTTAAACTTAACATAAATAGGCCTAAAACTCACTAATTATATATCCAAACTTAATTTAATTAAATATGGCCTTATATCATATTGATAGGGGCCTAAAAACATCAAAAACTATATTAAATAATTAAATTCAAAAATGAAATGAAGCAAACAAAATGCTACATGCCCAAGGACATGCCCATGTTCCAGGGGATGTTGCATTATGCCCCTTTTCGATTTCTCTCCCATTTTATATTGTATGAAGCTTGAACTTCCATGTTTTGCCTTTTTCCAATCTCCTTTATGCAATTCATCAATGTTGAAGCTTCCTTGAATGCAATGCTTTCCAAAAGTGATGCTCACTATGCAAGTCTTCTTGAAAACATTGTAAAAAGCTTTGTATTTCTTTGGATTCCTCTTGAAAGAGCCATTGAACATGAATTGAAGCTCCATTGATTCTATTTCCATGCTAGCTTGATGAAAAGGACAGCCTTGAAGAACCTTTTTGAAATCTTTATCATGCATACATCGGAGATCTTCTTGTAAAGCATCTTGATTCTCATGATTATCCTTTTTCATTAGCATGATATGTTAGATATCTCTTGAAATTGTGATTTTAGCAAAATTGCAAGTTTGAAACTATTATCTTGTGGTAATTTTTTCAAGTTAAAACTTTTAACTATGAAAGGCGGTAAAAATTGGCCATGACTGTTACTTTTATAGGTTGAAACATAGTATTGCTTCCGTTCCATAACCTTAAGTAATCTGTGGATATTGTAAGTTTTTTTCTTGCATAATTTTTCATATTGACTTCAATAAAAGCTGAAAAACTATGGACAATTTCTAATGTGATTAGAGCAAATGATTATGCCTTATCTATCACTTTAACTGCACATGCTGTAATTGCACAAACATAACATGCATGCCATAAGAATCAAGTTATGCCTTTTATATTTATTGTCTTTAATTTATATTTGCAGGAATCTCAAGTCATATGGTTAATGCAAGCTTAAAGATTCTAAGAGAGAATGGAAAAAGTAAAGATGAAGGAAAGATTGGATGAAAGATTTTAGTTATGCCTTTGAATAGTTATAATATATATTTTGAACATTACCAGACTTTGAATATTATGGTACTTTGATGATTAAGATAATATTTGTATTTTATATTTTGATACAATTTAATTAAATGATTATACTTTGATCCATTGTAAAAAGTATTGCAATTGTTTAAACTTAATGTTGCATTTGCATTAGAGAGAATGTTACTTTGAAGTGTCGTGTATGTGTTACAAAGTATTGCAGGCTAAACAAGTGTTGCATTAGAAAAAATTGTTGCACTGGAACTAAAAGGTATTGCCAAATGTTGCATTAAATAAGTGGAAAAAAATGTTGCATTTGGACTAAAAAATGTTGCTAAAAGTGTTGAAAAAAAAAGTGTTGCATTTGCTTTTTAAAAGTGTTGCTTAATTTTTTTTTTTGGTCCAAAGTGTTATATTAGCTCTAGATATTACAACACTTTTTTTAATGTTGCATTAACTCAAGAAAAGTGTTGCTGTAGCCAAAATGCCAATACTAAAAAAAACCTAACACTTTCAAAAAGGTGAAAAAGTGTTCTTGTAGGCCTAATGCAATGTATTTAGGGTCGAATGCAACATTTTTTCAATGTTGCTATAGGCCATTTATGGTATGTATTGTCATATCAAATGTTGGGATCTAGTATTCTAGCCTTGTAGAAAGTAGTGTTATCCAGTAACTTGGCTAGTATATTGATTAAGGCCATAATATAATAGCAATTAGACTTCATCTTGAGAAGATGAATTTCTGATACTATGATGTATGGCTTTAGTGCAAGTGGGAGATTGATAGCAATATATGCCCTGGAGCCATATACTTGTTATGTAACTATAGAAATAATTCCCAATATCATTATATATTCTTTATATGGAAGGTGTTTCATATTGTTGAATATATTCTTAAAGTAATTTGTAAGAGATGAAAATATGAGTGATAAATTGTTCTTGAACAAATACTTTAAATATGTTCATGGTCATAGGATTCTTGATTAGGCATCATTAATTTGGAAGACCATCACCTGCGTAACCATGGTAAGTATGAGATACTAATGATTATGGAGGTACTGAGTTTCATGCTACTAAACATTTAATGTCATAACAAAATATAGATGTCAATGGGATAAATAGTCGAAGTATGACATTAGATGATGATAACCTAAAGTTTTACTACTCGTCAATTATTCATCGTCTAGATAATAATAATGCATGTAATCTTTTGACATGAGGACTTATGTTATCTTGTGTATAAGTGGTTAGGATTAATTTCTGCTTATATAGACGTGCTATTTACACAAGGATATATGGCATGTGATGGTTATAATTAGTTGTATATGGTGATAGGTGTCGTTCAAGATGGAATTCATTACCTCAAATAAAAGAGATTAAAATCCTATGATATCTGGTTGCTCTTGATACCAAAATTTCTGGCTAGGACAGTTGGATTCATAGGAAAAGATTTTCTAGTACGAATCTAATAATATTAGTAATTAGAACCAAAATGATGACATATGATTGAGGCACATTAGGGTTTGACAAACTCCATGACCTTAGTCGATATTGGGATTTTTAATGAATGGATGCTACTAGAAATGGTCAAATTATCTTTAATGAAGGGATTATACTGCATGATAATTTATGATAGATGGAATATTTTCAAATTTGATGGGGATGTATGTACTATTAGAAAAGGTTCAAATTAGATATACTACCAGAAATGGTTTATTTCACTGATAAGATGTTGAGTTTAATGCTTTTATTTATTTTATTTTTCATTTGTTTGGGATTTTAAAAGCCCAAACAGAAAGCGATATATATGGAGAAGGGAAAGGAAGGTGAGCCTATGATCGATGTAGGAAAGCATGGTTAGAGCTTTGGTGTCGATGATGACCGGTGGGAAAGAGAACTGATCAGTGGTGAGGTTAGAACTTTGTTATTTGTTTGAGAACTGATTGATAAAAAGAGAGAAGGGAAAGCAAGCAAAAATAGGATATTTTAGGTATTCAAAATTATTTCCTTTTTTTCTTTTTAATTTTATTTTAAGTTTTTAATGGAATTTTGAAAAAAAATTGCACAAAAAGGAAATAATTAGTTTTGCAAAAAATAGGGATGAGTTAGTTACTTAACTTAAATCTTAGGGACTAAATAATAATTTATTTTAAATTTTTTCCTTAGAATTTTTCAGTAAGAAAAATTACATTTAAAAATTCAATTAAATTTGTTCAAATTTGGTGTGATCAAAATTTAAATATGCATTTGTTTTATATCAGAAAACGATGGATACAATTTAAAATGTCTAATATAAGGGAATTATACTATTTAAAAAATATATATTAGTAAATTATAGATACTTGAACGATGACAATTTAATTTTTTTTATTATTTTAATTAAAAATATAAAAATAAATATGCTATTTTTCTTTATTCATAATTATTATTTGTATTAATATATATAAATATTTTAATACTCTCTCTGTCCCATTTTATTTGAGACGTATTTTTCACAAAGTTTAAAAATAAATTAAATAGTATGCTATTTTTTTTATGTGCTTTATTAAATACTGTTATTACACATTTTTTTATAAATTTTATGGAAAAAATTGGATTAATATCTAAGAATAAAATAGATATAAAAAATGTTAAAAATAGAAATGGGATATACTTTTTGGGATATCTAAAAAAAGAAAATATCTAAAATAAAATGGAATGTAGGGAGCATTAATTTATATAAAAATATTTTAATTAAATTAGTCGTTGACTATTTTGTATAAATATATTTTACCCTAAAATTAAGAAGTAGGATTCAGTGATATTTATCAGATTAACATAATGCTAGCTGCCAAGTTGAATCCAACTCATTTAAGCTGTCTCCTTAAAAAGATTCTTAAAGGTTTCGTAGCAGAGAAGCAAAAAACCGTATAAGGATGCGTGGCTAACTCGAATATATGTGATATATATACTCTCACCGTCATAATTTGATAGGGCACTTCAAATACGCATAAGATTAAAAAAATTGATTATTTTCAATAAATACCTTTAATTTTTCTATTTTCTTCTTAAAATATTCTTATTAATATTTTTGGTAAGTCATACCATTAAACACATTATTAATACTAGTTCACAATTAATGAGGGATAAAAATGGCTCCCTTGCTATAAATGGGCCTTAAAGACCAAAGGCCCACATATACTCTAGGCCCCTAAAGGCCCCAAAAGAAAAGTTAAAGTCCACTGAGCAGATCCAAATAGGCTCATAGCTCATGTGCACCAGGCGAAGAAGTTTTGAGGGACTTTAACTTACTTCAGCTACAAGCAACTTGCTGGGCAAGCCAACCCTTGAGTGGTCAAGAGTTCCTAGTATAGACATCACATCAGCTGGCAAAAAGGCACTCCGTTAAGTAGCTCCCCCCATATTTTGACATAGCTCTTACCAAACACTTCTGAGGACAAGACAAGTACCATGCGCCCACTACTTCTACACCTATCATGCTAATCAAAAGGGCTAATTGTCAGAGAACTCTCTCTCTCATGAAAAGGTGGCAGCTTTGTCTCACTCAAAGTCATACAAAAAGGAAGAATCAACATGTAACTCAGGTAGATGGATCTCCACATTCTCTCATCTCCTTTCTCTTACTAAAAAATATTCTCCGACCAAGAGAAAAACCTTCTCTCTAGTCACCAGTAAGTCCTTACTAACTTGATCATCGGAGGCTGGCCTAGCCCCCTCTTGACCTCTTATTCTTCTTGGCAAATCTACTTGTAGGGCCCAGTTTAGAAGATCCAGCCCATTACATCTATCTTGAATCTTGAAGCCCCACAAATCCTAGACACTCCTCTCCTCCACCTATTGAACCACCTACGGCAACCACCATTGACCTAAATGCTTCATTCCAACTCCTTCTTTCTCAACAAAACATGGTTGGATCTAGACATACTCCTTTGAATCTCACTAACCCTAACCTTGATCCTGCCTTACAGTTCATCAATTTTGTAGCTGCATTGTCAAAGCCTCTCAGCAACAGACCCCTATAGGACAGACCCTTACCACTGTCCCTGAAACCACACCCAGGAGGAATGTGGCCTGAGCACTGGAGTGTGAAAGACAACCTCAAGTGACTCCAGGAGTTGGTGAGGAATAGTTGGCGAATCAAAGGGCCAACCTAGAGAGAAGGTCTAAAGGGAGACATGAAAAAGAGGAAAGTTCAACAGAGGAAGAAGGAAGTACTGAAGCATCACTCTCAAGGACTGAACATGAGCATTTACATGGAAAAAATTCCCATGCAAATAATGGGGAGCGAAGTGTGGATGGTAGGCATTCACTTCCACCTAATAGAGAAAGTACCCATAGAAGCAAGGGGAAAAGTGGACAAAAAGGAGGAAGACACAGAGAAGGAGAAAGCCTTGAGAAGCACTCGAAGGGGAGAGAACCGACCCAAGGAGAACAGTTTGTTGCTAGTCATCTCTCACAAGTCCGGGACAAGAGATCACTTGACACTAGTGGTAGCCATTGAAGAAAGGAGAGAGAAGTAAGAGATGTCGTAAACAAATTCCTGGAAGAAATGAATCAAGGCTATGGCAGAAAGGCAATGGATAAACCTTGAGGCTTACTTTGAGATCCCCTTTCATCGAAGCTATCAGAGACTATCTTATGCCTAGCAAGTTCAAACCGCACTCTTTGAAAAAATACAACAAAGAAACTGATCCTAGAGTCCATATTATAGACTACAAACATGTTGTTGAACTTCAAACCACAGATGATGAGGCTTTATGTAGAGCATTCAGGGGATTCCTGGAAGGAGTGGCTACCAGATGGTTTGATTGTTTAGAAGAAGGAAGCATTAGCTCTTTTATGGAACTTGCCACATCCTTCATGCATTGATTTGCTTCTAGCATTCATGTGGAATAAAAGACTCAATATTTGGAGACGGTAGTGCAAAAAGAGAACGAATCCTTAAGGGATTATATGGCTCGTTTCAATAGATAAGCCTTGAAGGTTACCCACTTAGATCATACTTGAGCGGTGGAAGCTTTGCAGAATGGGACATCCCATACAGATTTCCTCAAAGCACTCTATCGCCATGCCCCTCACACTCTAAAGGATGCAGTGGCACTAGCTCAAAAGTACATACAACAAAATGATACCTTGGCTTTTAATCAGATGGCAAAGCGAAGGAGGGTGGAGATCTCTTTTAAGGAAGAGCCTAAATCTAAGCAAGAGGATAAGGCCAAAGAGAAACAAGAAGAGAAACCCTCCAGTAGAAGAAAGGGAGGGAGAGAACGAAGCAATCAGCTATGCTCCAACTTCGACCCAAGCAAATTCACCCCCCTCAATGCCAGTCCCACAGAAGTCTTCGCAACCTTCAAAGATCAAAATATATGGGCTCGTCCCAAGCCCATGGTGGCTCCACTAGAAAAAAGAGACCATAGCAAGTATTGTCTCTTCCATAACACCCATGGTCACAACACTAATGATTATTGGTAGTTGATGGAAGAAATTGAGAGATTAATTAAGCAAGGTTATTTGGGCAAGTTTATGAAAAGAGATAAATTGAATAGAGCTGGCTCCAGTAGAGATAGAGGGAAACAACCTAAGAAACCCAATGATGGCTCGGTAGGGATCATTCATTGCATCACCGGGGGACCGGATGAAGCCCGCGGTGGTAGTAACAAGGCAAAGGCTCTAACTAGGCAAAGAGAAAGGCCTTAGTACATCTATTGCGATGGGATAAGGTTAGAGCAGAAAGACTAGATGGAAGCATCCTCCACACCCCTCACGCGGACCCATTAGTAATCTAGGCAGTCATCGCAAATTATATGGTGAAAAAGATCCTTGTTGATGGAGGAAGTTTGGTTAATTTATTACTAGTAGAGGCATACTCGAAGATGGGTTTCAAAGAAGAAGTAGGCAATCCAGTTTGCACCTTAGATGGGATAGAGGTTCCATTAGTAGGAATAGCCAAACTCCCGTTCACCATTGGTATAGCCCCATAAAGTGTAACGATGATGGCAACTTTTATTGTTGTCAGGATGCCTTTGGCCTACAATGTCTTACTCGACCAGCCTTTGTTGTATGACCTAGATGTTTCGACAAATATCAAATACTTGAGAATAACTATTCCAAAGCTAGATGGAGGAGCATTCTATGTCTATGGCACTCAGGATAGACAGGAAGTGAAGCAACAAAATAAGAAGCTAAGGAAGGACTCGGCTGAAGTCCAAGTCAAAGAAGTTGCTATAGTCGAAGCTACCATCCCTAAGTAATGAATCGAACCTATTAACAAGTTAGAAAAACTCGTGATTAAAGAAAAATTTGAAGAATTCTTAATGGTCAACTCCTCCTTAGAGAGTGAGCAAAAGTAGCTAGCACATTAGTTCCTAAAGGGTCACGCCCATAATTTTGCTTGGTCTTCAGTAGATAATGCGGGGAGTAAGTCCTGAGGTGATAATGCATCAATTGAATGTCGATCCTGCCTACAGATTAGTTAAATAGAAGAAGAGATGCTTTGGCCCAGAATGGTAGATAATTGATTAAGAGGTCGACAAGCTAATCAAGGCAGGGTTCATCAGGGAGGTACAATACCCAGAATGGCTAGTGAATGTGGTGCTAATCAAAAAGGCAAACGGGATCTTTCAAACGTGTGTAGATTTCACGGATCTGAACAAAGGTTGCCTAAAAGATTCTTTCCCCTTACCCATGATCTATAAGTTGGTAGATTCAACAACGGGCTATAGATATTTGTCATCTTTGGATGCAAAGCAAGGATATCACCAACTCAAGATGCATCCAGATGATGAGGAGAAGACCGCCTTCATACAGAGAAAGGCATTTACTGTTACATATCAATGCCTTTATGTCTAAAAAATGCCGAAGCCACATACTAGTGCTTGGTCAACAAAATGCTTAAGGACCAGTTGGGTAGAAACTTAGAAGCATATGTGGATGATATGATAGTAAAAAGCAGAAGCTTTGAAGACCACATCTATAATTTAGCTGAAGTATTGGGAGTATGAGATGAAACTTAATCTAAAGAAATGTGCCTTCTTCATTCAAGAAGGAAAATTTCTAGGTTGTATGGTAAGTGAGAAGGGAATCGAACCAAATCTAGACAAAATAAAAGCAATCCTGGACACAGCAGTTCCCAAGAATGTGAAAGAAGTACAAAGATTGACAGGGCAGATAGTAGTACTGGATAGATTCATGTCCACTTAGTCTATTGAAAAGTACCTTCCTTTCTTCAAAAAGTTGAGAAAATCCTAGATGTTAGAATGGACAGAAGAATGCCAAGTTGCATTCGAAGAGTTAATAGCCTTCTTGAGTTCAGAGCAAATTTTGAGTAGAACTTTACCAATCAAAAAAGTGTTGATCTACTTGTTTGCTTCAGACTAAGGGATCAATTTAGTACTAATTAGAGAGGAAGGCATGGTCTAGAAGCCAATTTACTACTTCAGCAAGGTCTTTTAAGGAGAGAGTTAAATTACCTGCTGATTGAGAAGCTAGCATATGCCCTAGCACTCTCCGCTCGAAAGTACAAGGTATACCTGCAAGCACACCAAGGAGTGGTGGTCACAGACCAACCATTATAGTGAGTGCTTTATAAGCCTGAAACCTCAGTGCAAATATTATGCTGGTTAGTGAAGTTGGGACAATATGGATTGCAATATAGAGTGAAATCAGTGGTCAAAGCTCAAGCATTGGCAAATTTTATTTCTGAGTGTTCCTTTACTCCTAAGGAAACAACAATAGGCGAAGACCTAAAAGAAGTAGAGCAAGTAGGACTATTTGCGATGAAATCGAAACTTCAGTGGGAACTCTTCATTTATAGTGATAGTAGTAAAGAGGGAAACAATGTAGGCATCATACTCAAAAATGCTCAAGGGTTCTCACTAGAATATGCAATGTGATTAAGCTTTGAGGCCACCAACAACACTATAGAATATGAAGCCATGATCTAAGGATTGCTCTTCATTGACTGTCTCCCCTAAGAGCAACTCACGGTGTATAGTGATTCTCAATTGGTAATGGACAAATAGAAGGAGAGTTTGAGGCTACGGAAGCAAATAAGGTTAAGTATCTATAAAAGATGAAGGAAGTCATATAGAGAATGATTGAATAGAGGAGTCAAACTGTGCTTCCAAAAGATCCCTAGAGAAAAGAATTGCTGAGCGGACAGTCTCAGTAAGTTAGCCGCTTCACATCCCATCGAACTTCCTCAAAGAATATATTTAGGCACTCTAACATCCTCTAGCATTAGAGGGGGGGGAAGAAGTCATAGAGGTCAAAGAAGAACCTTGCTAGATAAACCCCATCAAGCTCTATCTAGAGAAGGGACAATTGCCTGAAGATGATAAGGAGGCCAGAAAGGTTAAGCAAAGGAGCGCTCACTTTTCCCTTCACAATGGAATCCTGTACAAAAGAGCTTATTCTCTACCCTGGCTAAGATGTTTAAGGCCGAATGAAGCCAAGTGTGCCCCCCGAGAAATACATGAAGGATCATGTGGGATGCACATTGGTGGAAAGGTGTTGGCAACGAAAGTAATCCGATAGGGATATTATTGGCCGAAGATGAAAGATGAAGCCATAGCCTTCTTCAAAAAATGCACCAAGTGCCAGAAGTTTGACAATCAAAAACATGTCCCTGCATCTGAATAAGTTCCTAAGAGTACTCATTGGCCCTTCGCTAAATGGGAATGGATATAGTAGGACCCTTCCCAGTAGCATCAGGGTAAAGAAAGTTTCTCCTAGTGGCAGTAGAATATTTCACCAAATGGGTCAAAGCCGAAGCCTTAGCTATTATCACCACAGAAAAAGTAATCAACTTCCTATGGAGGAACATCGTATGTAGATTCGACATTCCATACCAACTCATCAGCAATAATGGAAAATAGTTAGGTAACACAAAAGTCAGAGCCTTTTGCTCAAGGCTACAAATCAAATAGCACTTTTCATCTGTAGCTCATCCTCAAACAAATGGCTAAACGGAGGTGACCAATTGAACTATATTACAAGGAATCAAATGAAGATTAGATGGGTATGGATGAAGCTAGGTGGATGAGCTGCATCATGTATTATAGGCATACAAGACTACTCCAAGACAACCAACAGGAGAAACTTCGTTCAGTCTGACCTATGGCACAGAAGCAATAATTCTTGTGGACATGGGCCCCCCTAGTGGAAGAGTCAATTATTGCAGGGACAAGGACAATGACCAAGCCAGAAGAATCAACTTGGATCTCTTAGAAGAGCTCAGGGACCTTGCCAGCATTTGAATGGCCAATTACAAACAACAAGCTGCCAACCACTTTAATAAGAAAGTTAAGCACAGAGTGTTTGGAGAAGGGGATTTGGTGATGAGATTCTTGGAAGCCACAAGAAAGCGCAAAGGTATGGGCAAGTTAGCACCCATATGGGAAGGACCCTTTCAAGTACAGAAAGTCATAGGTCCTAATACATACAAACTCGTAACTAAGGAAGGTGCTGAAGTTCCTCACACTTGGAACATTCAGCATCTCAAAATGTACTACCAATGACAATAATAAAAGATACTCAGATTATCCCAATCCTCTAATTTGGGAATGCAAGACATCCACATCAAAGCAGTCCTCAGCGAATCCTACTATAACTGTACTTAGGGTAAACGCCGAAACTTCAACTCAAATGGCGATATAACCCTAAGTAGTAGTTCCTAAAGCTCTAGCAAATCCAGGCACGATCCCTCACTAAGAGTGAGATAAACTTCTCTAAGGGGACGCTGAAAGCCTTAGTAAATCTAAGCATGATACCTCATTAAAAATGAGAAGAGTTTCTCTAAGGAGAAACTAAAAGGCCCTAGTAAATCTAGGCATAGCACCTCACTAAGAGTGAGATGAACTTCTCTAAGGAGAAGTCGAAAGCCCTAGTAAACCTAGCAAGACACCTCATGAAAAATGGGATGAATTTACCATAGGAAGAGTTAAACTCTTGGTTCATCCAAGCGAAGAAACCTAGGCAAAAGATAAGGTTAAACAAAGAGTTGAAAAGACTTACACTTTGTCGACAAAACTACAATGGGAAAATTTTCTCTTTGAGGGAGGAAGAAAGACAACTCATAAAGACAACTTTTAAAAGCCCTTCGCAGAAGCTACTTATCCACAGGAAAATAAATGAAGGCAAAATGCTCAAAAGGATTCATACAAGTCATAGGAAATGCAAATGTAAAAATTGTATTCATTTATTTCGAATGAATGTATTTACATTATATACATGTAAAATATGTTTACAAAAAAAAAAAAAAAAAAAAAAAAACTATAACATATACAAAGAATAAGAATAGTCAACAGTCCTCAAGAAGGAGGATTTTCGGAAGGATCAACTGGAATGATAGCAAAAGCTTCTATAGCGGTTGGAGGCGAAGGCTGATCATTTAGAAGCTCTGGCTGAACAATAAAAAAGGTTTTGATAAGTCGAGGCTCAATTCCCATTGGGAGTCCTTCGCTTTCATCCCCTTCGCCCTCGCTGGACATTTCAAGAATGGGAGATAAGGCCAGAACGTCTTCCTTCTCCCAATTAGGGAAGTCCTTAAGCCTAGGAATGCCTTCGTCCCCCTCTGGGATAGATTCTTGAAACTTAGAAAGATCGACTGCTGGAGGTTCTTCAGCAGTATCTAATTCAGCTACCACTTGCAGCACACCTGAAAAATGTTCCATCACATCACAAAGGGCGTGATTGTAATACTCAGTGGCCACCTTATAAGTGTGGTAGGTGATGATGTCATTGAAGCTCTTGGACTACATGAAGTCCCTCACAGCCCTTCGTCCTCCCTCCTTAACCTGTTTAGCCTTGTTTGGAGTAGTTTTGGCCTTGTTGGATGCTTACTTATATCCAAATTTGGTGACTCAGAGATCTTGTTGAGTCTTCCTCAAATTCTCTCAAAGTGCAGGAATCTCCTTATTTTCTTTTGCAAGCTCCTCATTGGTTCTTTTCAACTTGTTTTGCTGCGCATTCAGATCCATAATGGCTTTATCTTTAATAGCCACTGCTTCAGCCAAGGCCTTAGCCTCTCTTTCAATCCTCAAGTGAATGTCTTCATGGGCCTTTGCCTGTGCTTTTGCTTCATTAGTTCTCACTCTGGTTGCCTGCAACTCTCCTTCCAGCTTAAAGTAGAGCTCTTGCCTCTCTTCTGCCATTCGCTGGGCATCTTCATAATGATCCCTCAACTGACCAAAAGTCTTTCCTTAGGATCTTAGAATTAAGAATCACCTACAGAGAATAAGCAATAGTGATAAGGAAATTGGAATGTCAAAACACGCAATTATAATTAGAGCAAAAACAAATATACCTTCCCCAGCAGAGCCTCCTATCTAGCAAGAGTGTCCGCTACTGATCCAAATAGAGGTATGGGGGTCGGAAGCAAAAAGGTCAGAAGGGCCATCGCAGCAATAAAAGGAATAAGCACTGAAGGAACGTCAGTTGAAATATCAGCTCCTTTGGCTAGGACAATGCTCACTGCGATAGCCTCAATTGGTTCCTCTACCCATTGTCTCTTGGTGGGCGGAGCAACATCTGCCACTGTCACTTGCTGGAAGGCCTCCGAAGTAGAGCCGACCTCCTCCATAGCAGAAGCGGAGGTCGAAGTAGTGATTGGAGGCCTCTTGTAATGAAGAAAATCTCCCACTATTAATTTCTTCTTTAGCAGACGAAAGGGAGAAATCTCTGCAGGAGCCACCTCTGTCGGACCTCCTTTTGAAGCAGCAACTGAAGTTTCCTTTAGAGCCTCAACCTCTGAGGAAGAAACAATGATAAAAGGCTCCGCAGGAACCTCAGAGGCTATAGAAGTGACTATTGCTATAAGAACCTTGAGAGAAGACCCAGAAATAGCGGTGTCCACCTTACCAACAGGAACAAAAGAAAAGAATCAAATCATTAGTAGATGAAAAAATACAAAAAAAAAATAAAAGAAAAGGATTTGCCTCTAAAGATGAAAGTTTTCCCTTCGACCACCGTCTTAATAGGTGAAGGAAAAAGTGTTTGAAAGATAGCCAGTTCAGGAAAGGAGATCCTTTGCTCCTCGACAAACTTCCCCCAAGCCTCCACCTTCTCAGAGCTAGGAGGCTTCCCAAGCACAACATCCTTACATCTCAGGTGAGCCTTTCTAATTACCCTAGGATCCACATCAGGCAAAGGAGAGGGAAAAGAAGGAAGGCGAAAGTTACCTGCCCCCACTTCAATCTTTGGGGCATTGAAGTTCGCCACCATCTTCACTAGATGTGCCTTGAACTTAGCATCAGATGCATTAGTCAAAGCTTTCTCCAGATTCATTTATCACTCTGCCCCTTAGGAGGTATGACTAATGGCGTCAAGGACGTTAGGTATTGGGGGCCCCTTCAGCTTTAACTTCGGAAGAGGAGGTGAAAGTTTTCCCTTCCCTCTATCACCAGCAGGAGGAGGAGGAGGAGGCGGAGAAGGAGGAGCCCTATTCAACCAGAGATTAGAATCCCTCTTTGAGCAGTGGACTTGGTGGTAATGGCCGAAGCTTAAGTTGAGGCAACTATTCTCTGCACGATAGGAATAAAAGGGTCAGAAGCTTTAACAAGCCTTCTCTGGACAGCACGGCTCAACCTCACATTCACTACACTCACCTGAGCTTTTTTTATTTGAGTAGCAGACCTAGCCCAGCAAGAATATGCTTCGCTAGCTTCTCCTTATGAGCCTTTGCCGACTTAGACTTGAAATTGGAGGAAGAACAGATGCGAAGCCTCCCTGTATAAAGGTTAAGTATAGGGAGCTCAAATTTTTTATGAAGGGCCTAGGGAGAACCCCCTCCATCTTCTTCAAAATGCCTTGGTAATGCCCAAGATTCTTAGCCTCCACTACAACTAGGATGACACAGAAAAGAGAAAAAGTAAATAGCTTATCACTCTTCAACAAGTACAAAAAGAAAAAAAAAAGAATGCAGAACTGGTGAATTACATCGTATATCCCTTAATGAGAGCATAGGAGTGGGAGCTCCTTGAGCGTCCTCCACGTGGAAGGAGCCCATCATTCTCTTAGAGTTGTAGACGAAGCCCTAGAAGACTTGAGTCCTCAGGTTTGCCTTTTCTTCTTTAGTAAGCTTGTCAGGCTAGTCAGCCAAGCCTTCAGTCAGGCATAAAAAGTGGCCAGGAACCCAAACCCTAGAGATTTGTCACGAAGGCCGTCAGTGACCTCTACCATGCCAAACTTGCCTTTACAATCTTTCACTTTGTTCTCTTTTTCAAAAAAAAGACTTCGATGAGGCTTCGCAGAAGTCATATACACGCCAGGTGATCTCTGTGCTTTAGATTTTGAAAAAGCATTGGAACAGGTGAGCAGTAGGGCGAATGCTGTAGACAAAGCATAGAACTTCAAGGAGATGCATATCCCTTATTAAGTTGGGAGTTAGCATCATGGAATTCACTCCGAAGTGATTAAAACATTTGACTTTGAAGTCAGTCAAAAGGAAAAAGAGACTAGCTTCCAGTTGGTGGTAGAAGATATAATGCCGGTTATTTTTAGGAAGAGCTACTTTGGGGTCATTAGAATAGACCCTTTCATGAGCTTCAGCACAATGGAATAAAATTGGTTGCTGTTCTCTAGATTCTGGCCAAAGGCAAGGAATTCAGAGGTCTTGCCAAATGGTGCATTCTCTCCCCACTCCTCCTTTAAAAATTTTTGGTATTGAGCAGCGCTGACTTGGTCCCTCCTGGGGACATTTTACTTCCTTGGTGCCATTGGAACGGAAGAAATGTAGAGAAAAGCTTGAATATTGAAAGAAGGAAAAAAAAGTTGAGACACAGAGAGAGCAGGAAATCAGAAGGTTAAAGAAAACAAACAAGAGCTCTAAAGTGGAGAGCCAGAGGGACATATATAGGAGATTTTCCTTAGTAACCATCATCCCAATAATTAGGAGCATTAAATGGCAGTTTAAAATTTAAAACTTATGAAAAATTGTATTGGTATAAGGACATGTGGCAAAGCAAGGAAGACGAAGCGATGCTCATTCAATGCACGATTCTATCTGCCGTCCATGCATTGAATGACTCTGTGAACTTTCACCTACCCCACGTGGGTCATGCAGGCAAATGGTGATCTCTGCCAATTAGACCCATTTGCTCTGATAAAAGCCTCCATTTGATGAGGCGAATCAAATGCCCGAACACTCCACATATAGTGAAGCCCTTCGAATTTGCGAAGCTTAAACCTTTTAAAAACTATCTGCCACAGCTCATGGGATGAAAGCATACGTTCGCCATCAACCACAAAGATGATTCCTTCGAATTATGCTTATTTAAGTAATGCTACTACCATGGTCAACTATTTTGCTGAAGGTTCATTCCTTCATCTTCACCTCAGCGAAATAGGGGGGCCTCTGATGAGGGGCAAAAATGACTCCCTTGCTATAAATGGGCCTTAAGGATCAAAGGCTCATATGTACCCTAGGTCCAGAAGGAAAAGTCAAAGAACAAGTAGCATATCCAAATAGGTTCATAGCTCATATGCACCAAAAGAAGAAGTTCTAAGGGATCTTAACTTACGTAAGCCACAAGCAACTTGCTGGGCAAGCCAACCCTTGAGTGGTCAAGAGTTCCTGGTATAGATGTCACATCAGCTGGCGAAAAGGCACTCCTTTAGGCAGCTCATCCCATATTCTGACACAACTCTCACCAAACACTTCTGAGGACAAGATATGCACTATACGCCCACTACCTCTGCATTTACCATGCCAATCAAAGGGGCTAACTATCAGAGAACTCACTCTCTCATGGAAAAGTGGCAGCTTTGTCCCATTCAAAGTTATACAAAAAGGAAGAATCGGCATGCAACTTAGGTAGATTGATTTCCACATTCTCTTATCTCCTTTTTCTTATTAAAGAATATTCTCCAACCAAGAGAAGAACCTTCTCTCTGGTCATCGGTGAAAGTCCTTACTAAATTGATAGTCGAAGGCTCATTGCCAGGCTAAAAGCCTAGCCCCCTATTGACCTCTTATTCTTCTTTGCAAATCTACTTCGTAGGGCCTAGTTCGGAAGATCCAGCCCATTACATCTATTTTGATCTTGCACTGATCAACAATAATCGAAAAATTTTAATATATAGTAATTAGTGATACACAAATAAAAATATCTAGCATTAGAACTCAAAATAATTTTACTAAAAAAAGCAATCCTAAAGTCAAAATAAAATATTTATTATTAGTGATGATATTTATATTAATTAACGAAAAATATTCTAGTTAAATTAAGAAAATAAAGGGAGGGAGTATGATAATATTTGACTACATGGCTTACAATTGTAGTAGCCGTAAATGACTTCAAGCTGAAGGTTGTTATACATTACTCTTTCATCACTATATAATCGAGTAATCGACCATGAGGTCAGCTCCAGGGACAACCCAAAAGACGGTGATACGTTTTGGATTATTCTTGGCCAAAAGAACACAATGTTTAACCGCCTCAGGCTAGCTAGTACTCGTGTATATATAAAAATATACGAACTCGATCCCTTTTCGTTCCCAAGCTATTTTCCCGAAACATAGAAGCTGTGCCATTTTAATCCAGTAATATTCTAATATATATAGTTGACCATGGCACCACAGCTAGCTATAGACTATGCCTACAAAACAAGGCCATCAGGCCTCTTGAACTCTCTCTTCATGTCGACGCTGAACGTGGCTGCAAAATCACTTGTTTCTGTGGCTTCAAATGTAAGGATAAATACTTTATATTCGGAAAAGTGGAGAGTCAGTGATCATTTGAGGTTCATGAAGATGTTAATGACTTGGGTCACCGTTTGGGTTCTAAGGGTTTTGATGGATTATTTCCCTAGCGTTATGAATTTTTCTCCACATCGTCTTCTTCTTGGATGCTTTCCGTCCGTCAGATCGTCCAACTTGGCGCTGCCGGCGCCATCGTCATCGTTAACAACATTTTCAACTTTACCTTCGTCCTTGGATTTGATGATTCTTCAAGACCAATTTGATGGACCTTCGGTTCAAGCGCTTGGTAGATCGCTCACACATGTAAGCATACTTTGCTCAGCCGTCATAAGTATTAATGATTTTTACATGGGATATTTTTTAATTAATTATAGTAGTTCCTCAAAATTACACATATATATATCTATAATACTAAAATTGACATCCAATGGTAGATGATTAATTCTCGTTTCTGTTTTTACTATTTTTTAATTAGTACTATTTTTTGTTCTTTCAACCATCCACGGCGACTTTATGAATATGCTGTGGGTATAATTCTTATATTTATTCCCCAGTAGAATTGCTTTTAGGTAGCTAGTTAGTATTATCTAATCAATTTGAGCACCGATTGCGGTGCTTGTGAGCAGGCCAAGACTTATGTATATACATTCTTTCGCCAATATTTCTTTTTTAAGTTAAATTTAATTATTATATTTTTTAAATATAGTGTTTAATATAATTATAATCAATCACTTTCTAAAATAATTAATGCTATTAGTAATTAGAATAAGGATAAAAAAAAAAAATTCTTAATTTTTATTTTAAAACCAAAGTGAAACATAATTTATGAAATACTCACTTTATCCATAAATTATAATTCACATTTCTTTTTTGATATGTCTAAAATAAATAGTCCACTTTTTTTTTTAAGTTAAATTTATTATTATATTTCCAAATATATCATTCTATTCCCTTTTAATTAATTATATTATTCTAGAATAATTAATGTCATTAGCGATTATAATAAAAGTAAAATAGTGAAAGGAACTCAATTTCTAAATTTTTGTGTCAAAACAAAAATGACCTATAATTTATGGATAAAGAGAGTATAATTCATGGACTGGTAGAGTATATATTATTATATTTTTAAAATTCAGTAATTAGTATATCAAAATAAAATATATTAATGAAATTCGTAAGACATATATCTTGATATAATATTCAGAAGATATTGTAAAAATAAAAATAAAATTTATTTTAATAATTTATTGAAACTTGTTATCAATTGATTGATTTAATTTATTATTGATTATATTTTAATTCTGATCTAAAATTAAAATTTTAAATTGGGTGAGGTGGAAGAAAATTTATATCACCATTATATTAATTTTAGTGTTGTTTATATATTATGAGCTCTCAAATATATTGCAAGTGTTAATTAAAAATATGGGTCAATGTTTATAAATTTAAGCTAATAATTTATTTAAATGTATAAGCTCTTTTCTATATTGTATTTCATTTATTTTTTCTATGTTATTAAGATATAAAATAATTCTGAAAATAATATTAAGATATGAAATAATTCAGAAAATAGATATGAAATAATTGCCATTGGAAGGCTCATGATCGAAAAAGTGAAGTATATATCAGATGCATTATTTTCGTGTGTGTAGGGGCACAGAATAATTTATTTTAAAAATAGATGCATGTAATCTCCCATAGATGTAATACGCGAGATAACATTGCCACGTTTCTGTGTTTAAATAACTCTAGAACATGTGGCTTTCATGCAGTACTGTTAAGAGGACCGCCTGTAAGGCTTCTACTTCACTTACAGACAAAGTAATAAGAGCGGTGGCAGTTAGATCATGCCAAACATACACATTCTTAAATAACCTTACAAAACCATATCACGTTAAAATTTTGCTATATTAACTTTTTAAAAATTTTGTTTGATAATCAATCCAATACTAATAAATGAAAAATAAACAAATTTTATTGATATAGAAAAAAAAAATAATAATTTGAGTAAGTTTGTGTGGGCGCAGATCCTTGCATTACTGAACAACATACCAGCCACCTCAAGCAAATATCAATTTGCAATGGCAATGGCTGATAAGATCATGGATGGTAACTTCCGGAACGCCCACGTTGAACTCGTAGAAGTCAATCGGACGGCGCTATCTTCAGCATTTGCACGTACATTAAGCCTTCTGTGTCGATCCCTTCAACAGCAGCAGCTCACAGATGATTCTAGCACTTGGACATCAAGTTTCTTAAAAGCACTTCCGTTGGGACCTTACATATCATACTGCGTTAAGGGGATGAATTACTGCTTGAGCACCGTCTTGCAAGTAATGGGAAAAGGAACATGGCAGTTAGATAAGAGGCGGCAATTGCGCAGTGGCGGTTTTGAAGGCGCCGACGATGTGGTGGCGGAGAAGTTAGCACAAGAACTACTTTGGATAACCAACAAACTGCGAGCCTATGGAGCTGTGGACGAAGCTATGGTACAATGGAGTTTTGCCTCGGGTCTCGCTTCTCTCGCTTTCACTGTAAACCCCAGGGTCCAGGGTTACATTGTCAAGATCTCAGGTCTCTCTCTTCTTCTTTTATGATTTTGTTTATTGTGTCATTTGATTGCGTAATCTTGATATAGAACTTTTAATATAAATTCCTTACTTTTATTATTTTAATTATATTTTATAATTATTTTTTAAAAAAAAAATAAATTTTTTTAAATTGTAATTTTTATATTATAATAAATATTTATTCACTTTTTATAATTATATATTTATTATTTTATTCAATTTATATTTTTTTTTATATACATACTATAATTTTAATTTTGAATTATTCAAATAATATGCTAAATTTTTTGTGAGGTGCAACAAACTCTATGTCGGGACCTAATACTTTTATTATGAGAATATCATACACAATTTTAATTTTCAATAAATGGAACAATCCACGATTATATGATCAAAGTTAAATCAAATCACTTTGAACCGAACAACTCCAGTAATATTCACAAATCGGTGGAGAATTTTAATTTGATCACTGGATTATTAGAATTAGAGTTCTTTTTTTCTCGCTTTTTTACAAATAATAGCCCGTATATTTTTTTAGGAAAAATAATAATCTGTATTTATTTTGGTAAATGTAGCTATATTAATTGGAGATCTAACAGCCAGCAAGGTTGAAGTTTCGATGCAAGTAAAGTTCAGACTGCTAGTACTCTGGATTCCCTTGTTTTGCCATGCAAACAACGGACTATCTTATCCTTTCTTGACGAGCTTTGAAAAGATAGAACTAGAGAACGCAATGGATGAAGTGATATCCACATTACCAGCAACTGATCAAGAAGTTATTCTCACAAATTGGCTGCAAGATTACACCACCTCTGCCTCAGATTGGCCAAATCTACAAGTATCATATAATCAGTGGTGCAGATGTACTCGAGAGCTTGCTGCTTGCATTTAAGATTTAATAATTATGATTATATGCCTTCTTATCAATAAGATCTGTATTCATGTATGTATTGTCGGTTTGATGTCCCATTCGTAGGACTAGAGATCTGGTGTTTAATCTCTTTGATTCATATTTTCTTTCTGTTAATTAAATTTTCACTCTGATATGATGTTTAACTTGCAGTTTTATAACTTTTGAAATGATTTAATTAACTTCGAGTGAATATTATTGATTTTTGGATTATTTTATGTTTCTTTTTTTATAAATTTGGCTCCGATGTTGATTTTGGATTATTATATGTCAGGTTAACTCACAAGAAAGTTGCAAACTGTTATTAATTTTTTTTTTTATTTATTAGAGATTTAATAGACTGAAATAACCCGTTACTAATTATTGACTAAGTGGCCGAGTCTAATTTGGCTTGCCTGACTACTAGAACCACTAGACGAGGTTGGGTGAGGTGGCAATGCAACCGTCTTTGAAGGCTTAAAAATATGGGCAAGTATTGATTACTTGTAACACTCTGAAAGTTCGTTAAGTTACTAGAGACTCAAATATAACACAAAACTGAGTAGAATAAAGAGTTAAAACTCTGAAAAGTTCGTTAAGTTACTAGACCGAGATCTTGTTATAGGTCTTTGAGGCATACTAATTGGACTAGAAACCTCTTGAACTTTATCCTTGCCTTTTTGATCTCTCTCATCTTCATGATGTTGAATCTGCTCCACTTGGTGTGTAGGCTGATCCATAACATTTCCCTTCTCCTCAAAAGGATTCGTCCTCGAATCTAAAGCATCACCTATATCAAAAGGACTCAAGTCAGCCACATTAAATGAAGTACTAACATTATACTCACCTGGCAAGTCCACTTTGTATGCATTGTCATTAATTTCTTTCAAGGATTTGAAAAGGATCATCTCCTCTTGGGTTTAGCTTATATTTCCTTTGAAGTGGAAACCTCTCTTTGCGAAAATGTACCCACACCCAATCCCCAAACTGAAAAATCATTGGCTTCCTTCCTTTGTTCACACGTGAAGCTACTTTAGCATTTTGCTTTTCAATCCTCTCCTTAACTTGCTTATGTAACTTCTTCACCAAATCTGCTTTAGAATCAGCATCAAAACTCACAAAATTATTAGGTGGCAATGGTAATAGATCAATAGGAGTAAGTGGATTAAATCCATAAACAATCTCAAATGGAGAACAATGAGTAGTGCTATGAACAGCCCTATTGTAAGCAAACTCCACCAATGGTAAACAACCCTCCCATGTCCTAATGTTCTTTTATATGATTACTCTAAGCAAGGTAATCAAAGTCCTATTTACTACTTCAGTTTGCCCATCAGTTTGAGGGTGACAAGTAGTTGAAAATATCAGCTTAGTTCCTAACTTTCCCCATAACACACACAAAAAATGACTTAAGAACTTCACATCTCTATCACTAACAATGCTTTTAGGTATGCCATGTAAACGCACAACTTCTTTGAAAAATAAATCAGCAATCAATTGAGCATCATCAATTTTATGACATGGTATAAAATGAGCCATTTTACTAAATCTATCAACCATAACAAAGACACTATCATGACCTTTCCTAGTTTTAGGCAATCCAAGCATAAAATCCATAGACAAATCAGTCCAAGGTTCATTAGGAATAGGTAATGGTGTGTATAACCCATGCGGTTTCAACCTAGACTTAGCTTCTCTACATGTAATGCAATGCTCACAAACTTTATGCACATCATGTTTCATATTAGGCCAAAAGAAATGTTCTAATAGTATGTCATAGGTCTTATTGACCCCAAAATGTCCCATTAGGCCCCCTCCATATGCCTCCTTAATCAACAATTCCCTCATAAAACATTTAGGAAAGCACAATCTATTTCTTTTGAAGAAAAAACCATCAAACAAGTAAAAATCATTAGAAACAGCCCCATTATCACAAGAAATGTATATATCATCGAAATCAGCATCCTGATGATACAACTCTTTTATAAACTCAAAACCTAGCAATTGAGCACTAAGTGAGTTAAGTAAAGTGTACCTTCTAGATAATGCATTAGCAACCACATTCTCCTTACCTTGCTTGTATTTAATCACATATGGGAATGTTTCTATGAACTCCACCCATTTAGCATGCCTACGATTCAGCTTATCTTGACCCTTCAAATGCTTTAAGCTTTCATGGTCAGTGTGTATCACAAACTCCCTAGGCCACAAATAATGCTGTCATGTGTGTAAAGCTCGAACCAAAGCATATAATTCCTTGTCATATGTTGGATACTTCAAGGCTGCCCCACTTAACTTTTCACTAAAATACATTAGTGGCCTTTGATCCTACATCAAAACAGCTCCAATGCCTATGCCACTAGCATCACATTCAATCTCAAAAGTCTTATCAAAGTTAGGTAAAGCAAGCATAGGTGCATTACACAATTTAACCTTAAGCTCATTAAATGCATGTTCTTGTGCATCACCCCAAACAAATCCAACATTTTCTTAACTAACTCATTCAAAGGTGCGGCTATAGTGCTAAAATCCCTAATGAATCTCCTATAGAAACCAGCAAGCCCATGAAAACTCCTCACCTCACTAGCATTTTTAGGTCTCGGCCACTCCTTAATGGCTCTAACCTTGTCTTCATCAACCTCAATACCTTGACTAGATACAACAAAACCAAGAAAATTAACCTTATCCATGCAAAAGCTACACTTCTTAAGGTTAGCATACAACTTTTCTTGCTTAAGTTTTTCTAGTAGAAGTCGCACATGCATGACATGATCATCTAAGCACTTAGAGTAAATCAGAATATCATCAAAATAAACAACAAACTTACCCAAGTACTCACACAACACATGGTTCATTAATCGCATAAATGTGCTAGGTGCATTAGTAAGACCAAATGGCATGACAAGCCATTCATACAACACATACTTAGTCTTAAAGGCTGTTTTCTATTTATCACCAACATTCATTTGAATTTGATAATAACCAAATTTCAAATCAATTTTGGTGAACAAACAAGAACCATATAACTCATCAAGCATGTCATCTAATCTAGGAATAGGATGACGATACTTTACAGTGATTTTATTGATGGCTCTGCAGTCCACACACATCCTTCATGTTCCATCCTTCTTTGGTACAAGAATAACAGGAACCGAGCAAGGGCTAAGACTCTCCCTCACATACCGCTTAGCTAGCAACTCCTCCACTTGTTTTTGGATCTCCTTTGTCTCACTTGGATTAGTTCTATATGCTGGCTTATTGGGTATAGTAGCTCCAGGAATGAAGTCAATTTGGTGTTCTATGCCTCTGATTGGTGGTAAACCACTTGGCATCTCCTCGGGAAACACATCTTCAAATTCCTGCAAAAGATCATCAAACACACTAGGCAAAGACGGTTAAGTTCATTAGTTGCTAAACAAACCCCTTTGTATAAAAAGACAAATATAGGCCGATTGGAATACAAAGCTTGCCTAACCTCACTTGTCCTAGCTATCAAACTCACATTCTTGGCATTTTTCTCTCTAGACCGAATCTGCTCTTTTTTTTTTTCTTCCCTCTTTCTTTTCACTCTTTTTATTTTCACTCTCTAAAGTACTTTGTTTACTCTCTTTCTCTTTCTTTTCAGCCTCAACTCTCATCCTTTCCATTTTACATTGCTCTTCATACACTTCTCTTGAGGAAAGTGGTGTTAAGATTGTCTTTCTACCATCCTTGGCAAATGAATACCTATTGAGGTACCCATCATGTATAGCCCTTCTGTCAAATTGCCATGGTCGCCCAAGCAATATTTCTACAGCATGCATAGGCACTACGTTACATAACACCTCATCAAGATATTTTCCAATTGAAAATGAAATCATGGCTTGTCTATTCACCTTTACCTCATCACAATCATTAAGCCATTGGAGCTTGTATGGACGTGAGTCTGGTATAGTAGGCAGCCCCAACTTGTTAATCAAAAGAGTACTCACTATGTTGGTGCAACTCCCACTATCAATTATCACACTATAAGTGATACGAACCCCAAGTATATTAAACTTGAGACCCAATGTCTTTACGCTTGGAAGAAACTCCTTGGAAAGCTAAATCAGATTTTTCCCAAGTCCATGACCCAATTCCAACCCGTGATAAAGCACCTTGGAATATGATCACCTTTGGATGATGATCTCCACAACACAATACCAACTTGTGAAAGAGAACCTTGGAATAAATACACACAAAGTAATTAGCTTTGATTGTATGAATTTGATTCAAGCAAGAATAAAAAAAAAAAAAGATAACACTCTTAAGAAAAACTGAATTTTTTATTCATCAAAATCTAACTCCATTTTACATGAATGGTTGAGTTTATATAGAGGCTCAACCCTAAATGGGAATAAAACATAGACTAAGGAATCTTTCCTAAACAAGAATTAAAATTTTCTAGTTAGAAATTGATTCCTAGACAACTAATAATTATAGTTTCAACCCTAAATTGGAATAAAACATAGACTAAGGAATCTTTCTTAAATAAGAATTAAAGTTTCCTAGTTAGAAATTGATTCCTAGACAACTAATAATTATAAGTTCATCCTAAATTGGAATAAAACATAGACTAGGGAATCTTCCTAAACAAGGATTGAAGTTTCCTAGTTAGAAATTGATTCCTAAACAAGAAATAAATCTAAACTCGTTTTGGGCTTTATACTTAACATAAATAGGCCCAAAACTCACTAATTACATAAGCACACTTAGTTTATTTGAACTTGGTCTTATATCATATTGATAGGGCCCAAAAACATCAAAAACAAACTAAAGGCCTAGGTACATGCCCATGTTTTGGCCTTCATCCACTTGAATCATTGTCACCAAACTTTGATTTGAGTATTGAATCCCCATTTTGATGAATGATTCATTCTTGCATTCTTGAATTGTGGCAAGATCATTTCATAAGCCTTGAATCATCCCATTTAGTGTTTCCTTGAATTTCTTCATTCTTGCTCTTGTAATGGGACCATTGGGAAGTTGAATTGGATCCTTGATTTTATATGCTTTGTTGTTTGCATCATTCCCTCCCTCGTCAAGATGATTCATCCATGAATCTCCAACACCTACATCAAAAGGAGAAAGATCACTAACATTAAAGGTAGCACTCACATTATACTCACCAGGTAGGTCTAGCTTGTATGCATTGTCATTGATCTTCTCAACTACTTGAAAAGGTCCATCTCCCCTTGGATGAAGCTTTGTCTTCCTTTGAGTTGGAAATCTTTCTTTTCTCATATGCACCCAAACCCAATCACCTGGTTCGAATACAACATGCCTCCTTCCCTTATTCACTTGGCTTGCTATTTGTTGATTTTTCTTCTCAATATTCTTGCGCACCTCCTCATGTAGTTTCTTCACCAAATCTGCCTTTCTCTTCCCATCCAAACTACTCCTTTCATTACAAGTTAAAGGCATTAAATCCAAAGGGGTTAGAGGATTAAAACCATAAACAATTTCAAAAGGTGAGAAACCGGTAGTAGAATGCACAACTCTATTATAAGCAAACTCAACAAATGGAATGCATTCTTCCCAATTCTTTAAGTTCTTTTGGATAATAGCATGCAACAAAGTTCCTAAAGTCCTATTAACAACTTCAATTTGACCATCAGTTTGTGGATGACAAGTAGTAGAAAACAACAATTTGGTTCCAATTTTACTCCACAAAACTTTTGAAAAATGACTTAGAAACTTAACATCCTTATCACTAACAATAGTTTTAGGAATGCCATGCAAACGTACCACTTCCCTAAAGAATAAATTAGCAATGTTGGTGGCATCATCAGTTTTATTACAAGGAATGAAATGTGACATTTTGGAAAACCTATCAACCACCACAAAGATAGAATCTTTCCCTTTTTTTGATCTAGGCAACCCTAAAATAAAATCCATGGAAATATCAGTCTAAGGGCTACTAGAAATAGGTAAAAGAGTGTACAAACCTTGATTCAAAACTTTAGATTTAGCTTGCTTGCAAACAACACATCTATCACAAATTTTATGTACATCCCTTTTCATTTTAGGACAATAAAAGTGTTCATGTAAAGTATCTAAAGTTTTAGTGATGCCATAATGTCTCATTAATCCTCCCCCATGTGCCTCCTTAAAAAGTAGTTCTCTCATAGAACAAATAGGTATGCAAAGTCTATTTTCTTTAAACAAAAACCCATCCATTCTATAGAATTTACCAAATGCAACTTTCTCACTTGCTTTGAAAATGCTAGAAAAATCAGAATCATCAACATACAGAGATTTAATATTTTCAAACCCAAACATTCCATCCAAAGCATTAAGTAAAGCATACCTTCTTGACAGTGCATCAGCCACAATGTTCTCCTTACGTTGCTTGTATTTGATCACATATGGAAAGGTCTCAATGAACTCAACCCATTTGGCATGCCTCTTGTTCAACTTACCTTGCCCCTTTAGGAATTTCAAGGATTGATGGTCGGTGTGAATTACAAACTCCTTAGGCCAAAGGTAGTGTTGCCAAGTCTCCAAAGCTCTAACCAAAGCATAGAGCTCCTTGTCATAAGTGGGGTATTTCAATGAGGCACCATGTAGCTTTTCACTAAAATAGGCAATTGGCCTTTTTCCTTGCATAAGGACAGCCCCAATACCTACACCTGATGCATCACACTCAATCTCAAAAATATCATTAAAGTTAGGCAAAGCAAGAATGGGTGCCTTACATAGCTTATCTTTCAATGAATTAAATGCATCTTCTTGTTCTTTTCCCCACTTAAAAACAAAATTCTTTTTAATTACCTTTGTTAGAGGTGCAGCTACGGTGCTAAAATCTTTTACAAAACGTCTATAAAAACTAGCCAAACCATGAAAACTTCTTACCTCGTTTACCGATGTAGGAATAGGCCAATTTTTGATAGCACTTACCTTTTCTTCATCAACTTCAACACCTTGAGCACTAACCACAAATCCTAAAAACACAATCTTATCTAAACAAAAAGAACACTATTTTAAGATTAGCAAACAATTTTTCATTTCTCAACACATCAAGCACACACCTTAAATGTTCTAAGTGTTTATCTAGGCTTTTAGAATAGACAAGAATATCATCAAAATATACAACAACAAACTTACCAATAAAATTTCTCAAAACATGGTTCATAAGTCTCATGAAAGTACTAGGTGCATTAGTCAAGCCAAAAGGCATAACTAACCATTCATACAAACCATATTTTGTTTTAAAGGCAGTTTTCCATTCATCACCTTCCTTCATTCTAATTTGGTGATATCCACTTTTCAAATCAATTTTGCTAAAGATAGCAGAACCATGCAACTAATCAAGCATATCATCTAACCTAGGAATAGGATGGCGATACTTTACCATAATGTTATTAATTGCACGACAATCAACACACATATGCTAAGAACCATCTTTCTTAGGTACTAGCAAAACGGGCACAGCACATGGACTCATACTTTCTCTATCATGTCCTTTAGCTAACAACTCCATAACTTGCATTTGAAGCTCCTTTGTTTCCTCGGGGTTACTTCTATAGGCTGGTCTATTTGGAATCGACGCACCAGGAATAAAATCGATTTGATGCTCAATACCCCTAATGGGTGGCAATCCATTGGGTATCTCTTCAGGAAAGACATCCTCAAATTCCTGTAAAAGAGAAACAAAAACACTAGGCAAAGAAACATTAAGGTCATTAGTGTTAAAATAAAGCTCCTTGTACATGAGTACAAGTATACTTTTCTTTGAAAACCAAGCTTCCCTAACATCACTTCCCTTTGCATAAAAGTTCACATGTTTCTTTTTACTTTGAATAATTTCTTTTCCCTCATTTTTCTCACTCGAGCTCACTTTCTTTCCTTTCTCAAGATTTTTGCCACTTTTTTCTTTTGCACTCTCTCTTTCTTTTGGTACATCATTTACACTCTTTTTCTCACTCTTGTTTTCTCTCTCCTTTTGAATTCTTTTTAGCTCATTCTCATAGATTTCTCTAGGTGAAAGTGGTGCAAGAGTTATCTTTCTTCCATCTTTCTCGAAAGTGTAGTGATTGGTGAAGCCATTATGCATCACCCTTCTATCAAATTGCCAAGGGCGTCCTAACAATAGATGACCTGCTTGCATAGGCACAACATCAAATAAAATCTCATCATTATACTTGCCTATCTTGAAAGCTACTAGAACTTGCCTTGTCACCTTAATTTCCCTACAATCATTAAGCCATTTTAGTTTATAAGGGTGAGGATGCTTAGTAGTAGGTAACCCTAGTTTCTCAACTAAAGTGGTGCTTGCTACATTGGTTACACTACCCCCATCTATAATTACATCACAAACTCTATCTTTTACAAGACATCTAGTTTGAAACAGATTTTCCCTTTGTTGCACATTATCATCATGTTGGATTTGCATGTTCAATGATCTCCTTGTGACAAGAGACCTCCCACATTCAGCTATTTCTGGTTGGTTGTCGTCCTCTTCATCACTTGCATCCTTAAGAGGTGGTGTTCTTTCTTCTTCAACTTCTTCTTCATTAGCCGAATAGTACTCCCCATCAACCATGATCATTGTTCTTTTATTTGGACAATCCTTCTTGTAGTGACCTACACCTTAACATTTAAAGCATATAATATTTCCAGAACTAGAAGGTGTAGCTTTACCTTTGTCCTTGCTTGGGATGGGTGTCTTTGGAGCTTCCTTGGAATCGGCTCTAAGCTTGGATGAAAAGGCCTTGTCATCTTTTCTCCAATTTGATTTGAATGTTGCATTGTAAGAGGTAGATAGCCGATTGGTACTCCTCTTCTTCAACTGCTTCTCAACCTTCAAAGTAAGATGAAGCAACTCTTCAAGCTCCATATATGGTTGCAGCTCAACCACATTTGCAATCTCCTTATTCAACCCATTGAGGAACCTTGCCATTGTAGCCTCATTATCTTCTTCCACATTTGCTCAAATCATGGCTAGCTCCATCTCTTTGTAGTATTCCTCAACATTTTTGGACCCTTGAGATAGGTTTTGAAGACGATTGTATAGCTCCCTATAGTAGTGGCTTGGTACAAATCTCCTTCTCATGATTGCCTTTAAGTCCCTCCATTCTTCTATAGGTCTTTCTCTATTTCTTCTCCTCTTTTGCTTGGTATCATCCCACCAAGTAATGGCATATCCATCAAATACAGCCACAGCAAGCTTCAACTTCTTGGATTCGGTGTAGTTATGACAATCGAACACCAACTCAATCTTCTTTTCCCAATCCAAGTATGCTTCGGGATCTATTCGTCCATGAAATGTTGGAATTTTTAATTTTATTCCACCATTGCTGTTATCTTATCTATCTCTTGGCCTTACTTCTTCTTCCTTCTTATTATCACCAAGCGACTCGATTTCATCCTCATCTTCATTCCATACTCTTCTTTGGATTCACCTAGCTTGCCTAGGAGCATTGGGTGGCTGTCCCCTTGTAACTAAAACTTCTAATCTTTCGATCCTTTCATTGCTTCTTCGCTCCATTTGATCCAATCTATCATTTGTCCTTCTCTCCATAGCTTGAAGTAAATCATGCAAGGGTTGGAATTTATCTAGTTCCCCATGTGGATTCCCTTGGGTTCCACTCATCTTGATGCTGCAAAACAAAGTTAGTAAAGTAGAGAATCGTTTCCTCACTTCACTCGCTCACGTGTTTCACTCAAGTAGTTTTGACACTCTAGTTCACTCGTGTTTAGTTTTACACGCAATCAATGGCTTTTCTCTAGATGTGCTCACACTTAGCCTTTTTCCACTCAATCTCTTGCTAAGATTAGTTGCAAAAATCAAATTAATACGATTTTTACTAAATTACAATGTGAATAAAATCAAAAGTTTAAAGACTCAATGAAACAAGAACTAGAAATGCTAATAGAACTAGGAAAACAATATAGGAATCTTGATGGGATTAGGAAACCTAATTGAGACACGAATAAAGATTGAAAATAATTAAATACGAAAAGAAAAAAACCAAAAAAATAAGGAAATAAGAAATCAGAATGAAAATAGGATTAGAAAAGTCAAACCAAAATTTGGAAAGGAGTAGGAAAACAATCTTAGCTTGTTTTGGAAGGATGCTTAGATTTTAGTCAAACTCCTTGTAGACTGCTAAAATTTTTTATTCTCCTTGTATATTCTTGAAAAGAAAAAAAAATCAACTTCTTTCCTTGTCTTCTTCACTCTAGGAACTAAATAACTTCTATAAATACTCCAAAAAGTCAGATTTCAACACTTTTTGCTTCTTCTTTCTTTTTGGATGAATTTTCCTTCTTTTTTTTTTTACTTTTTTTTCTCTTTTTTTTTAAATTCTGATTTTCTTTACTCTTCTTCTTCTTCTTTTTTTTTTTTTTCTAAATTCAATTGCAGCAAGTAATTTTAAGGACAAATACTAAAGATTAACAAGATAATTTGAAGATCAAGTACAAAAATCCAAACCGAATTAAAGTTGACAATTTAGGAGCTGATTCCTTCCTTCTTAACTTCTTGAATTTGAATGATTGCAATAGGTATGACCTTCCAACATTTGATTTTTGATGAAACACAAAGAATAGAAATAGGACAAAAATAATACGAAAAGGTAGTAAACAAAGAGACAAACTAAAGAAGATGATAACAAGACACTAAAAAAGGTAGACGATTTTAGGATTTTTTTTTTTTGAATTTTTGACTTGAAACAATAGCAAACAAAATTGATTCCAAAACAAGAAATAAATCTAAACTCGTTTTGGGCTTTATACTTAACATAAATAGGCCCAAAACTCACTAATTACATAAGCACACTTAGTTTATTTGAACTTGGGCTTATATCATATTGATAGGGCCCAAAAACATCAAAAACAAACTAAAGGCCTAGGTACATGCCCATGTTTTGGCCTTCATACACTTGAATCATTGTCACCAAACTTTGATTTGAGTCTTGAATCCCCATTTTGATGAATGATTCATTCTTGCATTCTTGAATTGTGGCAAGATCATTCCACAAGCCTTGAATCATCCCATTTAGTGTTTCCTTGAATTTCTTCATTCTTGCTCTTGTAATGGGACCATTGGGAAGTTGAATTGGATCCTTGCCTTTATATGCTTTGTTGTTTGCATCAATAAGCCTTACCTTGAACATGACACCTTGTATGAAACAAGTTGTCCCTTTGCTCCTCATGACACTCCTCCTTCAATTGAGTACTAAGAGCATGCCTTGTGACCAGCAAATCACCTTTTATTGGCTTCTCTATGCTCCCCTCGCTACAATCCTCTAATTCGGGCATCTCTCCCTCTTCACTATCATTGCTGCCCCTTTCATCATCTGTCACTATTTCTCCATTTCTAATGACCATAGTTCATCTATTAGGACACTCTCGGCTTACATGACCTACTCCTTGGCACTTCCAGCACTTAATATCTCTATTTCTCCCCTTAGGCTCTTTGGATTTGGATTTTTCTTTGGAATTTGAATCTGCCCTTCCTTTTGCAACATCATAGGCAGCCTTGTTCCCACCTTTAAATTCAGCCTTTCCATCCTTTTTCCAAGTAGAATTAGAGCTGAAAAAAAGGCTTAGAAACATACCTTGCTGGTCCTCTTCTTTGGAGTTATTTTTCTACCTTGACCATCATGTGCACCATCTCCTCTAACTCCACATATGGTTGCAAATCAACTTGGTCAGCTATGTCTTTATTCAAACCAGCCAAGAAATGTGCCATGGTAGTCTCCCTATCCTCCTCTATATCAGCGCTAGTCATAGCATTTCCATCTCCTTATAGTAATCATCCACACTTTTACTACCTTATTTAAGAACTTGAAGTTTTTGCACAAGTTCCCTATGAAAATATCTAGGCACAAACCTCTTTCTCATTGTAGACTTAAGGTTATACCACATCTCAATTGGGTACTCTTCTCCTTTGACTAGTCACTAATTGTTCCCACCAAGCTATGGCATAATCTACAAATTGTGAAACAGCAAGCTTGACCTTCTTTTCCTCACTAAAATGGTGACAATCAAATATAAGCTCCACCTTCTTTTCCCATTATAAATAAGCCTTTGGATCTGTTGTACCTTGAAAGGTAGGTATCTTAAGTTTAATACTCCCCAAATTCCTATCTACAAAATCTTCATTGCCTTAGTTTCTACCATAGTATGGATTCTCTTGCCTTCATGCTCTACCTCTACCTAAACCTCGGCCTCCGCTACCTCTATTTCTGCCCATCCCAACAATAGGAACATCTTCATCATCATGGTAGCCAAGGTCTTCATCTTCCCAGTCATCTTGAGGTATTTGGTTTCTACCTCCCCCTTGCACCTCATTGCGGTTTGGAGTTGCTCTTTCAACCGCTTGCAACCTTGCATCCATGCGCTCTAATGCATCCCTCATAGCCTCCATATTTCTGTTAAAACGTGCAAACTCTTCTTGTTGAGCCTCACGTAGTCTAGCTTCATCAACATGAACAACCTCATTATTTCCACTTTGGTTTGACATTGCTGCAAAAAAAAACATTAGAAAAACAAAGAAAAATAATTCAAAGGACCTCACAAGCACTCCCTCATGTGTTTTGCACTCAAATGATGGGGGTGGTCACTCCTGTTTAACTCAAGCAAATATTTCACTCATGGTTTCCTCACACCACTCTAGCTAATTCTTTTATGTTCTTAGGTGAATCACACTTTTAGAATTGTTCAAATAGCTTGTAATTTGTAGAATTTTAAAACTAAAATTGCAAAAACAAATTTGAAACAATTCGGGCAAACAAGAAAAATAACAAATAAAAAGCAATAAAATTAGGAAAACTCAAATAGAAGCAAAGGACATGTAAAAGAAAAATAAAAGGATCTAACTAGAATAGGAAAGAAACGATTTTAATACAAGATATAAAAAAATCTATTCAGATATGTCAATTATAAACTAGGTGGGAATAGCAAATCTAAATCAAAATCAGATCTGATTAGTATATCAGACACCCACAAATTTTGGATTCTTCCTTTTTGAATACTTTCTTCTTTTCCTTTTTTTTTTTTTGTAAAACGAATTTCTTTATTTTTTTTATTTTAACCTTCAACTATAAACACAAAATCTGAATTTTAGATTGCAAACAATTGATTTAATTAGAAGAAGAACAAGAACAAAACAAACACAAGAAATCAGAATTGAAAAACGTGAATTATAGAAAGATAAAACCTGATCTAGAGCCAAGCTTTGATACCAAATGATACAGAACCTCCAAGAATAAGCTTGAGAACCCCTTTATGTATTTGAACCCCCAAAGTATTAACTTGAAAACCCCAATACTCAATTCGACAACAACCCCTAAGAAAGGTTAGAAATCATATTGCTTAGATAAGATGATCAAAGAATTGGAATAAGGAAAACTTGTTTCTGAATTCCAATTTCGAAATACTCCACAAGAAGATGATCAATCTACTTGAATGTTCCTTAAAGCATGTATTCTACATAAGAACACAAAGATAAAAGCAAAATAGCCTTTAGGTTTAATAACTCAATCATAATCTGAATCCAAAAAAACTCAGCCAAGGCTTATTAATAGCCTTTACAAAGAAAACCCTAATGAGCAGGTTCTCATTAATGACAAGAGTTGACAAATCAAACTCTTGGAGAGCAAGATTAAGACACTAATATGATTTTATTAATACTAATTAAACCAGCCCATAACTAATATGGCCCATTACAAACTTAATTAAACCCATTAGTAACTTGGACTTGAATTAAGTTGTAAGGAACTTGAGCTGTACATGCTCCAAAGCTTTGGGGTCCTTGCAAACCCTCACTAGCCAAATTCACTAAGTCTTGTAGATGATGGATTAAGGCTTGTTGAAGCTTCTTAGATCGAGATCTTGTTATAGGTCTTTGAGGCATGCTGATTGGACTAGAAACCTCTTGAACTTTATCCTTGCCTTTTTGATCTTTCTCATCTTCATGATGTTGAATCTACTCCATTTGGTGTGTAGGCTGATCCATAACACTAATATTTCCATGGATTTTATTTTAGGGTTGCCTAGATCAAAAAAGGGGAAATATTCTATCTTTGTTGTGGTTGATAGTTTTTCCAAAATGCCACATTTCATTCCTTGTAATAAAACTGATGATGCCACCAACATTGCTAATTTATTCTTTAGGGAAGTGGTACATTGGCATGGCATTCCTAAAACTATTGTTAGTGATAGGGATGTTAAGTTTCTAAGTCATTTTGGGAAAGTTTTGTGGAGTAAAATTGGAACCAAATTGTTGTTTTCTACTACTTGTCATCCACAAACTGATGGTCAAACTAAAATTGTTAATAGGAATTTAGGAATTTTGTTGCATGCTATTGCCCAAAAGAATTTAAAGAATTGGGAAGAATGCATTCCATTTGTTGAGTTTGCTTATAATAGAGTTGTGCATTCTACTATTGGTTTCTCACCTTTTGAAATTGTTTATGGTTTTAATCCTCTAACTCCTTTGGATTTAGTGCCTTTACCTCGTAATGAAAGGAGTAGTTTGGATGGGAAGAGAAAGGCAGATTTGGTGAAGAAACTGCATGAGGAGGTGCACAAGAACATTGAGAAGAAAAATCAACAAATAGCAAGCCAAGTGAATAAGGGAAGGAGTTGTATTTGAACCCGGTGATTGGGTTTGGGTGCATATGAGAAAAAAAAAGGTTTCCAGCTCAAAGGAAGACAAAGCTTCATCCAAGGGGAGATGGATCTTTTCAAGTAGTTGAAAAGATCAATGACTATGTGTACAAGCTAAACCTACCTGGTGAGTATAATGTGAGTGCTACCTTCAATGTTTGTGATCTTTCTCCTTTTGATGTAGATGTTGGAGATTAGAGGATGAATCATCCTGAGGAGGGAGGGAATGATGCAAACAATGAAGCATACAAAAGCAAGGATCCAATTCAACTTCCTAATGGTCCCATTACAAGAGCAAGAATGAAGAAATTCAAGGAAACACTAAATGGGATGATTCAAGGCTTATGAGATGATCTTGCCACAATTCAAGAATGCGAGAATGAATCATTCATCAAAATAGGGATTCAAGACTCAAATCAAAGTTTGGTGACAATGATTCAAGTGGATTAAGGCCAAAACATGGGCATGTACCTAGGCCTTTAGTTTGTTTTTGATGTTTTTAGGCCCCTATCAATATGATATAAGCCCAAGTTTACTTAAATTAAGTTTGCTTATGTAATTAGTGAGTTTTGGGTCTATTTATGTTAGGTTTAAAGCCCAAAACGAGTTTAGATTTATTTCTTGTTTAGGAATCAATTTGTAACTAGGAAACTTTAATCCTTGTTTAGAAAGATTCCCTAGTCTATCTTTTATTCCAATTTAGGTTTGAACCTATAATTATTAGTTGTCTAGGAATCAATTTCTAACTAGGAAACTTTAATTCTTGTATAGGAAAGATTCCCTAGTCTATGTTTTATTCCTATTTAGGGTTGAACCTATAATTATTAGTTGTCTAGGAATCAATTTCTAACTAGAAAATTTTAATTCTTTTTTAGGAAATATTCCCTAGTCTATGTTTTATTCCAATTTAGGGTTGAGCCTCTATACAAACTCAACCATTCATGTAAAATGGAGTTAGATTTTGATAAATAAAAATTCAGTTTTTCTTAAGTGTCTTAAGAGTGTTATCTCTTTTTCTTGATTCTTGCTTGAATCAAGTTCATACAATATAAATTCAACTATTCATATAAAATGGAGTTAGATTTTGATAAATAAAAATTCAATTTTTGTTAAGAGTATTGATACAGAACCTCCAAGAATAAGCTTAAGAACCCCTTTATGTATTTGAACCCCCAAAACATTAACTTGAAAACCCTAATACTCAATTCGGCAACAACCCCCTAAGAATGATTAGAATTCAGATTGCTTAGGCAAGATGATCAAAGAATTGGAATAAGGAAAAGTTGTTTCTGAATTCCAATTTCAAAACACTCCATGGAAAACTAAAGAATTAAAGAAAACAAATTAAATGCTCAAAACAGAAAACTAAACATAAATCATGCATTTTATGCTATTAGTTTAAGTATTCTCAATAATGTTTAGTATTAAAACAATGTATTTTGCTTCTTTAGCTTCTAAGGATCAAGAAAAGGAGGTTGAGGACTAAGGGATAAAGCTTCGGGTTCCATCTTTCATTGGTGAGTAATATATGCATATGTATATATATGTTTATGCCAAAATGAACTTATACCCTTATATGATATTTGCTTGTGAAATGCTCCTTGATGATCCTTTTGAATCTGAATTGCTTCCTTTTCATGGATTCCTTCTTGCTTTGGAATACCTTATTGCTTATATTGAATTTCTATTTGTTCATGGCAAACCTTTGAAACCTGTTTTGCTTCTTTGTAATTACATTGTTTGGCTTTATAGCACCTTGTGATATGTTCGAATGACTTGATTCTTTAAATGAACTTATGTTGGTTAATTCCCTTTCTTTGAATTTAATTATTAAGTAAACCCTGTGATTTGATTGGATATCAAATGACAGAGCTACTCATCTGATGGAGTAGCATAAATTTTGCATCAGACATTGTGCATAATGAATTATAAACCCGAGCTAGGGAGGGTTAAGCCCCTAGCCATATAGTCTGATCAACTATATGTGGGTAAAGCATGCTACCAAGATAGCAGCCTCTCCTTATTATAAATGCGTGATTAAGTGAATTCTGTCATTTGAGAGCCAATATGATTGTCACCTTTACTTTCATGCCTTTATTTAAACTATTGCTTCTCTTTGCTCTTTTATTCTTTTCTATTTTGTATATGTATGTATGCATATATTATTCACTGGGATTTTATCTCATCATTTTAGTGGTTTAACAATTTTCAGGTGGTGAGTAGATCAGTGGTTCCAGTAAAGCTTCTCCCTCCTGCGTGGAACCTATCATGTAATATTCATATTTATTTTGATGGTTGTAAATATTAGAAACTCCATGGTACTTGGTGGTTTAGTATAGTTTAGACTGGGAATTGTAATAATATTAAATGTACATATTATATGTAAATTAAATGAATATTAATGAATATCAGAATGTTTATTTTATATTTATGGATGCTAATTGTTTAATATAACGATCCGAGGTTCTATGGGTTTAGGTGGCTTTAGGCTTACCTAATCCCTTGGACTGTCCATCCCTAGAGTGGGATGTGACATTAGCCATGCAAAAAAAATTAAAGCCAGAGTCAAAGAACTTCCTTGTTTAGCTATTCCTCATCTCAAAGCTTTTAAAATAGTTGAAACTAATGCTACTAACAAAGGATATGAGGAATCCTTAAGCAAAGAATAAATAATAAAGAACAATTATTTAGATATACATCTGGCATTTGGACGGGTCCTAGAGTAAATTACTCTATTGTTAAAAAGGAACTATTATCTATAGTTCTATGTGCTCAAAAATTTGAATCAGATCTATTAAATAAAAAATTCCTTATTAAAAAATGTAAAAAATATAGCATCAAAACAAATCTTTACTAGATGGCAGGCTATTCAGCTTATTTAAAGATCATTTGGATAGCATTCCAAAAGAAGAAATCAAATCTCAATTTTTATCAGCCTTAGCAAAAAAAGAAGAATCTGGGTCCACTAGTAAAGCTAAACTGAAAGAAAGACAATAAAAGACAAAGACAACTCAGATGATGATGACTAAATGTTTAAAGACGGTCTGCTAATAATAGATTCCCAAGACCCATACGAATATGACCCATGACTTATCTGAAGTCCATTGTTAATACTTTTTCTTTACTTTTTCATTATTGTTGCTTTTGCTTATGTAAGCTCTTACATTTGTATTTTACTTTTCCCTTCTACATAAGGGACTACAAAATAGTTTATTAATCTACTCTATCCTCTGTAATCACTACCATCATCTGTAAGTATATATGTTTCTGAAATTTATTATAATCATATATTTGATCTTCACATTCTGTTTATATAGTTTAGATCTCTCATTCATTTTATATTTGATTGTTATTACACTCAAACTATTAATCAATTTGTGCTAGGGAACTGTATTACTCTCCTTGCCTTTTTTGATATTATTCCCTATTCAGAAATTTCTTTTATAGGGTATAACATATGCAGAAAAGGAATTCCTAAGATGACAGGTTGAGATAATCCTTTAACCATTATAAATGGAATTTGAAAACATATTCCTTTATTGCATATAGCAACATCTGATAATATATATTTGATCCTTAATCTTGAACCCTCTGCTGTGTTTAGTACTTCAGTAGTTTTGGTGAAGTACTTAGAAGGAACCATCATTGATGCAATTTAAGTTTGCACCTGAATCAATAAGGGTGACTGTTTTGAACATAAACTCTTTATTGACGACCATTGTAATATAAGTGTGCCATTTATGATTTATAACTTAATCCACTAAATTTAAAAATTGAAGATTATTAATTTCATCTTCATTTAATAAATCTCTTTTTGCTCTATTAAGAGCAAATTCTTCTCCTTCTTCTAATTCTTCTTTCTTAATTAATTCTAAGAAAGAAACTCTATCTTTTAATTTTGTCTTAACAGAATTAATTTTAGCCTTCAATTCATTAACTGTTGGCTCTCTTTGCTTAAATTTTTTGGTATTTTTTACCCTATCCATAATTTCTTTAAGATCGTAGGTTTATCTAATTTTTCAAAGAGCTTTTTCTGTAATGGATGTGAAGAAGTAGTTTCTTTGGATTGATAAATCTATAAATATTTTTGTATTTGTTTCTTCTTTTCTTCTCCATCTTGGATTTGATCTATAAGATCCAGAATCATATCTTTTTCCCTAGTTAACACGCATAAGCCATTCATTTGACATAAGGCTTTATAATAGTCACAATTACTTCACATTCTTCCTTTGTGAAGAAGAATCTGATGAGTCTGAACTTGATTCAGATTCTGATGTGTAGTCTACAACATTTATTTCATAATCTTCCTTCTAAGAATCTGTTTCAGTAATAAATAGCTTTATCAAAAATCTTTTAAGATCTTCATCAATAGATAAGGCTTGAATTTGCTACTTGACTTTACACCTATTAGCATAATGACCTAGCTTTCTGCATTTATAGCAAATTATATTCTTTTTAGATTTTGCTTTACTTTTTGATGCCTTTGAATGAGGCCTATTGCCCTTCTTTTCATCAGACCTTTTGTAATTTCTTTTCTTTTTTTAGAAGGATAGTAATTTTCCTTTTTATAAGAAGAAAATAATGGTTGATAACTTATTTGCTCACATAAATCTCTAAGCAATCTTTTTCCTATTGCTTTATCTCTTTTAAGTTGATTATGTAGCTTCATTTCGTTACATAATGCTATTCCTTCTGTAATTACTTCTGCTACTAATTCTCCATAAGTATATTGATTATAAGGAATTGCTCCTTCCCATTTATTTTTAATTCTTGCTCTTACCCTTTCATCAAATAAGGGTGGCAAGCCTGATAAAAACTTTTCTTTCCAAAAATCATTGTTATTGTCTTCTCTGGTATAAACAGTAGATAAGAAGACATCTTTATACAACTTAAAATGTGATAAATCTGGACATTTCAAATTCATTAACTGTTCATGAGATTTGTCTAAATAAGACGTTGTAGAACTAATAAAATGTATCCCTATAGTATATAATAAGGTATTAACTACATCTAACATAGTTCTCAAACTTAGTAACAACCTGTTGTCCACATTGTTGAGAAACAATAGTTGTTTCCATTTTAGTGGCTGTTAAAATTTGTACTTTTTCTTTATAAGACAAATTAAAATCCCACCAACCTTTAAGTTGGCTTGTAAAACCTGCTACAATTGCTTTTGCAACTATATCGTCAGCATTTCCCCTTGATTTAGAGGCATTGGCATACATAGTCATATAATGTATGACATTTTTAATTTGACATTCAGATAAACCATTGATATTCCATTCAACTATAGATGTTCCATCATAAGAAAACATAATTAAATGATGTATCTTCATATTGAAGATCTATTGGAGATGGCCTAGGATAATAAGGCTTCATTGGCATACTGGAATTCCTTTTAGGATATGTTATCCTATTAATTTGACTATTTTCTCTAGCTTCTTTAAACATTGATTCGAGGTTATTAATAAACCCTTCTTCTAATTTCTTTGAATCTTCTTCTAATTCAAAATCAAAATTCGTTTCAACATCTTCTTTTATTAAAGGAGTTAAATTTTTTGTCTTTTCTTCTTTTGCCAAAGTATTTTTTGCTTTTATTCCTAATGTAGAAAGTCTTTTTATTAATTCATCTACCATTTTTGTAGACTCGTCTTCTTTGGCTAGCTTAATATCTAGCTTAGATGACTCCATAGGCTTAAATAAAACCCTTTTCTCATAAGAAGTGGACGGAATGAAACTATCCTTTTTTGGAATATAGTCAACCTCTTTTAAGGTAGAAACTTGAGTTTCTATCTTGGTTAACTATCTTCCAATTGAATCTAAAGTTAAATTTGAAAAATTGTTTTGCTGAATAATTCCCTCTAAACTCCCCTCCTCCTTAAAAGGAGAGCAAGTAATTTCTTTCTCATTTTCTGTCTTATAAGATAAATCTGTTGTAGGAGGATAAATGCTTTTAATAAGCTTTCCTTTTGTAGTGAAATAATTTTTATATGCAGTTTCTATGGCATTAAGAAACCGTTTATTAGAAAAATTTGGATAAGATTTTCCTATCAACTTAAAGTAATGTTTAAGAAATTCTGGTTATTTAATTCCATTTTTAACTTTATAAAGCTAATATTTTTTCTTCCATAATTTTTGATCTTTTTTTGAAAAATAAGTAAGATACCATCTATTAAAAGGATCTTCTTCAACTGTTATGACGGCTAAATTTAAGCTATCAAGATTAGCAATACTATATTTATCATACCCCATATCTGAAGGAGTAGGACTTTGAGGGGTAGGATGTGTAGAACTGGATTGATTTTCCTCAGATTTATATTGAGGATGTCCCACACTTTCTTCTATTTTCTTTACTCCTAATAAGGAAGGTGACCTTGTATGAGATATTATTGGCTCTGAATAAGAGCTTCTAGGAGGAAGAAAAGATTTTAATGATGGACTATTGGACACATTTGAAAATGACCTCCTATCTGGCTGTAGGATGACATATCTACTTCTAAAAAATGCAATTTCTACATTTCCATATTTATGCTTAACAATTTCCTTAATAGATCTAGAGTCTTCTTTTTTTATTGGAACAGCTTCTTCTAACATCCATTTTTCAGGTAAATTAACTTGATCCCAAGAGATATTTTTTGGAACCATAAGATTACCTTTTGACAGATTTGTCAGAAATAAGTTAGTAGTTCGTTTTGGAGTTATAAGCTTTATTGATGATTCTCTTAAATTAGGGACAACAGTATTCACTGCCTTGTAATGAATTCTATATATAAGAATTACATTTTTAGATCCTGGAAGCATATCATATCCCTCAGTTTTAATATCTAGACTAAATGCACATAATAAGTGCGGATTAGAAAAAGATAAATGTAAAATTTGGATAGCATGAGAAATAAATTGGACCATCACATAAGGTCGATTCAACTACTCCTAATAAGGAGTCATGGAATTTGTTGTGCCTTTTGTCTCGCACACATAAAATGGCAGAAGTGTTTAGCCCTAATCTAGTTGCTGGCTTCAAAGCAACTTGCACCAATCCTATATGAAGATATTGATATTTTTCTTGGTGCTTTGCCATTAATTCTTGAGATAATAAGTTGAAAGAACTAAATCCTTCATGGATTGGAACAGCCTGCTCAATAGTCTTGGTGACATAATCATACTTAAAAGGGAAATGGGAATTAGATTTATAAATGGCAGAGGGACTAACAACGGGAAGTTTCCAGTTATGGAGATTCCGCTCAACATTTTCTAACAATAATATTTGTTTATTTTTTGATTTTTTAGAATTATTATTATTTAAGCTAGATGAGCTACTAGTAAGATTACCCAAACTTTCAAAGAGTCTATCCATAGTTTATGATCAATGTCAATGATTTACTCCTAGTTTAACAACACCTAACCTTGGCTTAACAGAACAAATAGAATGCGACTTGGGTTTCACAAAAACTAATAGATAGATCAAAGCAAGTACAGGCTTTGATACTAGTAGGGGAAGCTAGCGCAAATTGATTAATAATTTGAGTGTAATAACAATCAAATATAAAATGAAAGAGAGATCTAAAATATATATATAAAAAAAAAAAGAAAAGAAAAGAAAAGAAAAGAAAAGGAGAAAGAAATCACTTGGTCTCCTTTTAAGGAGGAGGGGAGTTTAGAGGGAATTATTCAGCAAAATAATTTTTCAAATTTAACTTTAGATTCAATTGGAAAATAGTTAACTATATTAACTCAGGTTTCTACCTTAAAACAGGTTGACTATATTCCAAAAAGGATAGTTCCGTTCCCTCCACTTCTTATGAGAAAAGGGTTTTATTTAAACCTATAGAGTCATCTAGGCTAGATATTAAGCTAGCCAGAGAAGACAATAACAATGATTTCTGGAAAGAAAAGTTTTTATCAGGATTGCCATCCTTATTTGCTGAAAGGGTAAGAGTAAGAATTAAAAATAAATGGGAAGGAGCAATTCCTTATAATCAATATACTTATGGAGAATTAGCAACAAAAGTAATTGCAGAAGGAATAGCATTATGTAATGAAATGAAGCTACATAATCAACTTAAAAGAGATAAAGCAAAAGGAAAAAGGTTGCTTGAAGACTTCTGTGAGCAAATAGGTTATCAACCTTTATTTTCTTCTTATAAAAAGAAAAGAACTTATAAAAAGGAAAATTACTATCCTTCAAAACAAAAGAAAAGAATTTATAAAAGGTCTGATGAAAAGAAGGGCAAAAGGCCTCATTCAAAGGCATCAAAAGGTAAAGAAAAATCTAAAAAGAATATAATTTGCTATAAATGTGGAAAGCTAGGTGATTATGCTAACAAGTGTAAAGTCAAGCAACAAATCCAAGCCTTATCTATTGATGAAGATCTTAAAAGATCATTGATAAAGCTGTTTATTATTGAAACAAATTTTAAGGAAGATTATCAAATAAATGCCGTAAACTACACATCAGCATCTAAATCAAGTTTAGACTCATTAGATTCCCCTCTGCCAAAGGAAGAATGTGAAGGTAATTGTGATTATTATAAAGCCTTATGTCAAATAAATGGCTTATGCATATTAACTAGGGAACAAGATATGATTCTGGATCTTATAGATCAAATCCAAGATGGAGAAGAAAAGAAGAAAGAAATACAAAAATATTTGCAGATTTATCAATCCAAAGAAACTACTTCTTCAGATCCATTACAGAAAAAGCTCTCTGAAAAATTAGATAGACCCTATGATCTTAAAGAAACTATGGATAGGGTAAAAAATATTAAAAAATTTAAGCAAAGAGAGCCAACAATTAATGAATTGAAGGCTCAAATTAATTCTATTAAGATAGAATTAAAAGAATTAAAAGATAGAGTTTCTTTCTTAGAATTAATTAAGAAAGAAGAATTGGAAGAAGAAGAAGGAAAAGAAGAATTTGCTCTTAATAGAGCAGAAAGAAGTCCATTAAATGAAGATGAAATTAATAATCTTCAATTTTTAAATTTAGTGGATCAAGTTATAACTCATAAATGGCACACTTATATTACAGTGGTTGTCAATAAAGAGTTTATGTTCAAAACAGTTGCCCTTATTGATTCAGGTGCAGACTTAAATTGCATTAATGAAGATATAGTTCCTTCTAAGTACTTCACCAAAACTACTGAAGTACTAAACACAACAGATGGTTCAAGAGTAAGGATCAAATATAAATTATCAAATGCTGCTGTATGCAATAAAGGAATATATTTTCAAATACCATTTATAATGGTTAAAGGATTATCTCATCCTATCATCTTAGAAAATCCTTTTCTGCATATGTTATACCTTATAAAAGAAATTTCTAAACAAACAATAATATCAGAAAGGGGGGAGAGTAATCTCTTTCATATCTTAGCCGAGATTAAAGGAGATTGATATTATTCAAAATAAAATAAAAAATAAAGAGAAATTCCTTACTTCTTTATCTCAAGAAGTTAATCAAAAGAAAATTGAAGGGCAATTATGTAACATCCTAGAAATTAGCTTTAGTTAGGTAGTTAATTTTAGAATTTTAATTCGAAGTTGATATTAAAGATTTGCATAAAAATTGTTTTCATAGCATTTGAATATATGAAAAGTATAAGAAACCTAAGTAAAACCAAAGAGAAACATAAATGAAACCATAGTGAAAACATATATATACCAAATTGTAAACGTACTTAAAGTACCATATTTTCTGAAATTCGTTTAGTGAAATTTATAATTTTTGAATAATAATCTAAAAGTGAATAAATACATTAATTAAAGGTTAATTAAGTTTAATATTAATATTTAAAAATGCATAGAGAAGGACCAAACTGTAATTTGCAAGGACCAAATTGCATAACTTAAAAATTGGAGGACTAATCTGTAATTTGGCTAAAAACCTGCCCATATAACAGATTTCTCTAGAATTTTCTGTACAAAAATCATATTTTCTCTCCTTCCTTCTCCTCTTGGCTGAACCTCTCTAGCCCTTCTTCTCCATTTTTTTTTCTTTCAATTTTCTTTAGAAAAAATCATTGCAAACCTATAGCAAATAACCTCTTTCATCATCCAAATTACTTCCCACCAAGAATTAAGCAAGAAATTGAAGAAGTGGAGATTGGAAGAAATCTGTCATTTTAAGAAAAGCAAGGTTAGTCCACTTTTCTTGATTCTAATCCATAGAAATAGATGTTAGTGAATAGAAAAGATGATTTAGTATGAGAATTATGTGATAGATTAGTGTATTTGGCATGGAAACTTTATAACTCTTCAAATGCACCTCAAATCAAATTGTTGTTAAAACTTTGAATTCACCTAAAAAGACTTAAGAATAGTTAAATCTGATGCTTAAGGAATGGATTCCAGCAATTGGAATCATTGAATTTGAAGAAAAATACATAGGTTGCTTAAAATCATCAATTTTGCCCATATGTTCAAAGTCCCACTTCAAGGCTATTTTTTTCCAATTTTATTGCTTAAATGTGTTAGTTTAGTATCAAATAACATGGAAATAATCTTAGTTTGAATTATAGAAACTCCATTGAAGAAACCATGCTTGGCCGAACCATAGGAGGCAGAATTGCCTTTGTTTATGCTTGCTTTTTTCATGATTTTCCATGCTGAAATGAACCCTTTGCTTGGCCTTTAAATTCCAAATGAGTTGTGGAATATATTGTTGGCAATGTGAATTTACGTAGGGCAATTTGGGCTTCTTCCAATTTGCCCCAAAACTCTTCTAAAATGCAACCAAAGTCATGCCCACCAAGTGTTTCATAAAATGTCCCAAAGAAAATCCATGAACAAATGCCAATCAATGCTTGCTACAAAATTGCCAAGAAAATACCTAGTATGTAAATTCCATAATATATCATCCCTAAAGTAATAAATAGGTTATGTATGCCTAAATTGCTAATAAACATAAATGTAGTTAAATTAAACTAAAGAATTAAAGAAAACAAATTAAATGCTCAAAATAGAAAAATAAACATAAATCATGCATTTTATGCTATTAGTTTAAGTATTCTCAATAATGTTTAGTATTAAAACAATGTATTTTGCTTCTTTAGCTTCTAAGGATCAAGAAAAGGAGGTTGAGGACTAAGGGATAAAGCTTCGGGTTCCATCTTTCATTGGTGAGTAATATATGCATATGTATATATATGTTTATGCCAAAATGAACTTATACCCTTATATGATATTTGCTTGTGAAATGCTCCTTGATGATCCTTTTGAATCTGAATTGCTTCCTTTTCATCGATTCTTTCTTGCTTTGGAATACCTTATTACTTATATTGAATTTCTAATTGTTCATGAAAAACCTTTGAAACCTGTTTTGCTTCTCTGTAATTACATTGTTCGGCTTTGTAGCACCTTGTGATATGTTCGAATGACTTTGATTCTTTAAATGAACTTATGTTGGTTAATTCCCTTTCTTTGAATTTAATTATCGAGCAAACCTTGTGATTTGATTGGATATCAAATGACAGAGCTACTCATCTGATGGAGTAGCATAAATTTTGCATCAGACATTGTGCACAATGAATTATAAACCCGAGCCAAGGAGGGTTAAGCCCCTAGCCATATAGTCTGATCAACTATATGTGGGTAAGGCATGCTACCAAGATAGTAGCCTCTGTCATTTGAGAACCAATATGATTGTCACCTTTACTTTCATGCCTTTATTTAAACTATTGCTTCTCTTTGCTCTTTTATTCTTTTCTATTTTGTATATGTATGTAGGCATATATTATTCACTGGGATTTTATCTCATCATTTTAGTGATTTATAAATTTTAAGGTGATGAGTAGACCAGTGGTTCCAGCAAAGCTTCTCCCTCCTGCGTGGAACCTATTATGTAATATTCATATTTATTTTGATGGTTGTAAATATTAGAAACTCCATGGTACTTGGTGGTTTAGTATAGTTTAGACTGGGATTTATAATAAATATTAAATGTATAAATTATATGTAAATTAAATGAATATTAATGAATATCAGAATGTTTATTGTATTTTTGTGGATGCTAATTGTTTAATATAACAATCCGGGGTTCTACGGGTTTAGGTGGCTTTAGGCTTACCCAATCCCTAGGACTGTCCATCCCTAGAGTGGGATGTGACAAAGTTGGTATCAGAGCCTAGGTTCGATAGTCTTTACCTAGGAATAAGTATTAGGTAAACCATGGAGTATAGGATTTCCTATTTCGTCCTTTGTTGTTTTTCACTTTGTTAGGATTATCTGCGTAGTGTAAATTAATATTTTCTTGTTTCTTTTATAGTGGGATGCCACCACGGAGATATACCCAAGGACGGACTCGGGGTCGAGGCAAGCAACCTCGGCAACCGCAGCCCAAGAGACCAGTGGAGGTTGAGATGGCTTCACAGGTGACTCCAAATGAAGCCGAATCTGTTGGACCTCCACCAGTTAGGAGGAGAGTTCATAATGAAGATGAGGTTGGGTCTTTTGAGAATAGAAGTATTGAGGCATTGTAGCAAGAGATTCTAAGGTTAAGAAGAGAAAATGAAGAACTTGGAAAAGCTAGACAAGAGCCTCCAGTACCCCCAGTACTACCTGTTAATGTACCTCCACCAGTGTCATCTCTGACACTAGTTCCTCCACCTGCTCTAGCTAGTGCTAGGAGGACTATTGATGAAGGAGGAATGAAAATGTCCACATTCCTTAAATTGGGTTTGCCTACATTTAAAGGTGAACAAGGGGAAGATCCGAGTGATTTTCTTCGAGAGGTGGATAAAGTGATAAAGAGAATGGCTTGTTCTGATGCCAGAGTAATTGAGTTAGTAGGTTTGTTGCTCAAGGAGCAAGCAGCCGATTGGTATGAGCAACACATTGAAGGCCCTTTGTATAGCGACAACCACCAACTTGGGAAGAATTCAAGCAGCAGATGATTGACGAGTTTCTTACTGAAGGGGAAAAAGGATGTAGATTGGTCAATTTGAACAACTTAAACAGGGGAGCATGTCTATTGCGGAATATGCAAAGGAGTTTATTAGACTATCTTGATATGGCCAGGCTTTAGTTCCTGATGAAGCTTCCAAAATTATTAGATTCCAGCGTGGCTTGCATGCTTCATTACACAACCTTTTATTGACCTCGGAGTTCACCTCTTTGACAAAGCTGATTGATAAAGCTGTTCAGATGGAAGAAAAATATAATGAGGAAAAAGGAGAAAAGGAGAAAAGGAAGAATTTGGGGAAGAGCCAGAGTTGCCAGAAAAAGATTGGAGGACCATCATTTCAAAGTAAGCCTATAGTTAGTGGGTCACAGACTTCTTTCCCACAGTCATTGATCGGATCTAGACTTGGGGAGACTAAGTCTGGGACAGGTTCTTTAGCTCCCCTAGCATCTAGTAGAGCAGGCCAAGCTGCATAGACAGCTATTGCCACTTGTTCATGATGTGGCAAAGCTCACCCTAGTACTTGTAGATGGGCGAGCGGAGCATGTTTTAGATGTGGCCAACAGGGCCATATGATTCGAGACTGTCCATTGCTGAGATCACAACGAGAAGAGCCTCCGGCATCACAGGCTATAGTTCAACAAAGCCAGACAAGGTCTCGGGGATCTGCCGGGAGAGGTTGGGGCTAGAGTTCTGCACCTATCCCTTCCCAGACTCAGCCTACTAGGGGACAAGGAAGAGTGTTTGCATTGAATCAGCTGGAGGCTAGAACCTTTAACACCACAGTTGGAGGTATGATTTCTACACAAAATGTTATGGCTAATGTATTATTTGACTCTGGCACTACACATTCCTTTGTCTCATCTGCATTTGCTATGAATTTGGGAAGGGCTAGTAATAAAATGTTAGAACCATTAGAAGTCTCCACTCCCTTGGGTCGGGTAGTAATTGTAGATCAGCAATATACCAATTGTATGATGGAGATTGATGGCAGGAAGCTTGTAGCTACGTTGATAGAGCTTCCTGTATTAGAGATTGATGTAATCCTGGGTATGGATTGGCTATCTTTGCACCATGCCTCTATTGATTGCCACAGGAAGAAAGTGGAATTTCGACTAGAGGGACAACCGGTATTCGTATTTCAGGGTGAAAGGGAAAATGCGGCAACCCATCTCATTTTCGTAATTGAAGCTCGGAGACTATTAACAAAAGGATGCCAAGGGTATTTAGCTAATTTACTGGATACCTGGGTGACTGCAGCGGGAATTTAACAAATTCCAGTTGTGAATGAATTTTCAGATGTATTTCCGAAAGAATTACCAGGACTAAATTTTCAAATGTATTTCCGAAAGAATTACCGGGACTACCACTTGAACGGGAGATAGAATTTGAAATAGAAGTATATCTGGGAATGGATCCTATTTCTATTCCCCCGTATCGGATGGCTCCTGTAGAGTTGAAAGAATTAAAAATTTAGTTGCAAGAATTGTTAGGCAAGGGGTTTATTAGACCCAGCAGCTCACCGTGGGGAGCACCTATTCTATTTGTGAAAAAAAAAGGATAGGACCTTGCGAATGTGCATCCATTATAGGCAATTGAATAAGGTGACAGTGAAGAATAAATATCCATTGCCTAGAATCGATGACCTGTTCGACTAGTTGCAAGGTGCGGGTTGGTTTTCAAAGATTGATTTGCGGTCTGGATACCATCAGTTGAGAATGCAGAAAGAGGATATATCGAAGACTGCTTTTCGGACACGCTACGGGCATTATGAGTTCTTAGTGCTACCTTTTGGCTTAACTAATGCACCCGCAGCCTTTATGGATTTAATGAATTGGGTGTTTAAGTTGTATTTAGACAAGTTTGTCATTATATTTATTGATGATATACTTGTCTATTCTAAAAGTCAAAAGGAGCATGAAGAACATCTTCGGGTGGTACTACAGACTCTGAGGGAACATAAATTATATGCTAAATTGTCAAAATGTGACTTTTGGTTCAGAGAAGTATGTTTCCTTGGGCATGTGATTAGTGAAGAAGGAATCAAAGTGGATCCAAAGAAAGTGGAGGCGGTGCTAAATTGGCCTCGCCCTACAAATGTTACTAAGATCCGGAGTTTTCTAGGTATGGCTAGGTATTATAGGAGATTTGTGAAGGATTTTTCCAAGATTGAAACTCCTTTAACTCGGTTGACTCGAAATGACGTAAAATTTCAGTGGGACGATGCTTGTGAAGAGAGTTTTCAGAAACTCAAAACATGTCTCACATCTGCTCTGGTATTGGCTCTACCATCAGGGACGGGGGGATTTGCAATATATTGCTATGCTTCCTGAGTGGGTTTGGGTTATGTACTTATGCAAAATGGAAGGGTAATAGCTTATGCTTCCAGACAATTGAAGAAGCATGAGGTAAATAATCCCACCCATGACCTGGAAATGGCTGCTGTAGTCTTTGCATTAAAGATTTGGAGACATTATCTTTATGGTGAAAAGTGTGAAATCTACACTGATCATAAGAGTCTCCAATATATTCTACAGCAGAAAGATCTTAATTTGCGACAAAGGCGATGGATGGAGCTGGTAAAAGACTATGATTGCCAGATTTTATACCATCCACGAAAAGCAAATATTGTTGCTGATGCTCTAAGTCCCAAATCTATGGGGAGCTTATCACATATTGTGGTGGAACGCAGGCAAATTGTTAAATCTCTGCAGGATTTATTCGATATGGGAGTGCAGTTAGAAATAACTGCTTCTTCAACATTAATTGCATTCTTTTAGGTGAAGCCTTTGCTGCTTAATGAAATCGAGGCTTCACAGGATCTAGATCCACAATTAGTAAAGCTTAAAGAGGATGTCCAATCAAGAAAGTCATCGAAGTTCCGGTTAGATGGTGGTGTCCTTAAACAGGGAGACCGTTTGTGTGTACCGGAGGTGAATGGAATTCGAGAAAGAATTTTATAAGAATTCCATTATGCACCTTATAGCCTTCATCCAGGAATAACCAAGATGTATCACGATGTGAAAAAATATTATTGGTGGCCTGGAATGAAGAAGCAAATAGCAGAGTATGTGTCAAAGTGTTTATCCTGCCAATAGGTCAAGTTCGAGCATCAAAAACCTACTGGCCTGCTCCAGCAAATTGAACTTCCTGCATGGAAATGGGAGCAAGTTACTATGGACTTTGTCGTAGGGTTGCCTCGAGCTGCACGTGGGTATGATTCTATCTGGGTGATTGTTGATAGACTTACAAAATCAGCCCACTTCTTGGAGGTAAACACAACATATTCTGCTGATCGGTATGCACAGGCTTATATTGATAATATTGTGAGACTTCATGGAGTCCCTACCACCATCATATCCGATTGGGGACCACAATTTACTTCCCGATTTTGGCAGAAATTTCAAGAAGCTTTAGGAACTCAATTGAGTTTCAGTACTACCTGCCATCCCCAAAAGGATAGACAATCTGAGCGGATGATATAGACATTGGAAGATATGCTCAGATTATGTGTTCTTGACTTTGGAGGCAGTTGGGATAAATATTTGCCATTGGTGGAATTTGCTTATAATAATAGCTACCACTCCACCATTGGTATGGCGCCTTATGAAGCATTATATGGTCGAAAATGCAGGTCACCAATCTGTTGGGTGGAACCTGGAGAGAAACAATTGGAAGGACCTGATTTAATTTGTGAGACCATGGAAAAGGTGCCTTTGATCTGGGAGAGAATGAAAACAGCTTTTAGCTAACAGAAAAGCTAAGCTGATCCGAAAAGAAAAGACGTGCAATTTGCTGTCGGTGATCATGTTTTCTTAAAAATCTCTCCTATGAAAGGTGTTATGAGATTTGGTAAGAAGGGTAAGCTGACACCAAGATATCTAGGGCCATTCGAGATTTTGGAAAGAGTTGGGAATGTGTCCTACCAACTTGCCCTTCCTCCAAGTCTTAGTCATGTACATTCGGTATTCCATATTTCTATGCTGCATAAATATGTACCGGATCCATCCCATGTCCTCTCTTCACAAATGGTGGAAATTGATAAAACCTTGAAATATGAAGAGGTTTCAGAAAAGATCCTGGATAGGCAAATCCGGAAATTACGGAGTAAAGAGATTTCTATGGTCAAAGTGTTGTGGCAGAATTACAATGTGGAGGAGTGTACGTGGGAAAGCGAATCTGAAATGAGATAGAAGTATTCGTACTTGTTTCAGGATTAAACTGATAAGTTCATTTTAAATTCAAGGATGAATTTATTTTTAGGGGAGTAGAATGTAACATCCTAGAAATTAGCTTTAGTTAGGTAGTGAATTTTAGAATTTTAATTCGAAGTTGATATTAAAGATTTGCATAAAATTTTTTTTCATAGCATTTGAATATATGAAAAGTATAAGAAACCTAAGTAAAACCAAAGAGAAACATAAATGAAACCATAGTGAAACCATATATAACCAAATTGTAAACGTACTTAAAGTACCATATTTTCTGAAATTCGTTTAGTAAAATTTATAATTTTTGAATAATAATCTAAAAGTGAATAAATACATTAATTAAAGCTTAATTAAGTTTAATATTAATATTTAAAAATGCATGGAGAAGGACCAAACTGTAAATTTGCAAGGACCAAATTGCATAACTTAAAAAATTGGAGGACTAAACTGTAATTTGGCTAAAAACCTGCCCATATAACAGATTTCTCCAGAATTTTCTGTACAAAAATCAGATTTTCTCCCCTTCCTTCTCCTCTTGGCCGAACCTCTCTAGCCCCTCTTCTCCATTTTTTTTTCTTTCAATTTTCTTTAGAAAAAATCATTGCAAACCTATAGCTAATAACCTCTTTCATCATCCAAATTACTTCCCACCAAGAATTAAGCAAGAAATTGAAGAAGTGGAGATTGGAAGAAATCTGCCATTTTAAGAAAAGCAAGGTTAGTCCACTTTTCTTGATTCTAATCCATAGAAATAGATGTTAGTGAATGGAAAAGATGATTTAGTATGAGAATTATGTGATAGATTAGTGTATTTGGCATGGAAACTTTATAACTCTTCAAATGCACCTCAAATCAAATTGTTGTTAAAACTTTGAATTCACCTAAAAAGACTTAAAAATAGTTAAATCTGATGCTTAAGGAATGGATTCCAGCAATTGGAATCATTGAATTTGAAGAAAAATACATAGGTTGCTTAAAATCATCAATTCTGCCCATATGTTCAAAGTCCCACTTCAAGGCTGTTTTTTTTCAATTTTATTGCTTAAATGTGTTAGTTTAGTATCAAATAACATGGAAATAATCTTAGTTTGAATTATAGAAACTCCCTTGAAGAAACCATGCTTGGCCGAACCATAGGAGGCAGAATTGCCTTTGTTTATGCTTGCTTTTTTCATGATTTTCCATGCTGAAATGAACCCTTTGCTTGGCCTTTAAATTCCAAATGAGTTGTGGAATATATTGTTGGCAATGTGAATTTATGTAGGGCAATTTGGGCTTCTTCCAATTTGCCCCAAAACTCTTCTAAAATGCAACCAAAGTCATGCCCACCAAGTGTTTCATAAAATGTCCCAAAGAAAATCCATGAACAAATACCAACCAATGCTTGCTACAAATTTGCCAAGAAAATACCTAATATGTAAATTCCATAATATATCATCCCTAAAGTAATAAATAGGTTATGTATGCCTAAATTGCTAATAAACATAAATGTAGTTAAATTAAACTAAAGAATTAAAGAAAACAAATTAAATGCTCAAAACAGAAAAATAAACATAAATCATGCATTTTATGCTATTAGTTTAAGTATTCTCAATAATGTTTATTATTAAAACAATGTATTTTGCTTCTTTAGCTTCTAAGGATCAAGAAAAGGAGGTTGAGGACTAAGGGATAAAGCTTCGGGTTCCATCTTTCATTGGTGAGTAATATATGCATATGTATATATATGTTTATGCCAAAATGAACTTATACCCTTATATAATATTTGCTTGTGAAATGCTCCTTGATGATCCTTTTGAACCTGAATTGCTTCCTTTTCATCGATTCTTTCTTGCTTTGGAATACCTTATTGCTTATATTGAATTTTTAATTGTTCATGGCAAACCTTTGAAACCTATTTTGCTTCTCTATAATTACATTGTTCAGCTTTGTAGCACCTTGTGATATGTTCGAATGACTTTGATTCTTTAAATGAACTTATGTTGGTTAATTCCCTTTCTTTGAATTTAATTATCGAGCAAACCCTGTGATTTGATTGGATATCAAATGACAGAGCTACTCATCTGATGGAGTAGCATAAATTTTGCATCAGACATTATGCATAATGAATTATAAACCCGAGCTAAGGAGGGTTAAGCCCCTAGCCATATAGTCTAATCAACTATAGGTGGGTAAGGCATGCTACCAAGATAGTAGCCTTTGCTTATTATAAATTTGTGATTAAGTGAATTCTGTCATTTGAGAACCAATATGATTGTCACCTTTACTTTCATGCCTTTATTTAAACTATTGCTTCTCTTTGCTCTTTTATTCTTTTCTATTTTGTATATGTATGTATGCATATATTATTCACTGGAATTTTATCTCATCATTTTAGTGGTTTATAAATTTTCAACTAGTGAGTAGACCAGTGGTTCCAGCAAAGCTTCTCCCTCCTGCATGGAACCTATAATGTAATATTCATATTTATTTTGATGGTTGCAAATATTAGAAACTCCATGGTACTTGGTGGTTTAGTATAGTTTAGACTAGGATTTGTAATAAATATTAAATGTATAAATTATATGTAAATTAAATGAATATTAATGAATATCAGAATGTTTATTGTATTTTTGTGGATGCTAATTGTTTAATATAACAATCCGGGGTTCTATGGGTTTAGGTGGCTTTAGGCTTACCCAATCCCTAGGACCGTCCATCCCTAGAATGGGATGTGACAAATTATTATTGCCAGTTGTAAAGGAAAAGATTGAAAAAATTCAGCAAGAAATGACAAAAAGAAATCTGTACTAAAATTCCCAATGCTTTTTGGGATAGACAAATGCATGTGGTAAAACTGCCATATGAGCCTAATTTTGATGAAAAGCATATTCCCACTAAGGCTAGGCCTATTGCAATGGGTCCTAGGCACTTAGAAATTTGTAAAAAAGAAATTGCTGAATTAGAATCCAAAGGACTTATTAGAAAATGTCACAGTCCTTGGAGCTGTCCAACATTTTATGTAGAAAATGCTGCTGAGTTGGAAAGAGGAGTACCTAGACTTTTATTAATTACAAGCCTTTGAACAAAGTACTAAGATGGATTAGGTACCCATTACCTAATAAACAAGATCTTTTAAACAGGCTTTCTGAAGCTTGTATATTTTCAAATTTTGATATGAAGTCTGGATATTAGCAAATCTAGATAAATGAAAAAGACCATTATAAGAGGGCATTCACAATTCCCTTTGGGCATTATGAATGGAATGTTATGCCCTTTGGATTAAAAAATGCTCCTGCTGAATTTCAAAAAATTATGAATGATATTTAATGCTTATTCAGCATTCACCATCATCTATATTGATGATGTATTAATATTTTCTAATAATCTAAATCAGCATTTTAAACATTTAAATATCTTTATAAAGATTATTAAGAAAGCAAGATTAGTTGTGTCGACAAAGAAAATTAAACTATGTCAAACAAAAGTTAGATTTTTAGAACACAGTATAGAAAAGGGCACTATTATTCCGATAGATAGAGCCATTCAATTTGTTGACAAATTCCCTGACGAAATAAAAGATAAAACTCAATTACAAAGATTTTTACAAAGTCTAAATTATGTGGCAGATTTTTATAAAATCTTGCTAAAGATGCTAAACCTTTATTTGAAAGGTTAAAAAAGAATCCTCCTGACTGGTCTGAGGCTCATACATTACCCGTACAAAAAATTAAAGCCAGAGTCAAAGAACTTCCTTGTTTAGCTATTCCTCATCCTGAAGCTTTTAAAATCATTGAAAATGATGCTTCTGACAAAGGATATGGAGGAATCCTTAAGCAAAGAATAAATAATAAAGAACAATTAGTTAGATATACATCTAGCATTTGGACTGGTCCTAGAGTAAATTACTCTACTATTAAAAAAGAACTATTATCTATAGTTCTATGTGTTCAAAAATTTGAATCATATCTATTAAATAAAAAATTCCTTATTAGAGTAGATTGCAAATTTGCTAAAGATATCTTATTAAAAGATGTAAAAAATATAGTATCAAAACAAATCTTTGCTAGATGGCAGACTATATTATTTGTTTTTGATTTTGATATAGAATTTATCAATGGTAATACTAACTCATTGCCTAATTTTCTAACTAGAGAATTTTTGATAGGCAATGAGTTCAAAGGGAAAGGGACCAGCAACTCCCTCTAAAAAGACTTATGAGTCCTTAATGGGTGATTATATTCCTAAAGATTGCCTGAGAGAAGATGCTTATAAAATTAGCATCCAAACTACTTCTGATAAGGAAAATTTATATCCTTATATTCCAATATCTTATTATTTTTTGCTCATAATTGATGCTAAGCATGCAAGATTAACACCTTATGAGGTGGCAGACATTTACACTAGACACTTCTCAACCATTCCTATTATGGAGCAGCCTACACACCATGGTCTAAGAATTCAACATCAAGAGGATGAGTATGACAAGGGAGGCAAGGATCAAATTCAAGAGGTTTCTAATCTAATCAGCATGCCTCAAGGACCTATAACCAGATCATGGGCCAAGAAGATTCAACAAGCTTTAATTTGTCATCTACAAGATTTGGTGAATTCGGCTTGTAGTGGGTTGCAAGGACACCAAGGTTTTGAAACAATTGCAGCTCAATTTCACTACAACTTAACTCAAGTCTAAATTCATAATGGGCTTACTTAAGTTTGTGTTTAGTTATAAGCCTTGATACAGAACCTCCAAGAATAAGCTTGAGAACCCCTTTATGTATTTGAACCCCCAAAGTATTAACTTGAAAACCCCAATAATTCAATCATATTCTGTCCAAAAACACACAGCCAAGGCTTATTAATAGCCTTTACAAAGAAAACCCTAATGAGCAAGTTCCCATTAAATGACAAGAGTTGACAAATCAAACTCTAAGATTAAAAACTAATCTGATTTTATTAAAACTAATTAAATCTAGCCCATAACTAATATGGCCCATTACAAACTTAATTAAACCCATTAGTAACTTGGACTTGAATTAAGCTGTAAGGAACTTGGGCTGTATTTGCTCCAAAGCTTTGGTGTCCTTGCAAACCCTCACTAGCCAAATTCACTAAGCCTTGTAGATGATGGATTAAGGCTTGTTGAAGCTTCTTAGAACGAGATCTTGTTATAGGTCCTTGAGGCATACTGATTGGACTAGAAACCTCTTGAACTTTATCCTTGCCTTCTTGATCTCTCTCATCTTCATGATGTTGAATCTGCTCCACTTGGTGTGTAGGCTGATCCATAACAAGCCTTGTTAATTGGGGGCAATTATATGTGTTAATATTTGTCATAATGGGCTGTCCAAACTTGTTAATTTAAAAGCCCATTAGTTTGAGTTTGTTTATTTTAGTTTATGTTTTTTAGGTCTACAAAAGGCTATATATGGCCAAAAAAACGTGTTTTAGAAAAGAACTTTTGGATGAATGATAAAAACAAACCTAAAAGCTGTTTTGCTTTTGTCTTTGTGTTCTTGTGTAGAATACATGCTTAAGGAACATTCAAGTAGACTGATCATCTTCTTGTGGAGTGTTTCCAATCTGGAATTCAGAAATGAGTTTTCTTTCTTCTAGATCTTTGATCATCTTTCTAAGCAATCTAATTTTTACTTAGGGGTTGAGACTAAATTGGCTATTGGGGTTTTCAAGTTAATGTTGTGGAGGTCCGTAATTATCAAAGGGGGTTCTCATGCTTATTCTTGGAGGTTCCGTATCATTTGGTACTAGAGCCTTGGCTCTAGATCAAATTTTATCCTTAAAAATTTTGTGTTTTTGATTCTAATTTCTAGTGTTTTCTTTGTTCTTTTCACTTGGGATATTATTTTCTCTTTGAATTCTGCTCTTGTTAGTTTGTTTGATCTTATTTCTTTTGATCAAATCTAGTGTTTGCAAATCAGATTTTGGTGTTTGTAGTTTAAAAATAAATAAATACGTCCAAAAAAAATTTGCTGTTCAAAAGAAGACAAAAAAAAAAAGAAGTGAAAAAAATATTTAGAAAAAAAAGGTTGATTAAAAAAAAAAAAGAAATTTGGAGGTTTGGGCTTTAGATCTTCCTAATTAGATCTGAATTATGCCTGATTCTTGAAATTCTAGTCTTATCTTTTGTTGTGTTTACCATTTATTAAATTTTCTTGTTTTAGCCAAATTGCTTCAAACTTGTTTTGAAAATTTCATATTTGGAATTCTACACAATTCCAGCTATTTGATTTGTTCTAAAGTGTGATTCACCTAAGAACATAAAAGAATTAGCTAGAGTGGTGTGAGGAAAGCCGTGAGCGAAATTAATTTCTTAAGTGATACATGAGTGACCATCCCCATCTTTTGAGTATAAACATGTGAGGGAGTGCTTGTGAGGTTTCTAATACATATTCTTTTTTTTTTCTTTGTTTTCTAACCTCTTTATTGCAGCAATGTCACACGAAAGTGGAGAATCTAGTGGTTATGTTGATGAAGCTAGGCTACATGAGGCTCAACAAGGAGAATTTGCACATTTTAATAGGACCATGGAGGTTATGAGGGACACCTTAGAACGAATGCACATAATGTTGCAAGCAGTTGAAAGAGCAACTCCAAACCGCAATGAGGTGCAAAGGGGAGGTAGAAACCAAATACCTCAAGATGACTGGGAAGATGAAGACCTTGGCTACCATGATGATGAAGATGTTCCTATTGTTGGGATGGGCAAGAATAGAGGTAGAGGAGGCCGAGGTTTAGGTAGAGGTAGAGGGAGAAGGCAAGAGAATCCATACTATGGTAGAAACCAAGGTAATGAAGATTTTGTAGATAGGAATTTGGGGAGTATTAAACTTAAGATACCTACCTTTCAAGGTACAATAGATCTAGAGGCTTATTTACAATGGGAAAAGAAGGTGGAGCTTATAGTTGATTGTCACCATTTTAGTGAGGAAAAGAAGGTCAAGCTTGCTGTTTCACAATTTGTAGATTATACCATAGCTTGGTGGGAACAATTAGTGACTAGTCGAAGGAGAAATTTGGAGTACCTAATTAAGACTTGGTATGACCTTAAGTCTACAATGAGAAAGATTTTTGTGCCTAGACATTTTCATAGGGAACTTGTGTAAAACTTCAAGTTCTTGACAAGGTAGTAAAAGTGTGGATGATTACTACAAGGAGATGGAAATGCTTATGACTAGGGCTGATATAGAGGAGGATAGGGAGACTACCATGGCACGTTTCTTGGCTGGTTTGAACAAAGACATAGCTGACTGAGTTGATTTGCAACCATATATGGAGTTAGAGGAGATGGTGCACATTACGGTCAAGGTGGAAAAACAACTCCAAAGAAGAGGACCAGCAAGGTATGTTTCTAAGCCTTTTTCCAACTCTAATTCTACATGGAAAAAGGATGGAAAGGGTGAATTTAATGGTGGAAACAAGGCTGCATATGACATTGCAAAAGGAAAGGCAGATTCGAATTCCAAAGAAAAATCCAAACCCAAAGAGCCTAAGGGGAGAAATAGAGATATTAAGTGTTGGAAGTGCCAAGGAGTAGGTCATGTAAGTAGGGAGTGTCCTAATAGATGAACTATGGTCATTAGGAATGGAGAAATAGTGACAGATGATGAAAGGGGTAGCAATGATAGTGATGAGGAAGAGATGCCCGAATTAGAGGATTGTACCGGAGGGAGCATAGAGGAACCAATAAAAGGTGATTTACTGGTCACAAGGCGTGCTCTTAGTACTCAATTGAAGGAGGAGTGTCATAAGGAGCAAAGGGACAACTTGTTTCATACAAGGTGTCATGTTCAAGGCAAGGCTTATAGTGTGATAATTGATAGTAGGAGTTGCACCAATGTAGTGAGTACACTTTTGATTAACATGTTGGGGCTACCTACTATACCACACTCACGTCCATATAAGCTCCAATGGCTTAATGATTGTGGCGAGGTAAAGGTGAATAGACAAGCCATGATTTCATTTTCAATTGGAAAATATCATGATGAGGTGTTATGTGATGTAGTGCCTATGCATTCTAGAGAAATATTGCTTGGGAGATCATGGCAATTTGACCAAAGGGCTATACATGATGGATACCTCAATAGATATTCATTTACCAAGGATGGTAGAAAGACAATCTTAACACCACTTTCCTCAAAAGAAATGTATGGAGACCAATGTAAAATGGAAAGGATGAAAGTTGAGGCTGAAAAGAAAGAAAAAGAGAGTAAACAAAGTGCTTTAAAGAGTGAAAATAAAAAGAGTGAAAAGAAAGAGGGAAGAGAAAAAAAAAAAAAAAGAGCAAATTCAACCTAGAGAGAAAAAAGAAAAGAATGTGAGTTTGTTAGCTAGGTCAAGTGAGGTTAGACATGCTTTATACTACAATCGGCCTATATTTGTACTCTTCAAAAGGGCTTATTTGGCAACTAATGATCTTAACCCATCTTTGAATAGTGTGTTTGTTGATCTTTTGCAGGAATTTGAAGATGTGTTTCCAAGGACATGCCCAATAGTTTACCACCAATTAAAGGCATAGAACACCAAATTGACTTCATTCCTGGAGCTTCTATATCTAATAGACCTGCATATACAATTAAGACAAAGGAGATACAAAAACAAGTGGAGTTACTTGCTAAGGGGTATGTGAGGGAAAGTCTTAGTCCTTGCTCAGTTCCTATTATTCTTGTGCCAAAGAAGGATGGAACATGGAGGATGTGTGTGGATTGTAGAGCCATCAATTAATCACTGTAAAGTATTATCATCCTATTCCTAGATTAGATGACATGCTTGATGAGTTATGTGGTTCTTGTTTGTTCACCAAAATTGATTTGAAATCTGGTTATTATCAAATTCGAATGAATGTTGGAGATGAATGGAAAATAGCATTTAAGACTAAATATGGGTTGTATGAGTGGCTTGTTATGCCATTTGGTCTTACTAATGCACCTAGCACATTTATGTGATTGATGAACCATGTGTTGCATGAGTACTTTGGTAAATTTGTTGTTGTTTATTTTGATGATATTTTGATTTACTCTAAGTGCTTGGATGATCATGTTATATATGTACGTCTTGTATTAGACATACTAAGGCATGAAAAGTTGTATGCTAACCTTAAAAAGTGTAGTTTTTGCATGGAAAGGGTTAACTTTCTTGGTTTTGTAGTGTCTAGTCAAGGTATTGAGGTTGATGAGGAAAAGGTTAGGGCTATTAAGGAGTGGCTGAGACTTAAAAATGCTAGTGAGGTAAGGAGCTTTCATGGGCTTGCTAGTTTCTATAGGAGATTAATTAGAGATTTCAGCACTATAGCTTCACCTTTGAATGAGTTAGTTAAGAAAAATGTTGAATTTGTTTGGGGTGATGCACAAGAACCTGCATTTAATGAACTTAAGGATAAATTGTGTAATGCACCTTTGCTTGCTTTACCTAACTTTGATAAGACTTTTGAGATTGAATGTGATGCAAGTGGTATAGGGATTGAAGCTATTCTAATGCAAGATCAAAAGCCACTAATGTACTTTAGTGAGAAGTTAAGTGGGGTAGCCTTGAAGTATCTAACATATGACAAGGAATTATATGCTTTGGTTCGAACTTTTCAAACATGGCAACATTACTTGTGGCCTAAAGAGTTTGTGATACACACAGACCATGAAAATTTAAAGCATTTGAAGGGTGAAGACAAGTTGAACCGTAGGCATGCCAAATGGGTGGAATTCATAGAAACATTCCCATATGTGCTTAAATACAAGCAATGTAAAGAGAATGTGGTTGCTGATGCATTGTTAAGAATGTACACTTTGCTTAATTCTCTTAGTGCTAAATTGTTGGGTTTTGAGCATATTAAGGAGTTGTATCTTCATGATGATGATTTTGGTGATATATATGCATCTTGTGATAATAGGACTATTTCGGATGACTTTTACTTATTTAATGGTTTCTTGTTTAAGAAAAATAGATCGTGCATTCCTAAGTGTTTTATGAGAGAATTATTGATTAAAGAAGCACAAGGAGGAGGCTTAATGGGGCATTTTGGGGTAAATAAGAACTGAGATATGCTATTAGAACATTTCTTTTGGCCTAGTATTAAGCATGATATGCATAAGATTTGTGAGCAGTGCATAACATGTAGAGAGGCTAAGTCTAGGTTGAAATCGCATGGGTTATATACACCATTACCTGTTCCTAGTGAACCTTGACTGATTTGTCTATGGATTTTGTGCTTGGATTGCCTAAAATTAGGAAAGGCCATGATAGTATTTTTGTTGTGGTTGATAGATCTAGTAAAATGGCTCGTTTTATACCATGTCATAAAACTGATGATATAAATACTTAGCTAAACTAGGAATAGTTAGTTTTGTGAGAATTTTCTCAACTTTGGTTCTTACTTGAATCAATAATTCAAACTTCCTAAAGTTAATCACTTTGTTTTTTTCACAATATACCAAGGTTCTTTGACACAAGTTCATCATTAGGTTGAGGTTTTCCTTATAAACTTGATTTGGCTTTCCAAAGGAGTCACTTCAAAGCGTAAAGGTATTAGGTCTCAAAGCAGGTTGTTTAGGGTTCATATCACAAAACCTGATTCAAGTTCAGATTCATCAAATTCCTCTGCACTAAAAGAGGAATGTGAAGGGAATTGTGATTATTATAAAGCCTTATATCAAATAAATGGCTTATGTGAATACTAAAGAAGAGGATATGATTTTGGATCTTATAGATCAAATTCAAGATGGAGAAGAGAAAAAGAAGCAAATACATAAATATTTGTGAATTTATCAATCAAAAGAAATTGCTTCTTCATAAGATCCACTGGAAAAGAAGCTTTCTAAAAAATTAGACAAACCCTATGATCTTAAGGAGATTATGGATAGGGTTAAAAATGCTAAAAAAATTCAAACTGGAGAGCCTACAATTAATGAGTTGAAGGCTAAAATTAATTCTGTTAAAACAAAATTAAAAGAATTAAAAGATAAAGTTTCATTCTTAGAATTAATTAAGAAAGAAGAATTAGAAGGAGAAGAAGAAGAAGAATTTGCTCTTAATAGGGCAGAAAGAGATCCATTAAATGGAGATGAGATTAATTAACTCCATTTTTTAAATTTAGTGGATCAAGTTATAACTCATAAATGGCAAACTTATATTACAGTGGTTGTCAATAAGGAATTTATCTTTAAAATAGTTGCCCTTGTTGATTTAGGAGCATATTTAAATTGTATCAATGAAGGTATTGCTCCTTCTAAATTCACTAAAACTATTATAGTATTAAATACAGTAGATGGTTCAAGATTAAGGATTAAATATAAATTATATAATGATGCTGTATGCAATAAAGGAATATGCTTTCAAATACTATTTATAATGGTTAAAGGATTATCTCATCCTATTAAATTAGGAAATCCTTTTTTGCATATGTTATATACCCTATATAAGAAATTTTTGAACAGGGAATGACATCAAAAAAGGAGGGGGGAGTAATACATTTCTTTTTTTATATCTCAACTGAGATTAAAAGAGATTGATATTTTTCAAAATAAGATTAAAAAATAAAGAAAAATTTCTGGTTTCTTTATCATAAGAAGTCAATCAAAAGAAAATTGAAGAGCAATTATTATTGCCAGCTATAAAAGAAATGATAGAGAAAATTCAGCAAGAAATGATTAAAGAAATTTGTGCAAAGATTCCCAATGCTTTTTGGGATAAGCATAAGCATGTGGTAAAGTTACCATATGAGCCTCATTTCAATGAAAAGCAGATTCCCACTAAGGCTAGACCTATTGCAATGGGGCCTAGGCACTTAGAAATTTGTAAAAAGGAGATTGCTGAATTAGAAATCGAAAGGACTTATTAGAAAAAGTCATAGTCCTTCGAGTTGTCCAGCATTTTATGTACAAAATGCTATTGAGCTGGAAAAAGGAGTTCTAAGACTTGTTATTAATTACAAGCCTTTGAATAAAGCCTTAAGGTGGATTAGGTATCCATTACCTAATAAAAAAGATCTACTAAATAAGCTTTATGATGCTGGTATATTCTCAAAATTTGATATGAAATCTAGGTACTGGCAGATCTAGATAGATGAAGGAGATTGCTATAAAACAGCATTCACTATTCCTTGTGGGCATTATGAATGGAAATATTATGCCTTTTAGATTAAAGAATGCTATTTCTGAATTTTAGAGAATAATGAATGACATATTCAATGCTTATTCAACATTCACCATTGTTTATATTGATGATATACTAGTATTTTCTAGCAATTTAGATCAACATTTTAAACATTTAAATATCTTTATTAAGATTATTCAAAAGTAGGTTTATAGTGTCAGCAAAGAAAATTAAATTGTGTTAAACAGAAATTAGATTCTTAGGACACAACATAGAAAAGGTGACTATCATTCCTATAGATAGAGCCATCCAATTTGCTGACAAATTCCCTTATGAAATAAAAGATAAAATCCAATTACAAATTTTTTTAAGAAGTCTAGCAGATTTTTATAAAAGTCTAGTGGAAGATGCTGAACCTTTATTTGAAAGATTAAGAAAAAATCCTCCTGACTAGTCTCAGGCTCATACTTTAGCTGCTTAAAAAATAAAAGCCAAAGTTAAAGAACTTCCTTGTTTAGCCATTCCTCATCCATAAGCTTTTAAAATAGTTGAAATGGATGCTTCTAACAAAGGTTATGGAGGAATCTTAAGCAAAGAATAGATAATAAAGAACAGTTAGTTAGATACACCTCTGGTATATGGACTGGTCCTAGAGTTATTCAATGCTTATTCAAATTACTCTACTATAAAAAAGGAACTATTATGTATGGTTCTATGTGTTCAAAAATTTGAATATGATTTATTAAATAAAAAATTCTTTATTAGGTAGATTGTAAGTCTGCAAAATATATCTTATTAAAACATGTGAAAAACATAGCTTCTAAACAAATCTTTGCTAGATGGCAGGCTATATTATCTATTTTTTATTTTGATATAGAATTTATAAATGGAAAATCTAACTCTTTGCTTGATTTTCTAACCAGAGAATTTTTGACAGGCAATGAGTTCAAAGGGAAAGGGTTCTACAACTCCTTCTAAAAGGACTTATGAGTCCTCAATGAGTGACTTTACTCTTGAAGATCACCTTAGAGAAGATGCTTATAAAATTAGCATCCAAGCTACTTCAGAAATAGAAAATTTGTATCCTTATACTCCAATTTCTTATTTTTTTTACTTATTATTGATGCTAAACATGCAGGATTAACACCTTATGAGGTGGCAGAAATCCACACCAGACACTTTTCAACTATTCCTAAATCTTATGATTATTATCAAAGAATTTTAGGAGAAACTGGTTCTATAGTCTTTTTAGCTACAAAAAGATCTGAAGGAGAACTTGCTTATAGTAAGTTTATCATTAAAAAAAAATTACTTTGGAAGAATGGGGTAATGATCCTTTTCTTAACAAAGAAATAAGGTATTATTCCCATTATAAAACTTTCAATTATTTGGATTATATGCAAGCATGGACAGGTGCCTTATTATATGACAATAGGTAGTGGACTCAATTTCAGCTTGAAGGACAATCCTATCCCTACATGGTTTATTGATTGGTTCTTTAATTGGGGAATTTTTCCAATAATTCTTTCTAATAAAGTAAGAACTGTTTATGAATAGCTTGTTAATGAAAACAAAAACAAAAAAACCATAGTCTTTCATTTTCTATATGGTATCGAATTCCTTGGATTAAATGGGACTAACAAATTATGAGTAAAAGACACCCAAAATTTGGCGAATCTTTGGACAACATTCCTTGGTTAACAATAAGAGAATTTTAACTAAATGGTGGAATAAATTTAATTTCTTTGATGACTCTTCAATTTATTCAACTAAAAGAATTATAATTCTTGATAAAAAAGAATAAAAAAACCTAATCAAGAATCAGTTCATTTGATACGAACCCTATGTATATTAAACTTGAGACCCAATTATCTTTATGCTTGGAAGCAACTCCTTGGAAAGCTACATCAGATTCTTCCCAAGTCCGCGACCCAAATCCAACCCGTGATAGAGCACCTTAGAATATGATCACCTTTGGATGATGATCTCCACGATGCAATACCAACTCATGAAAGAGAACCTTGGAATAAATATGCACAAAGCAATTAGCTTTGATTGAATGAACTTGATTCAAGCAAGAATCAAAACCAAGAGATCACACTCTTAAGAAAACTGAATTTTATTGATCATAACTTAACTTGATTTTACATGAATGGTTGAGTTTATATAGAGGCTCAACCCTAAATTAGAATTAGCTAAGGATTAGGAAATCTCCTAAATTAGAATCAACTATGGAATAGGAAATCTTTCTAAATAGGGATTGAAGTTTCCTAGTTAGAAATTGATTCCTAAACATATAATAAGCTATAACTAAGTTGGGCTACTAAATATGATAAGTTTTAAGGCCCAAAGCATCTAGAATTAAAGTAAAATAACAAAAATTGAAAAATAAAATGAATTACACAGCTTTAGCTTTCGTTGCGCTCGCAACAGAAGGTTCTCAACTTGCTGTTGTCGCGGTCACGACACCCATTGCCGGTGCGATGCTACCAATTTTAGCTTTTGTGCACTTTCATCTTATGGCCATGTTTTATGCTAGATTCTTCATATATTTGACCTTCCTCCACTTGAATCATTATCACCAAACTTTGATTTGTGTCTTGAATCCCCATTTTGATGAATGATTCATTCTTGCATTCTTGAATTGTGGCAAGATCATCCCACAAGCCTTGAATCATCCCATTTAGTGTTTCCTTGAATTTCTTCATTCTTGCTCTTGTAATGGGACCATTGGGAGGTTGAATTGGATCCTTGCCTTTGTATGCTTCCTTGTTTGCATCATCATCAGTACCTTATTCTAGGACAACGATCATCTGCTAGTTTATTTAGCTTATTTAAAGATCTTTTGGATAATATTCCAAAAGAAGAAATCAAAACTCAATTTCTTTCAGCTTTAGTAGAAAAAAGAAAATCTAGGTCCATTAGTAAAGCTAAATCGAAAGAGAGATGCCATCGTATAAAAGACAAAGACAGCTCAGATGATGAAGATTATATGTCAGAAGACTGTCTACTAATAATTCACTCTTGGGACCCATATGAAATGATCCTTGAGACTTCCTTAGAGGCATGACTTATTTTAGTCCATTATGTCTACTTTTTAAGATTCCTTGCTTATGTAATCAATGATGTAATTATTTTTATGATGTAAGCTCTTACATAGGTTACTAGCTTTTCTTTTCTATTCAAGAAGTTTGTGTTTAATTGTTTAGGCATCAGAAAAATTTTAAGAAGAGGGTTCTAAGAGTTTTAGTATTTAAGAGTGCTCTTTTAATATTTTGCACTGTCTTTTATATGCTTTTGAGTTTTCTTATAATTATATATTTAATCTTTACTTTCTACTTATATTGTTTAGATTATTATTTGATCATATATATTTTAGTTATTACTTTGAAGTATTACTTCTTTTACGCTAGCTTCCCCTACTGGTATGCTCATACTCTTCTTCATTATTGTTTTCTCTCCTTTTGAATTCTTTTCAGCTCAATCTCATAGATTTCTCTAGGTGAAAGTGGTGCAAGAGTTATCTTTCTTCCATCCTTCTTAAAAGTGTATTGACTGGGGTAACCATCATGCACCACACTTCTATCAAATTTCCAAGGGCATCCCAACAACATATGACATGTTTACATAGGCACAACATCAAATAAAATCTCACCTTTATATCAGCCTATTTTGAAAGCAATTAGAACTTACCTTGTTACCCTAACTTCCCCACAATCATTAAGCCATCTCAGTTTATAAGGGTGAGGATGTTTAGTAGTGTGTAACCCTAACTTTTCAACTAAAGTGGTGCTTGCTATATTGGTTACAACCCCCATCTCTAATTACATCACAAACTCTATCTTTTATGAGGCAACTAGTTTGAAATAGATTTTTCCTCTATTGCACATTATCATCATGTTGGATTTGTATGTTCAATGTTCTCCTTGTAACAAGAGATCTCCCACATTCGGCTATTTCATGTTGATTTTTCTCCTCTTCATCACTTGCATCTTCAAGAGGTGGCAACTTCTCTTCTTTAGTCTCCTATTCACTAGCTAAATAATACTTCTCATCATGTAGATAGGTTGCTCTTTTTTTGGACAATCCTTCTTGAAATGACCTACTCCTTGACCTATGCCTTGGATAAAGAAGCCTTGTCACCTTTCCTCTAATTTGATTTGTAAGGTGAATAGTAGGAAGAGGAAGAGGAGAACCAATTCGCATTACCTTTCTTCTTCAATTGCTTCTCAACCTTCAAAGCAAGATGAAGCAAATCTCCAAGCTCCATGTATGGTTGTTGCTTAACCACATTTGCAATTTCCTTATTCAACTCATTGAGCCATTGTAGTCTCATTGTCTTCTTCCACATTAGCTCGAATCATGGCTACCTCCATCTTTTTGTAATATTTCTCAACACTCTTGAACACTTGAGTCAGATTTTGAAGACAATTGTACAGCTCCCTATAGTAGTGATTTGGAACAAATCTTCTTCTCATGATTGCCTTATGATCCCTCCAATCTTCAATAGGGCTTTCTCTATCTCTTCTTCTCTTTTGCTTGGTGTCATCCCACCAAGTAATGGCATACCCATTGAATACAACCACAACAAGCTTTAACTTCTTAAATTGGCATAGTTATGACAATTGAACACCAACTTATTTTTCTTTTCCTAATCCAAGTATGCTTCAGGATCCATTCTTCCATGGTATTTTCAATTTTATACCACCATTATTGTTATCTTGCCTAGCTCAATCTTACTTCTTCTTCCTTATCATTATCACCAACTAACTCATTATCATCTTCATCCTCATCCTGAGCTCTTCTTTGAATTCACCTAGCTTGCCCAAAATATTAAGTGGTTGTCCTCTTGTGATTGAAGCTTCTAGCCAGCCCATTCTTTCAATACTTCTTTGTTTGAGTCAGTCCATTCTATCAATCATGTCCCCATATTTTCTCTTCATGGCTTGCAACTTTTCTATTATGGCTTGGAGTTGATCTATTTCACCTCGTGGATGGTGTCCCACTCATATTTAAGCATAAAAAAAAGTTAACAAAGCAAAGATAATATTTCCTCACTTCACTCCCTCACGTATTTCACCCAAGCAATGTTATCACTCAAGTTCACTCATGTTTGTTTTACACTTAAAGTAATGGCTTTTCTCTAAATGAGCACACTTAGCCTTTTTCCACTCAAATTCTCTTGGCAAGATTAGCTACAAAAATCAAATTAACACAATCTCTACTAAATTACAATGTAAATGATGAAATCCAAGGTTAAAAGACTCAATGAGATAAGAAACTAGAAATCCTAATAGGAAAATAATATAGGAATCCTAATAGGATTAGGAAACCATATTGGACATGAATAAAAGACAATAAATTAGGAAAGTAAAACTAGAATTTGAAAAGGATTAGGAAACCAACTCCTAGCTTATTGTAAAGGGATGCTTAACTTGGTCAACTCCTTATTGAAACCTAAAATCCTTTTGATTCCCCTTAATTTGGTTGGAATTCCAACAATATTCTTATCTCTTTCCTTGTCCTTTCCACTCTAGAATTTTAAATAAAGACTATATATTCCTATATAATTCTAGTTTTTTAATATTTCTCTTCTTTTTTTTTCTTTTCTTGGCTAATTCTTTCTTTCTTTCTTTTTATTCAATTACAGTAAATGATTTTGAAAGGACAAACAATTAAAATTCAACAAAACAAATTGAAGATCAAATACAAGGAGCCAAACCAAATGAGGTCTTCCAGCTTTGTATGGGCAAATCCTCCACCTCTTTTTATTGATTTTTGAATTGGTTCCAAAGGTAGGTATAAGAGAATTTGACCTTCCAACTCTTGAATTTGATGAAGCATAGAGAATAGAAAGAAACAATGATAATTCAAAAAGAAGATAGGAAGCAAAGAGACAAAACTAAAGAAGATAATCACAAGACACCAACAAAGGTAGATGGTTTAGGGTTTTCTTTTTTTTTTTTTTTTTTTTTCTGGCCTAAAACAAAAGTAATGAAATGAAGACAAATAGAATTTAATGAAAATGAACATAAAAAAATTAATGAAAATAGAAAAATAAAACAAAATAGAAAGATATAAAATGATTTAGAGCCTAAGCTCTAATACCAAACTGACATGAAACCCTAGTACATTAACTTGAGACCCAATATCTTTATGCTCGAAAGCAACTCTTTGGAAAGCTAAATTAGGTTTTTTGATACGAACCCCAAGTATATTAAACTTGAGACCCAATATTTTTATGCTCAAAAGCAACTCCTTGGAAAGTCCCCAAGTCCATGACCCAAATTCAACACGTGATAGAGCACCTTGGAATATGTTCAACTTCGGAAGATGAACTCCACGACACAATACCAACTCATGAAAGAGAACCTTGGAAAAATACACACAAAGTAATTAGCTTTGATCATATGAACTTGATTCAAGCAAGAATCAAAAACAAAAGATAGCACTCTTGATACGAACCCCAAGTATATTAAACTTGAGACCCAGTATCTTTATGCTTGGAAGCAACTTTTTGGAAAGCTAAATCAGATTTTTTCCAAGTCCGTGACCCAATTCCAACCCATGACAGAGCACCTAGAAATATGATCACCTTTGGATGATGATCTTCGCAACACAATACCAATTTGTGAAAGAGAACCTTGGAATAAATACGCACAAAGTAATTAGCTTTGATTGTATGAACTTAATTTCAAGCAAGAATCAAAAACAAGAGATAGCACTCTTAAGAAAAACTGAATTTTTATTTATCAAAATCTAACTCCATTTTACATGAATGGTTGAGTTTATATAGAGGCTCAACCCTAAATGGGAATAAAACATAGACTAAGGAATCTTTCCTAAACAAGAATTAAAATTTTCTAGTTAGAAATTGATTCCTAGACAACTAATAATTATAGGTTCAACCCTAAATTGGAACAAAACATAGACTGGGAATCTTTCTTAAATAAGAATTAAAGTTTCCTAGTTAGAAATTGATTCCTAGACAACTCATAATTATAAGTTCAACCTAAATTGGAATAAAACATAAACTAGGGAATCTTCCTAAACAAGGATCGAAGTTTCCTAGTTAGAAATTGATTCCTAAACAAGAAATAAATCTAAACTCGTTTTGGGCTTTATACCTAACATAAATAGGCCCAAAACCCACTAATTACATAAGCACACTTAATTTATTTGAACTTGGGCTTATATCATATTGATAGGGGCCCAAAAACATCAAAAACAAATTAAAGGCCTAGGTACATGCCCATGTTTTGGCCTTCATCCACTTGAATCATTATCACCAAACTTTGATTTGAGTCTTGAATCCCCATTTTGATGAATGATTCATTCTTGCATTCTTGAATTGTGGCAAGATCATCTCACAAGCCTTGAATCATCCCATTTAGTGTTTCCTTGAATTTCTTCATTCTTGCTCTTGTAATGGGACCATTGGGAAGTTGAATTGGATCCTTGCCTTTGCATGCTCTATTGTTTGCATCATTCCCTCCCTCCTCAAGATGATTCATCCACGAATCTCCAACACCTACATCAAATGAAGAAAGATCACTAACATTAAAGGTAGCACTCACATTATACTCACCAGGTAGGTCCAGCTTGTATGCATTGTCATTGATCCTCTCAACTACTTGAAAAGGTCCATCTCCCATTGGATGAAGCTTTGTCTTCCTTTGAATTGGAAACCTTTCTTTTCTCATATGCACCCAAACCCAATTACCCGGTTCGAATACAACACGCCTCCTTCCCTTATCCACTTGGCTTGCTATTTTGTTGATTTTTCTTCTCAATATTCTTGCGCACCTCCTCATGTAGTTTCTTAACCAAATCTACCTTTCTCTTCCCATCCAAACTACTTCTTTCATTACAAGGTAAAGGCACTAAATCCAAAGGGGTTAGAGGATTAAAACCATAAATAATTTCAAAAGGTGAGAAACTAGTAGTAGAATGCACAACTCTATTATAAGCAAACTCAACAATTGGAATGCATTCTTCCCAATTCTTTAAGTTCTTTTGGACAATAGCACGCAACAAAGTTCCTAAAGTCCTATTAACAACTTCAGTTTGACCATCAGTTTGTGGATGACAAGTAGTAGAAAACAAAAATTTGGATCCAATTTTACTCCACAAAGCTTTCCAAAAATGACTTGGAAACTTTACATCCCTATCACTAACAATAGTTTTAGGAATGCCATGCAAACGTACCACTTCCCTAAAGAATAAATTAGCAATGTTGATGGCATCATCAGTTTTATTACAAGGAATGAAATGTGACATTTTGGAAAACTTATCAACCACCACAAAGATAGAATCTTTCCCTTTTTTTGATCTAGGCAAACCTAAAATAAAATCCATGGAAATATCAGTCCAAGGGTTACTAGAAACAGGTAAAGGTGTATACAAACCTTGATTCAAAACTTTAGATTTAGCTTGCTTGCACACAACATCTATCACAAATTCTATGTACATCCCTTTCCATTTTAGGCCAATAGAAGTGTTCATGTAAAGTATCTAAAGTTTTAGTGATGCCAAAATGTCCCATTAACCCTCCCCCATGTGCCTCCTTAACAAGCAGTTCTCTTATAGAACTAATAAGTATGCAAAGTCTATTTTCTTTAAACAAAAATCCATCCATTCTATAGAATTTACCAAATGCAAATTTCTCACTTGCTTTGAAAATGCTAGAAAAATCAGAATCATCAACATACAGAGATTTAATATTTTCAAACCCAAGCATTCTTGCATCCAAAGCATTAAGTAAAGCATACCTTCTTGACAATGCATCAACCACAATGTTCTCCTTACCTTTCTTGTCTTTGATCACATATGGAAAGGTCTTAATGAACTCAACCCATTTGGCATGCCTCTTGTTCAACTTACCTTGCCCCTTTAGGAATTTCAAGGATTGATGGTGGATGTGAATTAAAAACTGCTCAGGCCAAAGGTAGTGTTGCCAAGTCTCCAAAGCTCTAACCAAAGCATAGAGCTCATTGTCATAAGTGGGGTACTTCAATGAGGCACCATGGAGCTTTTCACTAAAATAGGCAATTGGCCTTTTTCCTTGTATAAGGACAGCCCTAATACCTACACCTGATGCATCACACTCAATCTAAAAAATATCATTAAAGTTAAGCAAAGCAAGAATGGGTGCCTTACATAGCTTATCTTTCAATGAATTAAATGCATCTTCTTATTCTTTTCCCCACTTAAAAACACAATTCTTTTTAATTACCTCTGTTAGAGGTGTAGCTACGGTGCTAATCTTTTACAAAACATCTATAAAAACTAGCCAAACTATGAAAACTTCTTACCTCACTTACCGATGTAGGAATAGGCCAATTTTTTATAGCACTTACTTTTTCTTCATCAACTTCAACACCTTGAGCACTAACCACAAATCCTAAAAACACAATCCTATCTAAACAAAAAGAACACTTTTTAAGGTTAGCAAATAATTTTTTATTTCTCAACACATCAAGCACACACCTTAAATGTTCTAAGTGTTTATCGATGCTTTTAGAATAGACAAGAATATCATCAAAATATACAACAACAAACTTACCAATAAAATTTCTCAAAACATGGTTCATTAGTCTCATGAAAGTACTAGGTGCATTAGTCAAGCCAAAAGGCATAACTAACCATTCATACAAACCATATTTTATTTTAAAAGCAGTTTTCCATTCATCACCTTCCTTCATTCTAATTTGGTGATATCCACTTTTCAAATCAATTTTGCTAAAGATAGCATAACCATACAACTCATCAAGCATATCATTTAACCTAGGAATAGGATGGTGATACTTTACCGTAATGTTATTAATTGCTTGACAATCAACACACATACGCCAAGAACCATCTTTCTTAGGTACTAGCAAAATGGCATAGCACATGGACTCATACTTTCTCTAACATATCCTTTAGCAAACAACTCCATAACTTGCCTTTAAAGCTTCTTTGTTTCCTCGGGGTTACTTCTATAGGTTAGTCTATTTGGAATCGAAGCACCAGGAATAAAATCAATTTGATGCTCAATACCCCTAATGGGTGGCAATCCATTAGGTATCTCTTCAGGAAAGACATCCTCAAATTCCTATAAAAGAGAAACAAAAACACTAGGCAAAGAAACATTAAGGTCATTAGTGTTAAAATAAAGCTCCTTGTACATGAGTACAAGTATACTTTTCTTTGAAAACCAAACTTCCCCAACATCACTTCCCTTTGCATAAAAGTTCACATGTTTCTTTTTACTTTCAACAATTTCTTTTCCCTCATTTTTCTCACTCGAGCTCACTTTCTTTCCTTTCTTAAGATTTTTCCCACTTTTTTCTTTTGCACTCTTTCTTTCATTTGGTACATCATTTACACTCTTTTTCTCACTCTTGTCTTCTCTCTCCTTTTAAATTCTTTTCAGCTCATTCTCATAGATTTCTCTTGGTGAAAGCGGTGTAAGAGTTATCTTTCTTCCATCTTTCTCAAAAGTGTAGTGATTGGTGTAGCCATTATGCATGCATTACACTTCTATCAAATTGCCAAGGGCATCCTAACAATAGATGACCTGCTTGCATAGGCACAACATCAAATAAAATCTCATCATTATACCTACCTATCTTGAAAGCTACTAGAACTTGCCTTGTCATCCTAATTTCCCCACAATCATTAAGCCATTTTAGTTTATAAGGGTGAGGATGCTTAGTAGTAGGTAACCCTAGTTTCTCAACTAAAGTGGTGCTCGCTACATTGGTTACACTACCCCCATCTATGATTCCATCACAAACTTTATCTTTTACAAGACATCTAGTTTGAAACAGATTTTCCCTTTGTTGCACATTATCATCATGTTGGATTAGCATGTTCAATGATCTCCTTGTGACAAGAGACCTCCCACATTCGGCTATTTCTGGTTTGTTGTCGTCCTCTTCGTCACTTGCATCTTTAAGAGGTGGTATTCTTTCTTCTTCAACTTCTTCTTCACTAGCCAAATAGTACTCCCCATCAAGCATGATCATTGTTCTTTTATTTGGACAATCCTTCTTGTAGTGACCTACACCTTGACATTTAAAGCACATAATATTTCCAAAACTAGAAGGTGTAGCTTTGCCTTTGTTCTTGCTTGGGATGGGTGTCTTTGGAGCTTCCTTGGAATCGGCTCTAGGCTTGGATGAAAAAGCCTTGTCATCTTTTCTCCAATTTGATTTGAATGTTGCATTGTAAGAGGTAAATAGCCAATTGGTACTCCTCTTCTTCAAATGCTTCTCAACCTTCAAAGTAAGATGAAGCAAATCTTCAAGCTCCATATATGTGTAACATCTTAGAAATTAGCTTTAGTTAGATAGTGAATTTTAGAATTTTATTCGAAGTTGATATTAAATATTTGCATAAAATTTTTGCATAGCATTTGAATATATGAAAAGTATAAGAAACGTAAGTAAAACCAAAGAGAAACATTAATGAAACCATAGTGAAACCATATATATACCAAATTGTAAACGTACTTAAAGTACCATATTTTCTGAAATTCATTTAGTGAAATTTATAATTTTTGAATAATAATCTAAAAGTGAATAAATACATTAATTAAAGCTTAATTAAGTTTAATATTAATATTTAAAAATGTATGGAGAAGGACCAAACTGTAAATTTGCAAGGACCAAATTGCATAACTTAAAAAATTGGAGGACTAAACTATAATTTGGCTAAAAACCTGCCCATATAACAGATTTCTCTAGAATTTTCTGTACAAAAATCAGATTTTCTCTCCTTCCTTCTCCTCTTGGCCAAACCTCTCTAGCCCCTCTTCTCCATTTTTTTTTTCTTTCAATTTTCTTTAGAAAAATCATTGCAAACCTATAGCAAATAACCTCTTTTCATCATCCAAATTACTTTCCACTAAGAATTAAGCAAGAAATAAGCAAGAAATTGAAGAAGTGGAGATTGGAAGAAATCTGCCATTTTAAGAAAAGCAAGGTTAGTCCACTTTTCTTGATTTTAATCCATAGAAATAGATGTTAGTGAGTGAAAAATATGATTTAGTATGAGAATTATGTGATAGATTAGTGTATTTGGCATGGAAACTTCATAACTCTTCAAATGCACCTTAAATTAAATTGTTGCTGAAACTTTGAATTCACCCGAAAAGACTTAAGAATAGTTAAATCTTATGTTTAAGGAATGGATTCCAGCAATTGGAATCATTGAATTTGAAGAAAAATACATAGGTTGCTTAAAATCATTAATTCTGCCCATATGTTCAAAGTCCCACTTCAAGACTGTTTTTTCCAATTTTATTGCTTAAATGTGTTAGTTTAGTATCAAATAACATGGAAATAACCTTAGTTTGAATTATAGAAACTCCCTTGAAGAAACCATGCTTGGCCAAACCATAGGAGGCAGAATTGCCTTTGTTTATGCTTGATTTTTTCATGATTTTCCATGCTGAAATGAACCCTTTACTTGGCCTTTAAATTCCAAATGAGTTGTGGAATATATTGTTGGCAATGTGAATTTATGTAGGGCAATTTGGGCTTCTTCCAATTTGCCCCAAAACTCTTCCAAAATGCAACCAAAGTCATGCCCACCAAGTGTTTCATAAAATGTCCCAAAGAAAATCCGTGAACAAATGCCAACCAATGCTTGCTAAAAAATTGCCCAGAAAATACCTAATATGTAAATTCCATAATATATCATCCCTAAAGTGATAAATAAGTTATGTATGCCTAAATTGCTAATAAACATAAATGTAGTTAAATTAAACTAAAGAATTAAAGAAAACAAATTAAATGCTCAAAACAGAAAAATAAACATAAATCATGCATTTTATGCTATTAGTTTAAGTATTCTCAAAAATGTTTAGTATTAAAACAATGTATTTTGCTTCTTTAGCTTTTAAGGATCAAGAAAAGGAGGTTGAGGATTAAGAGATAAAGCTTGGGGTTCCATCTTTCATTGGTGAGTAATATATGCATATATATATGTTTATACCAAAATGAACTTATACCCTTATATGATATTTGCTTGTGAAATGCCCCTTGATGATCCTTTAGAATCTGAATTGCTTCCTTTTCATTGATTCCTTCTTACTTTGGAATACCTTATTGCTTACATTGAACTTCTAATTATTTATGGCAAACCTTTGAAACCTATTTTGCTTCTTTGTAATTACATTGTTCGGCTTTGTAGCACCTTGTGATATGTTTGAATGACTTTGATTCTTTAAATGAACTTATGTTGTTTAATCCCCTTTCTTTGAATTTAATTATTGAGTAAACCCTGTGATTTGATTGGATATCAAATGATAGAGCTAGTCATATGATGGAGTAGCATAAATTTTGCATCAGACATTATGCATAATGAATTATAAACCCGAGCTAGGGAGGGTTAAGCCCCTAGCCATATAGTCTGATCAACTATATGTGGGAAAAGCATGCCACCAAGATAGTAGCCTCTGCTTATTATAAATGTGTGATTAAGTGAAGTCTGTCATTTGAGAGTCAATATGATTGTCACCTTTACTTTCATGCCTTTATTTAAACTATTGCTTCTCTTGCTCTTTTATTTTTTTATATGTATATGTATGTATGCATATATTATTCACTGGGATTTTATCTCATCATTTTAGTGGTTTATAAATTTTCAGGTGGTGAGTAAACCAGTGGTTCTAGCAAAGCTTCTCCCTCCTGCGTGGAACCTATCATGTAATATTCATATTTATTTTGATGGTTGTAAATATTAGAAACTCCATGGTACTTGGTGGTTTAGTATAGTTTAGACTGGGAATTGTAATAAATATTACATGTATAAATTATATGTAAATTAAATGAATATTAATGAATATCAGAATTTTTATTGTATTTTTTTGTGGATGCTAGTTGTTTAATATAATAATCCGGGGTTCTACGGGTTTAGGTGGCTTTAGGCTTATCCAATCCCTAGGACCGTCCATCCCTAGAGCGGGATGTGACAATATGGTTGCAGCTCAACTACATTTGCAATCTCCTTATTTAACCCATTGAGGAACCTTGCCATTGTAGCCTCAATTATCTTCTTCCACATTTGCTCGAATCATGGCTACCTCCATCTCTTTGTAGTATTCCTCAACACTTTTCGACCCTTGAGATAGGTTTTGAAGACGATTGTACAGCTCCCTATGGTAGTGGCTTGGTACAAATCTCCTTCTCATGATTGCCTTTTAAGTCCCTCCATTCTTCTATAGGTCTTTCTCTATTTCTTCTCCTCTTTTGCTTAGTATCATCCCACCAAGTAATGGCATATCCATCAAATACAGCCAAATCAAGCTTCAACTTCTTGGATTCGGTGTAGTTATGATAATCGAACACCAATTCAATCTTCTTTTCCTAATCCAAGTATGCTTCGGGATCTATTCTTCCATAGAATGTTGGAATTTTTAGTTTTATTCCACCATTGCTATTATCTTGTCTAGCTCTTGGCCTTACTTCTTCTTCCTCTTCATTATCACCAAGGGACTCAATTTCATCCTCATCTTCATTCCAAACTCTTCTTTGGATTTGCCTAGCTTGCCTAGGAGCATTGGGTGGCTGTCCCCTTATAACTCAAACTTCTAATCTTTCAATCCTTTCATGCTTCTTCACTCCATTTGATCCAATCTATCATTTGTCCTTCTCTCCATAGCTTGGAGTAAGTCATGCAAGGCTTGGAATTTATCTAGTTCCCCATGTGGATTCCCTTAGGTTCCACTCATCTTGAAGCTGCAAAACAAAGTTAGTAAAGTAGAGAATAGTTTCCTCACTTCACTCGCTCATGTGTTTCACTCAAGTTCACTCATGTTTAGTTTTACACGCAATCAATGGCTTTTCTCTAGATGTGCTCACACTTAGCCTTTTTCCACTCAATTTCTTGCCAAGATTAGTTGCAAAAATCAAATTAATACAATTTTTATTAAATTACAATGTGAATAAAATCCAAATTTTAAAGACTCAATGAAACAAGAACTAGAAATCCTAATAGAACTATGAAAACAATATAGGAATCCTGATGGGATTAGGAAACCTAATGAGACACAAATAAAGATTGAAAATAATTAAATACAAAAGAAAAACCAAAATGAATAAGGAAATAAGAAATTAGAATGAAAATAGGATTAGAAAAGTCAAACCAAAATTTGGAAAGGAGTAGGAAAACAATCTTATCTTGTTTTGGGAGGATGCTTAGACTTTGGTCAAACTCCTTGTAGAATGCTGAAATCTTTAATTCTCCTTGTATATTCTTGAAAATCAGCATCTTTCCTTGTCTTCTTCACTCTAAGAACTAAATAACTTCTATAAATACTCCAAAAAGTCAGATTTCAACACTTTTTGCTTCTTCTTTTCTTTTTGGAAGAATTTTCCTTCTTTTATTTATTTTTTTTTTTTGCTTTTTTTTTAAATTCTGATTTTCTTTACTCTTATTCTTCTTCTTCTTCTTCTTCTTCTTCTTCTTCTTCTTCTTCTTTTTAAGTTCAATTGCAGCAAGTAATTTTAAGGAAAATACTGAACTTAATACAAGATAAATTGAAGATCAAATACAAAAACCCAAACCGAATTAAAGTTGACAATTTAGGAGCTGATTCCTTCCATCTTAACTTCTTGAATTTGAATGATTGCAACAGGTATGACCTTCCAACACTTGATTTTTGATGAAACACAAAGAATAGAAATGGAACAAAAATAATACGAAAAGGTGGGAAACAAAGAGACAAACTAAAGAAAATGATAACAAGACACTAATACGGTTGACGATTTTAGGATATATATATTTTTTAATTTTTGACCAGAAACAATAGCAAACAAAATTAACAAAGTGAAAACAAAGGAATTTAACGAAAAGGAAAAACAGACAGAAAAAAAAAGAAATGAAAAAAAATGGAAAATACAAACGAAATGGAAAGATATAACTTGATTTAGAGCCTGAGCTCTGATACCAAACTGATACGAACCCCAAGTATATTAAACTTGAGACCCAGTATCTTTACGCTTGGAAGCAGCTCCTTGAAAAGCTAAATCAGATTTTTCCCAAGTTTGTGATCCAATTCCAACCTGTGATAGCTCCTTGGAATATGATCACCTTTGGATGATGATCTCTGCAACACAATACCAACTTGTGAAAGAGAACCTTGGAATAAATATGCACAAAGTAATTAGCTTTCATTGTATGAACTTAATTCAAGCAAGAATAAAAAACAAGAGATAATACTCTTAAGAAAAACTGAATTTTTATTTATCAAAACTCCATTTTACACGAATGGTTGAGTTTATATAGAGGCTCAACCCTAAATGAGAATAAAACATAGACTAAGAAATCTTTCCTAAACAAGAATTAAAATTTTCTAGTTAGAAATTGATTCCTAGACAACTAATAATTATAGGTTCAACCCTAAATTAGAATAAAACATAGACTAGGGAATCTTTTTTAAATAAGAATTAAAGTTTGCTAGTTAGAAATTGATTCCTAGACAACTAATAATTATAAGTTCAACCTAAATTGGAATAAAACATAAACTAGGGAATCTTCCTAAACAAGGATTGAAGTTTCCTAGTTAGAAATTGATTCCTAAACAAGAAATAAATATAAACTCGTTTTGGGCTTTATACCTAACATAAATAGGCCCAAAATTCACTAATTACATAAGCACACTTAATTTATTTGAACTTGGTCTTATATCATATTGATAGGGGCCCAAAAACATCAAAAACAAACTGAAGGCCTAGGTACATGCCCATGTTTTGGCCTTCATCCACTTGAATCATTGTCACCAAACTTTGATTTGAGTCTTGAATCCCCATTTTGATGAATGATTCATTCTTGCATTCTTGAATTGTGGCAAGATCATCCCACAAGCCTTGAATCATCCCATTTAGTGTTTCCTTGAATTTCTTCATTCTTACTCTTGTAATGGGACCATTGGGAAGTTGAATTGGATCCTTGCCTTTGCATGCTCTGTTGTTTGCATCAACTCTTAAGAAAACTAAATTTCATTGATAAAAAACTTAACTCAACCCTTAAATTAGAATCAGCTAAGGATTAGGAAATCTTTTTATGCAAGGATTGAAGATTCCTAATTAGAAACTAACTCTTAAATAATAACTAAGGATTGAATTCTAAAAAAGTTAGGAATCCTTCCTATATAAGAGAAGTTGTTTCCTAACTAAAACCTATAATCTAATTAATTAAACTATAAAATTCAGAAGGGCCTTTGACCTAACATAAAATAGGCCCAAAACTAATTAAAACATGAAATTAAGGTAGTTTAAATAACTCTTGAGCTATATACATAACATAGGCAGCATAAACACTAAATAAAACATGATAAATTATTAAAGCCCAAAATGAGTTTAGAATTATTTCTTGTTTAGGAATCAATTTCTAACTAGGAAACTTCAATATTTGTTTAGGAAGATTCCCTAGTCTATGTTTTATTCCAATTTAGATTGAAGTTATAATTATTAGTTGTTTAAGAATCAATTTCTAACTAGGAAACTTTAATTCTTGTTTAAGAAAGATTCCCTAGTCTATTTTTTATTCCAATTTAGGGTTGAACCTATAATTATTAGTTGTCTGGGAATCAATTTCTAACTAGGAAATTTAATTCTTGTTTAGGAAAGATTCCTTAGTCTATGTTTTATTCCCATTTAGGGTTGAGCCTCTATATAAACTCAACCATTCATGTAAAAGGGGTTGGATTTTGATAAATAAAAATTCAGTTTTTCTTAAGAGTGTTATCTCTTGTTTTTGATTCTTGCTTGAACCAAGTTCATACAATCAAAACTAATTACTTTGCTCATATTTATTCCAAGGTTCTCTTTCACAAGTTAGTATTGTGTTATGGAGATCATCATCCGAAGGTGATCATATTCCAAGGTGCTCTATCACGGGTTAGAATTAGGTCACGGACTTGGGGAAAATCTGATTTAGCTTTCTAAGGAGTTGCTTCCAAGCGTAAAGATATTGGGTCTTAAGTTTAATATACTTGGGGTTCGTATCAATTTGGTATCAGAGCTTAGGCTCTAAATCAGGTTATATCTTTCCATTTCATTTGTATTTTCCATTTTCCTTTTTTTTTTTGGTCTATTTTCCTTTTCATTAAATTCTTTTGTTTTCACTTTGTTAATTTTGTTTGCTATTGTTTCAAGTCTAAAATTAAAAAAAAAAAATCCGAAAATTGTCTATCTTTATTAGTGTCTTGTTATCATCTTCTTTAGTTTGTCTCTTTATTTCCTGCCTTTTCATATTATTTTTGTTCCTTTTCTATTCTTTGTGTTTATCAAAAATCAAGTGTTGGAAGGTCATACCTATTGCAATCATTCAAATTCAAGAAGTTAAGAAGGAAGGAATCAACTCCTAAATTATCAACTTTAATTTGGTTTGGATTTTTGTGCTTGATCTTCAATTAATCTTGTTAATCTTCAGTATTTGTCCTTAAAATTATTTGCTGCAATTGAACTTAAAAAAAAAAAAAAAAAAGAAGAAGAAGAAGAAGAAGAGTAAAGAAAATCAGAATTCAAAAAAAAAAAAAAGGCAAAAAAAAAAAAGAAGGAAAATTCGTCCAAAAGGAAAAGAAGAAGCAAAAAGTGTTGAAATCTATCTTTTTAGAGTATTTATAGAAGTTATTTAGTTCCTAGAGTGAAGAGGACAAGGAAAGAAGCTGATTTTCAAGATTATACATGGAGAATCAAAGATTTCAGCATTCTACAAGGAGTTTGACCAAAGTCTAAGCATCTTTCCAAAACAAGCTAGGATTGTTTTCCTACTCCTTTCCAAATTTTGGTTTGACTTTTCTAATCCTATTTTCATTCTGATTTCTTATTTCCTTATTCATTTTGGTTTTCTTTTTGTATTTAATTATTTTCAATCTTTATTTGTATATCATTAGGTTTCCTAATCCCATCAGGATTCCTATAATGTTTTCTTGGTTCTATTAGGATTTCTAGTTCTTGTTTCATTGTGTCTTTAAACTTTCAATTTTATTCACATTGTAATTTAGTAAAAATTTATTAATTTGATTTTTGCAACTAATCTTGGCAAGAAATTAGTGGAAAAAGGCTAAGTGTGAGCACATCTAGAGAAAATCCATTGATTGCGTGTAAAACTAAATATGAGTGAACTTGAATGTCAAAACTACTTGAGTGAAACACGTAAGGAAGTGAAGTGAGGAAACTTTACTAACTTTGTTTTGCAGCTTCAAGATGAGTGGAACCCAAGGGAATCCACATGGGGAACTAGATAAATTCCAAGCCTTGCATGACCTACTCCAAGCTATGGAGAGAAGGAAAAATGATAGATTGGATCAAATGGAGCAAAAAAGCAATGAAAGGATTGAAAGATTAGAAGTTTCAGTTACAAGGGGACAACCACCCAATGCTCCTAGGCAAGCTAGGCAAATCCAAAGAAGAGTTTGGAATGAAGGTGAGGATGAAATCGAATCCCTTAATGATAATGAAGAGGAAGAAGAAGTAAGGCTAAGAGCTAGACAAGATAACAACAATGGTGGAATAAAACTAAAAATTCCAACATTCCATGGAAGAATAGATCCCGAAGCATACTTGGATTGGGAAAAGAAGATTGAGTTGGTGTTCGATTGTCATAGCTATATCGAATCCAAGAAGTTGAAGCTTGCTGTGGCTGTATTTGATGGATATGCCATTACTTGGTTGGATGATACCAAGCAAAAGAGGAGAAGAAATAGAGAAAGACCTATAGAAGAATGGAGGGACTTAAAGGCAATCATGAGAAGGAGATTTGTACCAAGCCACTACTATAGGGAGCTGTAAAATTGTCTTCAAATACTATCTCAAGGGTCCAAAAGTGTTGAGGAATACTACAAAGAGATGGAGGTAGCCATGATTCGAGCAAATGTGGAAGAAGATAATGAGGCTATAATGGCAAGGTTCCTCAATGGGTTGAATAAGGAGACTGCAAATGTGGTTGAGCTGCAACCATATATGGAGCTTGAAGATTTGCTTCATCTTGCTTTGAAGGTTGAGAAGCAGTTGAAGAAGAGGAGTGCCAATCGGCTATCTACCTCCTACAATGCAACATTCAAATCAAATTGGAGAAAAGATTACAAGACTTTTTCATCCAAGCCTAGAGTCGATTCCAAGGAAGCTCCAAAGATGCCCGTCCCAAGTAAGGACAAAGGTAAAGCTACACCTTCTAGTTTTGGAAATATTATATGCTTTAAATGTCGAGGTGTAGGTCACTACAAGAAGGATTGTCCAAATAAAAGAACAATGATCATGCTTAATGGGGAGTACTATTTGGCTAGTGAAGAAGAAGTTGAAGAAGAAAGAATACCACCTCTTAAAGATGCAAGTGATGAAGAGGATGACAACCAACCATAAATAGCCAAATTTGGGAGGTCTCTTGTCACAAGGAGATCATTGAACATGCAAATCCAACATGATGATAACGTGCAACAAAGGGAAAATCTGTTTCAAACTAGATGTCTTGTAAAAGATAGAGTTTGTGATGTAATCATAGATAGGGGTAGTGTAACCAATGTAGCAAGCACCATTTTAGTTGAGAAACTAGGGTTACCTACTACTAAGCATCATCACCCTTATAAACTAAAATGGCTTAATGATTGTGAGGAAATTAGGGTGACAAGGCAAATTCTAGTAGCTTTCAAGATAGGCAGGTATAATGATGAGATTTTATTTAATATTGCGCCTATGCAAGCAGGTCATCTATTGTTAGGACGCCCTTGGCAATTTGATAGAAGGGTGATGCATAATGGCTACACCAATCACTACACTTTTGAGAAAGATGGAAGAAAGATAACTCTTACACCACTTTCACCTAGAGAAATCTATGAGAATGAGCTGAAAAGAATTCAAAAGGAGAGAGAAGACACGAGTGAGAAAAGGAGTGTAAAAGATGTACCAAAAGAAAGAGAGAGCACAAAAGAAAAAAGTGGCAAAAATCTTGAGAAAGGAAAGAAAGTGAGTTCAAGTGAGAAAATTGAGGGAAAAGAAATTGTTGAAAGTAAAAAGAAACGTGTAAACTTTTATGCAAAGGGAAGTGATGTTAGGGAAGCTTGGTTTTCAAAGAAAAGTATACTTATACTCATGTACAAGGAGCTTTATTTTAACACTAATGACCTTAATGTTTCTTTGCCTAGCGTTTTTGTTTCTCTTTTACAAGAATTTGAGGATGTCTTTCCTGAAGAGATACCCAATGGATTGCCACCCATTAGGGGTATTGAGCATCAAATCGATTTTATTCTTGGTGCTTCAATTCCAAATAGACCAGCCTATAGAAGTAACCCCGCAGAAACAAAGGAGCTTCAAAGGCAAATTATGGAGTTGTTAGCTAAAGGACATGTTAGAGAAAGTATAAGTCCATCTGCTGTGCCCGTTTTGCTAGTACCTAAGAAAGATGTTCTTGGCATATGTGTGTTGATTGTCTTGCAATTAATAACATTACAGTAAAGTATCACCATCCTATTCCTAGGTTAGATGATATACTTGATGAGTTGCATGGTTCTGCTATCTTTAGCAAAATTGATTTGAAAAGTGGATATCACCAAATTAGAATGAACGAAGGTGATGAATGGAAATTGCTTTTAAAACAAAATATGATTTGTATGAATGGTTAGTTATGCCTTTTGGCTTGACTAATGCACCTAGTACTTTCATGAGACTTTGAACCATGTTTTGAGAAATTTTATTGGTAAGTTTGTTGTTGTATATTTTGATGATATTCTTTTCTATTCTAAAAGCATAGATAAACACTTAGAACATTTAAGGTGTGTGCTTGATGTGTTGAGAAATGAAAAATTGTTTGCTAAACTTAAAAAGTGTTCTTTTTGTTTAAATAGGATTATATTTTTAGGATTTGTGGTTAGTGCTCAAGGTGTTGAAGTTGATGAAGAAAAGGTAAGTGTTATCAAAAATTGGCCTATTCCTACATCGGTAAATAAGGTAAGAAGTTTTCATAGTTTGGCTAGTTTTTATAGACATTTTGTAAGAGATTTTAGCACCGTAGCTGCACCTCTAACAGAGGTAATTAAAAAGAATTGTATTTTTAAGTGGAGAAAAGAACAAGAAGATGCATTTAATTCATTGAAAAATAAGCTATGTAAGGCACCCATTCTTGCTTTGCCTAACTTTAATGATACTTTTGAGATTGAGTGTGATGCATCAGGTGTATGTATTGGGATTGTCCTTATGCAAGGAAAAAGGCCAATTGCCTATTTTAGTGAAAAGCTCCATGGTGCCTCATTGAAGTACCCCACCTATGACAAGGAGCTCTATGCTTTGGTTAGAGCTTTGGAGACTTGGCAACACTACCTTTAGCCTAAGGAGTTTGTAATTCACACCGACCATCAATCCTTGAAATTCCTAAAGGGGCAAGGTAAGTTGAACAAGAGGCATGCCAAAATGGGTTGAGTTCATTGAGACCTTTCCATATGTGATCAAATACAAGCAAGGTAAGGAGAACATTGTGGCTGATGCACTGTCAAGAAGGTATGCTTTACTTAACGCTTTGGATGCAAGAATGCTTGGGTTTGAAAATATTAAATCTCTGTATGTTGATGATTCTGATTTTTCTAGCATTTTCAAAGCAAGTGAGAAAGTTGCATTTGGTAAATTCTATAGAATGGATGGGTTTTTGTTTAAAGAAAATAGACTTGGCATACCTATTTATTCTATGAGAGAATTGCTTGTTAAGGAGGCACATGGGGGAGGGTTAATGGAACATTTTGGAATCACTAAAACTTTAGATACTTTACATGAACACTTTTATTGGCCTAAAATGAAAAGGGATATACATAGAATTTGTGATAGATGTGTTATGTGCAAGCAAGCTAAATCTAAAGTTTTGAATCAAGGTTTGTATACTCCTTTACCTGTTTCTAGTAACCTTTGGACTGATATTTCCATGGATTTGATTTTAGGGTTGCCTAGATCAAAAAAAGGGAAAGATTCTATCTTTGTAATGGTTGATAGGTTTTCCAAAATGTCACATTTCATTCCTTGTAATAAAATTGATGATGCCACCAACATTGCTAATTTACTCTTTAGGGAAGTGGTACGTTTGCATGGCATTCCTAAAACTATTGTTAGTGATAGGGATGTAAGGTTTCTAATTCATTTTTGGAAAGTTTTGTGGAGTAAAATTAGAACCAAATTGTTGTTTTCTACTACTTGTCATCCACAAACTGATGGTCAAACTGAAGTTGTTAATAGGACTTTAGGAACTTTGTTGCATGCTATTATCCAAAAGAACTTAAAGAATTGGGAAGAATGCATTCCATTTGTTGAGTTTGCTTATAATAGAGTTATGCACTCTACTACTGGTTTCTTACCTTTTCAAATTGTTTATGGTTTTAATCCTCTAACCCCTTTGGGTTTAGTGCCTTTACCTTGTAACGAAAGGAGTAGCTTGGATGGGAAGAGAAAGGCAAATTTGGTGAAGAAACTACATGAGGAGGTGCGCAAGAACATTGAGAAGAAAAATCAACAAGTAGCAAGCCAAGTGAATAAGGGAAGGAGGCGTGTTGTATTTGAACCAGGTGATTGGGTTTGGGTGCATATGAGAAAAGAAAGGTTTCCAACTCAAAGGAGGACAAAACTTCATCCAAGGGGAGATGGACCTTTTCAAGTAGTTGAGAAGATCATTGACAATGCATACAAGCTGGACCTCCTTGGTGAGTATAATGTGAGTGCTACCTTTAATGTTAGTGATCTTTCTTGATACAGAACCTCCAAGAATAAGCTTGAGAACCCCTTTATGTATTTGAACCCCTAAAGCATTAACTTGAAAACCCCAATACTCAATTCGGCAGCAATCCCTAAGAAAGGTTAGAATTCAGATTGCTTAGATAAGATGATCAAAGAATTGGAATAAGGAAAACTTGTTTTTGAATTCCAATTTCGAAACACTCCACAATAAGATGATCAGTCTACTTGAATGTTCCTTAAAGCATGTATTCTACATAAGAACATAAAGATAAAAGCAAACAGCCTTTAGGTTTAATAATTCAATCATAATCCGTCCAAAAACACGTAGCCAAGGCTTTTTAATAGTCTTTACAAAGAAACCCTAATGAGCAAGTTCTCATTAATGACAAGAGTTGACAAATCAAACTCCTGAAGAGCAAGATTAAGAGACTAATATGATTTTATTAAAACTAATTAAAACCAGCTCATAACTAATATGGCCCATTACAAACTTAATTAAACCCATTAGTAACTTGGACTTGAATTATGTTGTAAGGAACTTGGGCTGTACATGCTCCAAAGCTTTGGCGTCCTTGCAAACCCTCACTAGCCAAATTCACTAAGCCTTATAGATGATGGATTAAGGCTTATTGAAGCTTCTTAGAATGAGATCTTGTTATAGGTCCTTGAGGCATACTGATTGGACTAGAAACCTCTTGAACTTTATCCTTGCCTTCTTGATCTCTCTCATCTTCATGATGTTGAATCTGCTCCACTTGGTGTGTAGGCTGATCCATAACATTTCTCCTTTTGATGTAGGTGTTGGAGATTTGTGGATGAATCATTTTGAGGAGGGAGGTAATGATGCAAACAATAAAGCATACAAAGGCAAGTGTTAGAGCAAAATGGTGATTCAAGACTCAAATAAAAGTTTAGTGACAATATTCAAGTGGATGAAGGCCAAAACATGGGCATATACCTAGGCCTTTAGTTAGTTTTGATGTTTTTGGGCCCCGATCAATATGATATAAGCCCAAGTTCAAATAAATAAAGTGTGCTTTTGTAATTAGTGAGTTTTGGGCCTATTTATGTTAGGATCAAAGCCCAAAACGAGTTTAGAATTATTTCTTATTTAGGAATCAATTTCTAACTAGGAAACTTCAATCCTTGTTTAGGAAGATTTCCTAATCTATGTTTTATTCCAATTTAGGTTGAACTTATAATTATTAGTTGTCTAAGAATCAATTTCTAACTAGGAAACTTTAATTCTTGTTTAAGAAAGATTCCCTAGTCTATGTTTTATCCCAATTTAGGGTTGAACCTATAATTATTAATTGTTTAGGAATCAATTTCTAACTAGGAAATTTAATTCTTGTTTAGGAAAGATTTGTTAGTCTATGTTTTATTCCCATTTAGGGTTGAGCCTCTATATAAACTCAACCATTCATGTAAAAGGGGGTTGGATTTCAATAAATAAAAAATTCAGTTTTTCTTAAGAGTGTTATCTCTTGTTTTTTATTCTTGCTTGAATCAAGTTCATACAATCAAAGCTAATTACTTTGTGCATATTTATTCCAAGGTTCTCTTCACAAGTTGGTATTATGTTGCGGAGATCATCATCCGAAGGTGATCATATTCTATGGTACTCTATCATGGGTTGGAATTGGGTCACGGACTTGGGAAAAATATGATTTAGCTTTCTAAGGAGTTGCTTCCAAGCGTAAATATATTAGGTCTCAAGTTTAATATACTTGGGGTTCGTATCACTCCCTCCTCAGGTCCTCGAATCTTGACTTGAGCACTTGGTAGGAAATCCATTGCTTTTATCACCTCTTTTCTTGCATGAAAATCCTTCTTTAAAATCCTAAAAAAGAGAAACAAAACTAAATAAAGAAAATTCAAGCTTATTAGTGTTAGAAAACAAAACATCCTTGATACTTTCTTTTTCAACTATGCTCACTTGTTTTCTCTCTTCACTCTCAATTTTTTTATTTGAACTTTCTATAATTAATTTTCTCTCATTTGAAAGTTCATTTTCTTCCTCACTTACTAATTCTTTCTTTTCACACTCACTGTTTTTCTTTTTACTCTCTTTCTTTATGCACTCTTTGTCCTTTATTTCATTATTTACAATAAACTCAGATTTATTTTCAACAACTAGTTGAGGAGGATCATAGATTGGAGTTTCTTCATGTTCAGTAACTTCTTCAATCTTTAGTGAGGACTTTTCTTATAAGCTCCAAAGGTTTTAAGTCATCTTCATGAGTCACTTCCACAGTTTCATTTTGTACATTGCTTTCCTCCTTTTTGAAACTCTCATCACCTTCATTCTTCCTATTTGACACTTAATTATATCACTACAAGCTCAACAACACCATTTTGTCTTTGAATGTTACTAATGGGCTTAGTTAAGAATGTTAATGGGTTTCCTAAAAGGGTTGGCTGTTCATCATTTAGAATCGACTAATTTTATTTAGTTTTTATTTAGTTCATTATTATTTGGGCTGTTCATGTTAAGTATTAAGCCAAAATTCAGTTTGTTAAAGTTTAGCTAAAGTTAAGTTTAAATTATCTTTAATGCACACCACTAAAGGTAATGCTGACCTTTAATTGTTAGGTATTGATGATTCTAGCTCAAAGGTCAGATATTAAGTTAAGTTTTAATTGTCTTTAATTGTTAGGTATTGATTACCTTTTATTATTAGGATGATAGGTATTAATGGTCTTAAATTGTTGCCTTTTGGCTTTTCCTATTCTTGGGGGGATGATCCAAGATTAAAATGGGCGGATTTTTATAATGAAAATATGAGATTTGAATTATTAATGATAAACCAAAAAGCTGTTGGCTTTTATCTTTGTGTTCTTGCATAGAATGCATGCTTAAAGAAACATTCAAGTAGATTGATCTGTTACTTGTGGAGTGTTTTGAAATTGGAATCTAGAAACTAAGTTTTCTTTATTCTAATTCTTGATCAATTTATCTAAGTAACCTGAGTTCTAACCTTTCTTAGGGGTTGAGACTGAATTGGCTATTGGGGTTTTCAAGTTAATGTTGTGGGGGTCCATAATAATCAAAGGGGTTCTCAGGCTTATTCTTGGAGGTTCCATATCAGTTGAGCTTCTATATAAACTCAACCATTCATGTTAAACAAGAGAAGTTTTGATCAATAAAATTCTGTTTTCTTAAGAGTGTTATCTCTTGTTTTTTGTTCTTGCTTGCATCAATTTCATATAATCAAAGCTAATTACTTTGTGCATATTTAAATCCAAGGTTCTCTTTCACAAGTTGGTATTATGTCGTGGAGATCATCATCCAAAGGTGCTCATATTCCAAGGTGCACTATCACGCGTTGGATTTAGGTTACAGACTTAGGGAAAACCTGGTTTAGCTTTCCAAGGAGTTGCCTCTAAGTATAAAGATATTAGGTTTCAAGTTTAATATACTTGGGGTTCGTATCATCATCCTTTAATAAGGACTCTTCATTTGCATGCTCTAAAGGTATTAAGTCATCTTCATGAGTAACTTCCATAGTTTCATTTTGCACATTGCTTTCCTCTTTTTTGAAGCTCTCATCACCTTCATTCTCTCTTTTTGACACACCCAATTCTGTCACCACAAGCTCAACATCACCATTTTGTCTTTGAAGTTCTTACTCTTTTTTTCTTTGTATCTTCACTTGATCATCATAATTCTTTTTGACAGAGAGGAAGAAGTGTAGTATGCTTGCCATCCTTTCATGGAACTTTGTAGTGATTAGTAGATTTGATATGTTTTGCTTGACTAACATGTATCCATGGCTTTCCAAACAAAACATGTGTGACATTTATTGGTACAAACATCACACCAAACTTCACTTTTATACCTTTACAAAGAGAATGAAACAAAAACTTGCTATTTAATCTTGACATATTTATTCATTCAATACAATGAGTGTGGCATTAGATGCTTTCTAGTGGGCAAATGTCACATTCCACTTTAGGGATGGATAGTCCTAGGGATTGGGTAAGCCTAAAGCCACCTAAACCCGTAGAACCCTGGATCGTTATATTAAACAATTAGCATCCACAAATATACAATAAACATTATGATATTCATTAGTATTCATTTAATTTACATATAATTTATACATTTAATATTTATTACAATTCCCAGTCTAAACTATACTAAACCACCAAGTACCATGGAGTTTCTAATATTTACAACCATCAAAATAAATATGAATATTACATGATAGGTTCCACACAGGAGGGAGAAGCTTTACTAGAACCACTGGTCTACTCACTACCTAAAAATTGTTAAACAACTAAAATGATGAGATAAAATCCCAGTGAATAATATATGCATACATACATATACAAAATAGAAAAGAATAAAAGAGCAAAGAGAAGCAATAGTTTAAATAAAGGCATGAAAGTAAAGGTGACAATCATACTGGCTCTCAAATGACAGAATTCACTTAATCACACATTTATAATAAGCAGAGGCTACTATCTTGGGAGCATGCTTTACCCACATATAGTTGATCAGACTATATGGCTAAGGGCTTAAACCTCTTTAGCTCGGGTTTATAATTCATTGTGCACAATGTCTGATGCAAAATTTATGCTACTTGGTGTTCTCGAGATCTCTCCTTATTACATCAACTTCAATGTTATAGTGATATTGTTTAACAAAAATGTTGCAAATGTCATCCCATGTTCTCTTTTAGGAATCATCCAAATCGACGAACCATCTTAGTGCCATTCCAGTCAAAGATTGTTGGAATAATAGGGCAAGGAGCTCATTGTCCACTCCTACCACATATATTTTAAGATGTGTTTTGAGACAGGAGGTTCCATCAAACTTATCTAAGTTCAGCATCTTAAATTTAGGAGGTAGTCTTGCATTAGGAAATAGACTGAGAGAGCTTATGTTAACCATGTCTTCCACTTTCTTTAGGTTCCTAAGCATCTTTTCTATAGCTTCAACTTTATCCATAAATGCCTTCAGCTCGAGGTTAATTTCCCTCATTTGGAAAGGATCAACTAGGGTGAAATGAACGTGGTAGTGTGGGCAGGTGAGTTAATAGCCATGGGTTGGAAGAGTGGGCTGGTTTTGAGAATAGGTGGTGGTGAAACGGTTTTAGTCATGACCTTTCCCTTATCTTTTAGGTTAGATTTGGAGGTAGATCCAAAAATAGGATAGGAGGTGGATTTTGGATCCATTGGGTTTGGATCAATTGAACTCTGGTTTATGGTAGTCTGGCCCATCATTTTTTTGGACATCTTCCATAATAGTCTTCCTTTGGTTTTGAAATAAGTCTTGGAAATGAGCCTCCTGCCTTTTAAGCATTTCCTCTTGTTGTTTGGTGAACCTAGCAAATAGCTCATTAATCAAGTCATCAACTCCATCAGTAGCAAGAACTTCTTTCCCTAATCCAGTTGACATCTTTTGAACCTTTGGATGAAAAAGATGAAGCTAGGTCAGTTTTTAGCTTTAGTAAAGATAAAGACAAAGATGAGATCATGAAATCCTAATCACAGCAGTAGGATAAAGATGAAGGTAACATGAATAGGCATGGGTTTATGAATTTGACATGGGTTTGAATAGGGACTCATATTGTTTGGGTGGTTTTCAGATTTTCCACTTCAGTAGGATTCTTGCATGATGCATGCATGCGTGTATGCATGAATAAAGGCCTTAGGGGAAAGTTCTCTATGTGATTACATGAAAGGGTAAAGGTGGTTCAAAAAAGAGCTTGTCACACTACAGATGCGATATACCTAACCATATGTGAGTCAAGGAGACTTGCGTGGGTCTGGTGGTACGTGCATACTTATTACACCTCTAAACGGATTAGAGGATATGTTGCAGGCTAAATGATTTCACTATTGATAAGCAGACCTAAGGAAGGTTGCCCACTCGATCTTACTTTCTATCATTTGTTTTCCTAAGAAACTAGGGTTTTGGACAAGGAGCCCAATGTAGTGATCTATGAAAAGTTATTTTGTAATAAAAGCCAAACTTTTGTTTTACCAATAGTCATCCACTTTTATCTTTTTATTTTGAAAAAGATTTTAAAGTCTCCAGTGGAGTCGCCAACTGCCTGAGCACCATTTTAATCCGCTAAAGGGAATCAAAATGCTCATTTAGGAGAAACATCACGATTAGAACTCGCTATAAGTTCAGAAAATTATATTTTGTAAAAGGAGATGACACTTTAATTTTATTTATTTTAGTTGGGAAAATCAAAGGAAAAACCCAATATGATTGACTCCAAAATTATACCATTTATCCCAAGGAAAAGCACTCATCCTCAAAACGACTAAAGAGGGCTCAGGGACTAGGTTTTAGTTAAAATAATACAAAAAATTAGTTTAGATTAAATACAAAATAACTTTTGTAAAAAAAAAAGATTTTATGTATGCGTGAATAGATATAATATGATGCATGAAACTGTGAGGCATCGCCCAAGCGCCGACCCGGTCTGCTAGAGGGAACCAGGCTGCTCATTTGGGGTTTAGACTCATGATGGAACTCTCGGATTCTGATTTGGTTGATTTTAAAAATGATTTTGGGAGTTGCCACCCTAATTTATTTTTAAATGGAAAAACTAAGGGAAAACCCAATTTGACTCCAATTTATTAATTGTTTCATTTTAATTTGCCTATGGATAAAATCACTAGTCTCGAACCAGGTTGGGTTCGAGGACTAGGTTTTTTTATTGTAAATAATCCAAATTTGGCTTTTAAGTTTAATTTGACTTGACAATTGATTTTATGACTGACATTAATAATTGCAAATAAAATGCATGAATATGGCATAAGATGGATGCATGAAGATTAACGAAACAATAAACATTTACAAATAAAGGAGAGTGTTCCCTTTAATCTTTAAAGATTTAGGGGAACCACATAATCACTCCTTAATTAAGATAATCACATTGATAGAAAAATGGGATGCCTTCTCTAGCCCTTATGGGATTCTAGGAAGACCACATATTCTCTTATAAATATTGTAAAAAAGATAATTAATTTAAGAAAAATAAGGAAAATAAGCTTAATTTAAAAGAAAATTGGATTTGAGATTTGGACTTAAATTCCAAACATGCCTATGTACTCCGTTTGAATAGGAATCAAAACCTACGTAGTTTGCTCCATGATTAAGTGGAGGGGTTTACAAATTGATTAAAATGATTTTTTGGATTTGGAGAACAATTAGATTTTGATGGATGAGATGGAAAAGGTGTTTTGCCGGACCGAAGTTTTGTTTTATCAGATCAGACAAATGATTTGATTAATGATTAAAGAAAATGATGGATGGGTAAATTAATTAATTAAAATGATTAATTAATTAAAATAGTGGATGAGTTGAAAAAGGGATTTTTTATTTAATTTTAAAAAAGAGTAATTAATTAATTAATTAAAATAGGGGATGAGTTTAAAAAGAGATTTTTGACTTAATTAAAAAAAGTAACTAATTAATTAAAAAGATTAATTAATTAATTACTTGTAAGTGATTAAAAAAGGATTTTTTTAGTTAATTAAAAGGATTAATTAACTTGGCTTTGGGTGAGAAAATTAATTAATTAATTAATTGAAGAGTGGATGGAGGGAAAAGAAGAAAGAAGGTTGATAGATAGTAATCAATATCAATCTTTGTGTGTAGAAATGAGGAAATGGGGGAGTCTATTTATAGGCAAATGGGGGTGAGGGTAGTTTAGGTACTGAAAATGTGAAATGACCGTAAAGGGTAGGGCTAAAAAGGGATAAAAAAAGGCTAGAGGGAGGGTATTTTGGGAAGTGCAAACGTGGGCTACAGGGCCCATACCGCTGGGGAGCTGGTGGCGCCGGCGTTGATATGGGTTGTGCTCTGCCATGATGGGTGACGGTGCACCTAGGCCGATGCCAGAGCCACTATTGCCTTGATAAGCATGCCAACTAAATTTTGTTTCTTTTTGTTTGGCTAGATTTTTGGACTTCCGGATTAGTTTTCGAGAGTTCTATGGCTCAAAAAAATAATCAGTCAGTGTCAATAGGTTCAAAATTAATTTTAAAATATTTAGGCAGTCAGTTTAAGAGAGAATCTGATCAGTTTTGAAAAAATATTGTCTGGTGCAATAGGTCTTGTCAGGATAGGAAAAGGCGTCTAATTACGTCAAAAATATCTCGGTCAGTATTGGCGAATTCAAAATTAATTTTGGAGGTATTGAAATGAGGGTTCACAGCTGCCCCCTCATCAAAGATGTCCATTAGTGGGATAGTTTTGATAAGAGTGAACCCAAGCCATCGGTAGATCTGAGTTTGGAAAATGATTCCAGTTACAATGAGATAATTTTCAAGAATTTTCAAACTTGATTTGACCATTTTTGCAATATCGGTGAATTTTTCAGGTTCATAATTTTTTGATTTTTCTAATGTAAAAGCTACATTTTCTATCTAAAAATAGGAGAATGAGGTGACTATGGGTAGATAAAAATCTCATGAATACATAGAAACTTTCGACACTCACCTCCTTTCTTTGCTTAAAACGTGAGCAAGTATTCTGTTTCTCTCTTTTTTTAATAATAATGAAATTCTTTTTTTTTAATAATAATAGTAATAATGCAAATTCCCCCTTTTTTTTTAGTAGTAGTAACAATAATAATGAAGATTCTTCTCTTTTTTTTTCTTAACCTTTCTTTTTTTTTTTTTTTTTGCTACGCAGGTCTAGTACTTTGTAGTAATGGCTTTCTTATCTGGACGTACTACCATACTTTCCACTGGCAGACTTCGGGGTCAATTTTACGAGGCATCGAAGGAGAACTCCGATCCATCACTCCTACTCCAAGATCCTCAAGACCATGTTTCATATGACGGGAGCATGGTAGTAAGTGTTTTACTTGCTTCCTTTGATTTTTTTTTTACAAGTCTAACACCATGCACATTTTTTTGGGTTCATTGTAGAGAAAGACTATCCAAAATTGGGGTGGGCGATGCAATTTGGATATAGTGATAAAGTGCCTTGCCATCGGTGGTGCCATCAGGAATCTTTTAGAGCCGATAGGCTTCTTTAATTTTCTGGAGTTGAGGACACCTGACTGTGTCAACATAAATCTGATAAAGGCCTTGGCAAAGAGATGGTGGGACACCACTAATACTTTTCACTTGCCTTGCAGGGAGATGACATGTACTCCTTTTGACCTCTACATGATGATGGGGATTCGATTTGGGTCTCATCCTCTTGACATGTGCAACAATTGGCAAGAGGAGTACACTGAAAGAGAAGTTTCTAATTTGATTGGTTTCACCCCTCCCTTGGAGAGCACCACTGTCAGGCGCACATTCCTCCACAAGAAGTTAGAGGGGCTATCATCTGGAGACCTTGTTTCTGAAGAGGCTCTCGCTCGCTTGTGTCTTCTAATCATCACAAGCTACACTTTTACTCATAACTTGAAGGATATGGTGGATCTAAATATCCTGAAGAGCCTAGTCCATATAGATAGGTGGGCTGAGTAGGACTGGGGCGGCGCTGTCTTAAGTGCCATGTACCGGGACAAGGTAAACCTATCTCGCGGGCACGTACTATCCATTGGTGGGACAACACCAATTTGGGAGGTATGCATCATGCTCACCATACTATGTCTTTTGTTCACACGATGTCCTTTTTTCTTTGTTTCTGACCCTTTTGTGTTGTAGATGTGGGCCTTTGAGTACTTCCCATTCACCTCCCCCCGACTGATTGAGCAGTAAGTTGAAGACTTTCCAGCAAGGAGAAGATGGGTGGAGCTGAACCAAGATCTTACTCTCCCGTACGATGCCTTAACGTATAAAGCCTTCTTTGACCAGTTGATGGACGATGAGGTATTCCTTTTTGCCTTTCAACTCTTTTGCCGCTACTTTCTATCATACGTTTATTGGTTCCTTGTAATAGATTGCAAGGCCTTTCAGAGAGAGCATGTCGCGCGCCCCTTTCACAGCCCTTATGGAGGGCCTTTCCTGCAGAAGGATGCTGTTGCGATCCCTTTATTTTTGCCTATATTACCTAGGCGAGAGGGTGAATTTTCAGACATTGGGGTCATGGTGCGTGCCAAGCCCTCCACTAGTGGATATGCGCTTTGGTTTAGACGTCCGAGCTACCCTTGATCTCTTCTTTGGCATGGAGACATACCACTTTCAGCTCCCCAATGCTCCCTATGCCGACTTCTACCAATAGTTTTTGATGCGCAAGGTCACGCCACATAGACTCTCTTCCATTACTCCTGGCACTAAGAGGGAGAGCATCAACTCAACTGTTTCTGAGGTTCCTAGGGCCATTACGTCTTGGGGCCATGCTTAAGCCAGAGTTTAGACTCGATGCCCTTGGCCATAGAGTACCACATTTCTGATCAGATTCCTTATTACGTGGCAGACAGTACTACGAAGATATGGGCGATACTTGACATTGTTTGCCCTAGAGTGCGAGACGTCCCTACTGGCATCGAGGTATGTTTCTGTTCTCTTGACTCCCCTACATATGGAAAGGATTCATGGGTAGGACTTCTGTTATGTTTGCACTTTTTTTGAAAAAGATTCAAAATATCTGACGCTCTTTTATGCAGATCCCTTGGGAGTTCGCTCAGAATACCTATCAAATGTCTCGGCGGATGGAATTAGCCATGGACTGCTTACTTACCCTCCTCAATATGTCAGAATCTAGGGGGCAAAGTGATAAGGATACCCACCAGGGGCAGAGGAGAGGAGACCAGCATCTGTGATGAGGCTGCTGATACGGAGGCTTATGCTGACTTTTATTTTCCTTTCTCTTTTAGATGGTTGTACCGTATTTACTTATGACTATGCATGTACTTCTACACTATACTTATGTTGTGTATGCATGACTTAACTTATCTAATGCTTTTCATTTCATCTTATATGCCTATCTTATGGATGCATGTTTCCTAATGACGATGATGAATGTATGCCTTGGATGTAAGTTTATACTTAAATGCATGTCCTTATGACCAGTTTATGCTGATTTATGGCCCTATTTTCCTTATTGCTCTTAATGATTCCCAATCGAAAGTCATTTCAAAAACTTCACTCCACTTTTCTGTCCTAAGGAGGGAGGAAAATGATTTAATTTTTACTTCTCAAAGATCAAAGAACCAAACTGTGGCATTTCAGGCATCGACAAAGCAAGTGGGAATAGTGACAAGCCGCCAAAATTGATGGCGGTGCCACTTCTAGTATGGGCAATGCCGGTCAAGAATTTGGCAGCGCATTGCCTAATGATGGGCGGCACCACCCAGTACCTCAGTAGTGCTGCCGGCCTGTCAGGTTGCAGATCCATTCGCTAAGCAGCTTTTTGACCTTTTCTGACTTGATGTGGCATCTAAGGGCATTTATAAAGGTAGAACTTTTGAGGTAAATCCATCCACTTTTCATTTGAGAGTCAAAACTCTGTCCGTTTGTCAACTTTCTCTTCCTTTGCTCAGTTTTTCATCACTTTTTCTTTTTTTTTTTTTTTTTTTTTCATATGGAGCCATATTTTAGTCATTACATACATATGTGGACAAGAAAACTCGACAAAGTAGATAGGCTAAACTTGGGTAGGTGCGGGATTTCGGCTATGGTGGCATTGAGAGGGGTTTAGGTGGACTGGGATTTTCTAAGAGTGTGTTCTTAGTTTTGGGATCCGGCAGCCTGAGTCTTTCAATTTGGTGTGGGTATGGAGGAGCTATGCCCCATATTTGAGGAGTTTTGTGCCATACATGGCAGTGATTTGGAGGCGACCCTAGTAATGCTCGAGTTCATAGTTGGTCACTATAGAGTTTTCCAGGAGTTTTAGCTCTGCTAGCGGTCACTGCTAGTCGAATGGTGGTAGAAGGATGGGTGAACTTAACTACAGTTATCGAGGAGTTTCATGATCCCAGCTACTAGGGTGATGTAGGGGTGCAGAGGTTTAGAATGCGAGCTTTGGTTTTCTACTTGACTGCTGGATATCTGTTTCCCAGGCCCGTCAGTTAGAGAGATGCCAAAGTGACTGGTCTAGTACTACAGATAAAGCAGGGTTGCTCTATTATTAGGGCTATATTAGCGGAGACACTATTGAGTCTCGATTGCTATGTTTGAGGACTAGAGAGATGGATTGTATCTCTAGTGATGCTTTAGGTGAGCGAAAGAAATTTGTTACCTTCTATCCTTTCAGGAGTGGATATTTTATGCGTATCTGATTTTTATTTTGGTTTATTTTACAGGTGTGGTTGATGGACCACTTGAGGGTAGTTGCTGCTCCGGCCAAGAGTCCATATACAGCCATTTAGTATTGGATGCGGCCCATCTTGGTGAGGCGGGGATCAATCAGAGAGTGGATGGGATGGCTCCTAGAGCTTGCCTCGGAGGACATACTCTGGCACTGCCAATGGTATGGGATTAGGTCCTTCATAAAGATGAGCTATGGGTACCAAGTGGTCTGTCCACTTGGTTTGGCCTGGACATCATTCTATCAAGGTACGAGGGTCTTGAGGTAGATGGGTCAGACCCAGGATGTCCCTCAAGTTGTACCCTTCTTGGAGTCTGCGAGGATTACAGCCCCTATTGCCAGGGCTATCAGAGGAGGGTGGATGAGGAGCTTTCATGCGGTGAGGCCAGGGATTGGTTTTAGTACTACTGAGAGGTACCGCAGTTGGTTGATTAAGACTGTCTGGCTTATCAGAGAGAGCACCGGGCTGCACTACTCAGGGAGACTGAGAGTGACGAGATGGAGGAGGCATTCACCAAGGCTATTAGTGATCAGGGGACTGCTGTCAAGATAAGAGAAGTGTCCTGACCTGAGAGGGAGGCTGGAGATTCCACGGGGAGATTGACTCTACAGGCTGCAGTGTTGACTCAGATTGCAGCAGAGGTGACTTAGAGGACCATCACTACGGTTAGACACTAGGGTGACACTACTTTGGTCGCACAAAGGAGGACCACAGCATTGAGTGCATAGAGGAGGACTATTATTGCTAGAGTATAAAGGTGGACTCCGACTTTGACACAAGGGAGGACTGTAGCTAGTAGCTCAGAAGGTACGAGCCCTCAGAGGAGAGTCTTAGATATAACTTCAGGGAGCAGTTTTAGAGTTACTGAGACACGGGGTAGACCAGCCAGAGTGGTCATTGAGAGTAGTTAGAGCATTATGGGTGCTCCAACTACTGACGTTACAGAAAGGGACTAAGAGACCAGGATTAGAGGGGTGACAATTGAGGAGATAGTGGCGGGATCTTATTCTAAGGGAGACATTCATCCTAGGAGGAGGAGGAGGAGGATTGATTAGATAGAGATAGTTGTCTGCCTATTTTTTGGTGGTTGTTCTGACATGAGTTACAGGTTTCTTTTTTGTACACTCCTGTAACCTGACATGACCACAGGACAAGCTGTAGATATAGATAGAGGTTGTCCTTTTTGCGATGATGGATTGTATGCTTTTGTAAAATCTGATCATCATTATATGAGATACCTTTTATTTTTACTTTAATTTTTGCCTAAGCAGCCCTTGCAAGTTTTCAACTTAACTAGCATTTTCTTTTTGCTTGTTATTTACTTATTATTAATTTATATATATATATATTTTTCTTCAGAAAAAAGAACCAAATGATGTATTAGGCACAAAGGAGATGAAATTGTGATGCAAACAAAATATTTTTAGATTATGCTTTGGACCGCACCCGAGTTGGGCTGCCTACGTATCCCTTACATCATTTTTCTATTGATTATTTCTTTTAGGGAGAATCAGGTCCACGTAATTCTGATTACATTGCTTTGAACAAAAAAATATATAGAAATGATGCAGATTCAGACAAAGTATCTTTTCAGCTAATCCAAATTACAGGGATTAGAGAAGTCATTTCCATCCATGTCTGCAATAATGGCACCTCCGCCAAATAAAATCTTCTTTAGTACATATGGCCCAGCCTAGTTTGGCCTGAACTTTCCCCTTGGGTCATGGACTGCGGCCTTAATCTCCTTTAGAACCAAATTTCCTTCCTCTAGGCCCCTGTCTTTTACCCTCCTATTGAAGTGTCGAGCTAGTCTCTATTGGTAGCCTTAGATCCTGTACAAGGCATCCATTATTTTCTTATCAATAGCATTCAGTTGCTCATGATATCCTTTGATCTAGTTTGCTTCACTCAACTGGCTTTCCCTCATTACCCTAGCATATTGGATTTGCATGTCAATGGGAAGGACATCCTCCATTCCATAAACCAAGGCATATGGGGTTGCCTCTGTCGGAGTACAAACGGTAGTTCTATATCCTCATGCCAGTCTCTATACTTTTTAATAACCTTATGCAAAATAGTCTTTATGGTCTTATTGGCGGCCTCAACTGTGCCGTTGGTATGTGGCTGATAGGGAGAGGAGTGGTGATGCTGAATCTTCTTTGTTAGGAGTAGGTAGACTATCTCCTTCTAAAAGTGAGAGCCATTGTCTGTGATTATTTCAAAGGGGGTTCCAAATTGATCAAGGATATTGATTTGGATGAAGTGTGCCACCTTCTTTGCATTTAGGACCTGATATGGCACTGCTTCAATCCATTTTGTAAAGTAGTCTACAGCCACCAGAATGTACTCATGTCCACTGGAGGACTTTGGGGAAATTCTCCTAATAACATCTATGCCCTAAGTAGCAAACGGCCATGGTGTTGCTATTGGATTCAAAGGAACAAGGGGCCAATGTTAGAGCTTGGCAAAGATTTGACATTTGTGACATCTCTGCACATACTTTGCACAGTCCTCCTTTATGGTTAGCCAAAAGTAGACCAAGTTTGCTATCTTTCGTGCCAAGGCTACACCATTCATGTGTGGGCCTTCCTCTCTGCCATAGACCTACTCTATAATTTGTTGGGCTTCTTCTTTAGTCATGCATCGCAGGTGGATGTTGTCCTAAGCTCTCTTATATAACACACCTCTATTAGGTATAAAACTAGCAGACAGCTGCCTTAGGGTTCTCCGGTCTACTTTTGAGGCTCCTTCTGGATACTTACCATTCTGGATGTAATTGAGGATGTCCCAAAATCAGGGTTTAGCATCAGCCAACTAGAGATTCATGCACATGGTATAATATCCAGGCTGTCATTTTACTTCGATAATAACGGGCCTGTGTATCTCATTATCGCTCATGTCAATCATCGAGACCAAGGTGGGCAGAATGTCAGCAAAATGATTCTTTGCCCTTGGCAGGTAGTGAAAGAAGAGTTCATGAAAATTCTCTACCAAGTCATTCAAGTGTTGATGGTAAGGAAACAAAAGCTCTTCTCTAATTTTCCACTTACCTAGGGCTTGGGAAAAAATGAGGTTAGAATCGCTATAAACCTCCAAATAGTCTATCCTCATATTAATGGCCACCTCTAGACCAGCTATGCATGCCTCATATTCTGCTTCATTGTTGGTCACTTTGAATGCTAACTTGATTGCCATAGGCAAATGATCTCCTTTAGGAGTAACCAGAACCACACCAGCTCCATAGCCTTTACTATTAAAGGCACCGTCAAAGAATAACTTCTGTACCTTTGGATCTATGATCAAGATATCCTCGTCTAGGAACTCAGGCTCAAATATTTCATCCCCCACAGGGGCAGCAGCTAGTTGGTCAGCGATTATGCTTCCCTTAGTCACTTTTCTTGGGGCATACTTTAGGTCGAATGCTGCAAGAACTACCATCCATCATGCCATCTTGCTATTAAGAACTGGTCTCTCCATAAGGAATTTCAATGGGCTCATATCAGCTAGCACATAGGTTGTGTATAAGCATAGGTAGTGCTGAAGTTTATGACATACCTAGACTAAGGCTAGGCATAACTACTCAATCTAATTGTACTTAAGCTTATGAGCCAGCATACGTTTGCTCAAGTAGTAAACAACATTCTCTCTGTGTGAATCTAGAGCATTATGAGCAAGCATTGCACCTATGGCTTCTGAAGTTACTGATAAGTAAAGCAACAATGGCTGACCTAGCCTTGGAGGTTGCAATATTGGCGGGTTTAGGAGGTAGTCCTTGATTCTATCAATGGCTTTTTGAAATTCTTTGTTCCACTATTTAGAGGCTCATTTCCTCAATAATTTGAAGATCGGCTCACAAGTATCTGCTAGTTGTGCAATGAAGCAACTGATATACTGTAGGTGGCCTAGAAAACCTCTAACCTCCTTTTCAGTTTTAGGGGGAGGCATTTCTATAATTGCCTTTGACTTTGCTGGATCCACCTCTATACCTCTTTGGCTGACTAAGTGCATAGAGGTCAATCAAGGAGACCACTAATGCACTAGCCATGCGGTCCATAAGTAAATCGATATGAGGTAAAGGGAAATCATCCTTTGGGTAAGCTTTGTTGAGATCCCTGTAATCAACACACATTCAGACCTTTCCATCCTTCTTGGGGACAAGTACTATATTGGCCAACCATGAGGGGTAAGTGATGGGTTCGATAAACCCATTATCTAGCAACTTGGCAACCTCCTCTTTGATCTTCAGAGACCATTCTGTCTTCATTCTCCTCAACTTCTGCTTTACAGGCTTCATATGCTCATAAGTTGGGATCTTGTGAACTGTTATGCTCGGATCTACCCCTACCATGTCCTTGGGCTCCCATGCAAAACAATCCATGAATTCACGAACTTTTTCAGCTAATGTCTGTGTGTCAAAATATGGAGATGCAATGTATGTAATTTTTGGATTTTCATCTGTGCCATAATTGATTGGTTCTTTGCCTTTTTCATTTTTTATTTCCTTTTTATTTTCTTTTTCAGATTTCTCATTTAATGATGAGTCAAATGAAGTAGAGCATAGATAGTCAAGAAAGTAAGTAGAAAACTTGTTCATTTTATTGAAAATAAAGGTCCCATCATCATGGGTTACATCACTTTGAAAGGACAAGCTAGGGAGATGGGTTACAAAATCAGACAAAAAGGACTAAAAGTTCTCCACAGACTCACACTCAGACTCAAGGGACTCAGACTCAGACTCATACTCGAAAGACTCGGACGAGGACATAACAGGACCGATGCTCTTCTCGAAATACCAGTTATTCAGTGGTGCTTGGGATGGTTAGATGAGCTTGGTGGGGTTAAGTTCTTGGTGGTAGGTGATCATGTGGATGGTCTCAAAAAGAGAGGGCTCCATGCTTGCTTCCCAATCCTCCTCCAATTGGTAGATGGGCTCGCACTCCTCTAGGTTGAGCCTAATATCAAAGAAAATTTCAAAACTAGGTATCAGTTTCTTAGAAATGGGAAAGAACCATGGTTCAAGAAAGCCACAGTAGGGGAAATCTTCTCCTTCTTTCACAAAATACCTATTAAGAGTTTTGAAATAGGGGCGCATAGGCCAATCAAAAGTCTCACCTTGCCTTTTGGCCTCAACCCTCAGCTTGGCTTTTTCCTCCATTTTTGCAATATCTTCAGGTTTGGGCATATAGCCAACACTAAAAGAAGGAGTGGCAACGGGATACTTGGGAAATTAGGTGATCCCTTGTTGGTTTCTTCCAAGTCCCAAACCTAGAAAATAATCCATTTTCTTCATCATATTAGCCACATTACTATATGGATCAAAGTCGAAAGGAATAAACTCTTTACCTTCCCCTTGAATGAATTGGATGATATCAAATGAGAAGACAAATAGAGGAATGGCAAATGGTTCAGGCTTGATTTCTAGGATTGGCACAAATCTTGGAATGTCACTCTTCCCATGTACATTAGCTTGGACAGTTATGATATTTATACCATGGGGAAATTTCAACTTCAGGTGCAAGAAGGAAGGAATTGCTTTCACTTGGTGGATCCATGGTATACCAAGTAGGACATTAAAATAGGCCAGGACGTCAATCACCTAAAATGGGATTGGCATTGTCACTGGTCCAATTGTGACGTCAAGGTTTACCACTCCCAAAACTTCCCTTTTAGTGTTGTCATATACTCTTACCACTTGGTCCGATGGAATAAAATCTGAAGCCTCTAATCCTAGGCAGTTGGCCACCTTTAATGGACATATGTTTAGGGCGGACCCATTATCTACTAATACCATATGCACAGTTTTGCCTTGGTTCATCACTGTGATGTACAGAGTATGGTTATGGCTTTCTTCTCCATGAGGGATATCATGATCACTGAAAGAAATGTTCATGGTCTTTGCAGTGTTGGTTAAAGATGACACGAGGGTTTCTGGTGAGATGTCAATGGGAGCCTGACATTGATTCAAAACCTTGCAAAGAGCTTGGCGATGAGGGTAAGAAGACTAGATGAGACTTTATATCGATATATTTGCTTGGGTTTTCTTTAATTGCTTAAGAATGGGGTCCTCCTCTGGTTCGTTATAGGGTTTTAATTTTTCAGTAGGAGGAGGGATTGCATAACTTACTGGGTTTGAATCCATGGGTTGTAGAGGTGGTGGGAGGACTCTTCCACTCTGAGTAATTGCATCGATTTCAATGACAAAGTCATTTAGATCAAGTACGCAATAATAACTTGAAATGGGGTAGATGAGGAAGAGAGGATCAATTCTTAGTTCGTCAGCAGACATAAGGTTGACATTTGCCTAGTGGTTAGGCAAAGGATTAATGGTGATGTTGGGTTTAGCTCTTAGAGCAATGATATCCTCACTATCTATTAGGTCCTGGATTCAATGCCTCAGAGCCTTGCAAGCATCCATTTTATGCCTGGGCCCTTGGTGATAATCACATTATTCGTTGGCATTATAGTTCTTAGGCAAAGGATTTAGGGGTGGTCTTGGCTCTAAGGGTTTGATGAGGTGGGCCTCCAGAGCCTTTTTATAGATAGTGCTTAGAGGCATTCCCGATTCAAAAAACTCCTTTCTAATCTCATAGGTTGATGGTAAGAAATAACATTAATTTATCCTCCCTTTTGAGGTATAAAATGAGTGGTGTTGGAGGTGAAATTGGTGTTCTTACGATATCTCAAATTCAAGGATTCATCCTTGATTTGACCAATCTAAATCAAATCCTCGATTTTGGAGGCCATAGCAATAAGAGCCTTAAAGTCTGGGAGATACTGAGTTTATAAGTGAACTTGGTATTGTAGGAGGAGATTCTTCACAATGATGTCAATTTGTTCTTCCTCAGACGGGCAGTTCACCATTTGTGCTGCTTTTGCTCTCCACTATGTAAGGAATGTAGTGAAAGATTCTCTTTACCCTTGTTTAGTGGTTTCTAGGTCTCGTCGAGTGACATCTACCTCGATATTATAATGATATTGCTTGATAAAGCATTACAGATGTCATCCCAAGTTTTCTTATGATTTTTGTCTAGATCTAATAACCATTTAATGGTAGTTTTGGTCAATGACTACTAGAATAGTTAAGCAAGGAGCTCATCATCCACACCAAAGGGTCTCATGGTACCCATGTACATCTTAAGGTGGGTATTGGGGCAAGTGGTGTCATTGAACTTGTCCATCATAGGCATTTTGAATTTGGGCGAAACCCCAACATTCGAGAAGAGAGTAAGGGAGTCAACATTTATCATGTCCTCATGCCTTTTGATATTCTTGATGGATCGTTCTAGGGTTTCAAACTTCTTCATCAGTCTTTTGGCTTTGGGGAAGCTGGAAAAATCCCCACTTTAAAAAAGATTCACAGTGGGAATAGGAGCAGTGGCATTCATATCCAAAGGAGGAGAGGTGGGTGTTTCAGGGGCTTTTCCCTTATTAGTGAGATCGATAACGAGAGTAGTGAAAGTGGGGGCATGGCTGGTCCCAGCTTGGATGGAGGTATGTTGAGGAGGAGGAGGAGCGATAGGAGCATTGGTCAAGCTACATCTCCATTACCAAGCCTAGAAGAAGCCTATTCACTAGTCCATCATGAAGTGCAGAGGTAGGTTACCATGGGAATAGATAATTATTCTGAGGCTTCAGCTCTAGCTGTCCAAAAGAGCACTTCTCAGTTGGCTCCTTCTGCTCCTACATATTTTAATGCCTCTCATTCTCGTTTTTGTACTCATTGCAATAGCACTAAACATACAATTGATGTTTGTTGGAAGAAGCATGGTTATCCGGAGTGGTATAAGCTTAAGCAACCTGAGAGAAAGAATAAGAAATCTGCTCATATGGCTACTACTGAAACTATTCCATCTTCTGCCTCTCATGTTTCTCGAGTGTCTTCTTAAGAAGGTGATTCTAGTTTGACCTTTATTTCTTCCGCTTCTAACACTTGGGTTATTGATTTAGAGGCTATTGACCATATGACTAGTAATTCTTCTATTCTTGATTCTCTAACATCCTCATCTGTTAAGTTTGTTCATGTGGCTAATGGAATTTCTATGCCAGTTATAGGGGCAGGAAATGTCTCTATTTCTCTAAAATTTTCTATGTCGTTTATCTTACTTGCACCCAATCTCTCTAATAGTCTTCTATCCATTAGCAAAATTACCAAAAGTCTTAATTGTTCTGTAACATTTGATCCTACTCATTGTGTATTTCAGGATATTCTTACAAAGATGATGATTGGCACTAGTAAGGAGAGAGGAGGCCTTGACTACTTAGGGACAGGAGAATTGAATTCGAAACCTATTAGTGGATTTCAAGTAGAGAGAGAGACATATGATAAGGAGAAGATTCTTTTATGGCATTGTCATTTGGGACATCCGTCATTATTTTTATCTAGAATGTTCATTTCCTCAATTATTTTGCAATGTTTCTATTTCTAGTTTAAGGTGCAAACAATGCATTTATGCTAAAAACCATCGTGTGCCCTTTAGAGTGAGTTTCAATAAAATTTCTATTCCTTTTTCATGTGTTCATACCGATGTTTAGGGTCCTTTTTCTACTCCTACTTCTAGACATAAATATTTTCTGTCTTTTATTGATGATTGTACTAGAGTGAGCTGGGTATATTTGATGAAATCTAAGGGTGATGTTGTACATGATATTCCTCAATTTTGCAAAATGATTGTCACACAATTCCATGCTCAGGTTCAGGTCTTCCATTCTGATAATGGTCGTGAGTTTGTAAGTTAGTCTCTTTCTGATTTCTTCACAAAACATGCATCTTTCACCAGACAACCTGTGCTTACATGCCACAATAAAATGGCATAGTAGAGTGTACAAACCACCATATCCTTGAGGTGGCTCGGGCCTTATGTTTTACCATGCATGTCCCTAAATGTTTTTGGGTTGAGGTTGTCATGACTGCCATTTTTCTTATTAATCGAATGCCTGCTCATATCATTGACTTTCAAAACCCTTTGAGGATGTTGTCACGATTTCATTCTATCCCTTCCGCTCTAAATATTTGTCCTAAGCTTTTTAGTTGTGTGTGCTATGTTCATGTGCATTCTATTCATAGGGATAAGCTTGACCCGTGAGCTCTTAAATGTGTCTTTTTGGCTACTCTAATTCCCAAAAAGGGTACAAGTGCTTTCATCCTCCTACAAGTAAATATTATGTGTCAATGGATGTTCAATTTTGTGAACGAGTATCTTATTTTTCTGAGGATGTAGATATGGTTCCTCTTCAGGGGAAGATTAGTAGCAAGGAAGAGGAACAAATATGGTTAGAAGAGAAGAGGTTATGGATTGTAGGTAAGAGTGAGGATTCAGTTGTAAGAAATGAGGAAATTGCAGGTAAGGGGGAGGATTGAGTTATAAGAGAAGAGGGGTTTTTAAATGCTCCTATTGATGATGAATTCGAACCTGAGGAAAGATGGGATGAAAGACCTGCCCATTTCTTTTGAGAAAGTTATACTAGGAGAAAAAAGGATGCTATTACTATTGCAGCCCCTCCTGACTATAGTGTCTCTCTTGATGATTTTACCATGCCTTCGGATGACTCTTCCTTGCTTAATCTTGAGGTATGTATTCCTTCACCTACAATGCCATTTTGTGATACTGATTCTAATCCTATAACTTTTGAAAATATTATCTTGAATCCACAAGGTGGTGATCAGGGTAGGAGGTATCCCCTTTAGGAACGTAAAGAACTTGATAGGTAGGGTTTCTCCAAATCTTCTAATGTTGTTTATACCATTTCTAATTTTATTTCTTATTATTGTTTGTCTAAAAATCACTTAGCTTTTGCCCATCAGTTATCTTTTATGTCTATTCCTAGTCATTTTCAGGAAGCCCTTGAAGATTCTAAGTGGAAGGCTACTATGGTAGACGAAATGAAGGCTCCCTAGAAAAACTCTACTTGGGATATAGTTGAGCTACCATAGGAAAAGAAGACAGTAGGATGCAAGTGGGTTTTTACTATGAAGTATAAGTTAGATGGGATGATTGACAGGTACAAGGCTAGATTGGTGGCCAAGGGTTACATTCAAACCTATGGAATTGACTACTGAGAAACTTTTTCTCCCATTGCCAAGATGAACATGGTTCGTGTCATACTATCTCTTGCAGTCAATTTGAATTGGCCACTATGATAGTTTGATATGAAGAATGCTTTCCTTCATGGTGATTTGATAGAGGAGGTGTATATGGATCCTCCCCTGGGATTTCCACTAAAAAAAGGTAAAGTGTGTAAACTGAAAAAGGCATTGTATGGGTTGAAACAGTCACCAAGAGCATGGCTTGGCAAGTTGAGCTATTCAATTATGGGGTATGGTTTTAAGCAAGCTCTAGCAGATCACACTCTCTTTTATAAGAGAGATTGTGATGATATTACATTACTCATTGTTTATGTCGATGATATGATTGTTACATGTAGTAACACTAGTAAGATAGAGAAGCATCAAAACTATTTCGCCAAAGAATTTGAGATGAAGGACTTGGGAGTTCTGAAATACTTCTTAGGCATTGAAGTGTCCTGATCGAAATAAGGACCTTTTTCTCTCTCAACGAAAGTATATAGTAGATCTCCTAGTTGAAACTGGTAACTTTGCTTGTGAAACTATAGATACTCCAATTGAGGTGAACCATGGTCTATCTATATATCCTGATCAAGTCCCAACAAGCAAGGAGAGATATTAGAGACAAGTGGGGAAATTGATTTACCTAACCTACATTAGACCTAACATATCATATACGGTAAATGTTGTAAGTCAGTTCATGCACTACCCGAATGATCAACATATGAATGCAGTTAACAAGATTGTAGCTTATTTGAAGTCTTCTCCAGGTAAAGGTATTATGTTCTCCAAGCATGGGCACTTGGATATTGTGGGGTATACGGATTCTGATTTTCTTGGCTCTAAATTATATAGAAAATCTATCTCAGGTTATGTGTCATTTGTTGGAGGCAATTTGGTGACCTGGAGGAGTGAGAAATAGAATGTGGTATCATTATCTAGTGCAGAAGCTGAATACCATGCGCTTCACCATGTAACTACATAGCTTACTTGGCTGAGGATTTTCTTAAGTGAACTTGGGTCTGGTCCTAAGAAACCTATGCTATTGTTTTGTGATAACACAGTAGCTATTGAGATTGCTAATAATCCCGTACAACACGATCGAACTAAGCATGTTGAACTTGACTGGAATTACATCAAGGATAACCTTAATTCTGGGATGATAAAGGTTCCTCATATTAAGAGCGCAGATCAGTTGGCTGATATAATGACTCATGTTGTTACTAGTGGTCCATTTCATTCTTCACTATCCAAGTTGGGCATGTGTGATATCTATGCACCAACTTGAGGGAGATAATTAGTATATATAGTTGTATAGTTATTAGCTTAGCTGTATATTTATTAGCTAATTAAGTTATATTCCTTTTATTAGTTGTATATTCCTATATTATTTCTTTCCTTAAATAGGTTTATGTACTTGTATAAATACCTTTGAAATATATGGAATAAATTAATTCAGCCATTTATCAATTTAAACAAACTGAAAGCTTCTTGAATAAAATAGCTTTACTTTAATTTTGCACCAAATAAATTTGTGCCTTAATTTTCAACTGTGAAAATAGATCCTGCATCCTGTTCTTCAGTGAGTCCGTCTATTTCTACTATTGCCACGGCTTGCACTTCTGTCAATTCCAGGGATCAAAAAGTAGCACAGGTATCTTCTTTGAACATTAGACCTTTGATTTGATTTCTATTAAGGACACCATCGTTTTGGTGATGCCATTTCAGTATTTGATGCAGTTGTTTGGTACAAGCACTCATCCTCCTTCTTCTAACTCCAATTACATCACTTTTGAGATAAAAGATCAAACTTTTGTCCATCTTAATAGACTCGCTCCTTAATGTCATGCTAACAATCCCCTTTTAATAAAGTGATCCCTTTATAACCTTCCTTGTTGATGAGCTTCATCCTCATGTGCTTTTTAGGTAACTTTCATTATTGTGTGCTTGTTGCTCTTTTATTATGACACTTATGAAGTCATTTCTTTCTTATAGCTCTAGTTTTGAGGACTTTGTCGCAAAGTTTTCTAAAGAAGGCTATCTCCTTGGCATTAGATCAAAATCTTCTACAACTCTTGATTTTCCTTGTCCTCTTGGTGATCCTGATGAGTTGCTTTTAGCCAAAAAAAACTCAAGTCACTTGAATCTTCAGGAAAAATTAAATCTTCGGCACCAATGGGTTTCTAGGTTGCTTCCTCACTTTGACAACATTTGGAAAAAAACTTGGAATTTTTGAGTTAGTCTCTTTAAGTCTTCAACCATTCACAATGGAGCCTAATTTACTTTATGCTGCCCTGAGGTTTTGGTCTCCTAGTCTTAATTCATTCATCTTTCCATTTGGGCCTACCTCCATCCATTCCGATCTTCCTATAATAGGCCATGATACTCCTTGCCTCATAGATCCCCAAGATCTTACCCTTCCTCAATATCAATCAAGCTCCACTTCCTACAGTTCTTACCAAAGTGTTATTAGCAAATGGCATAGGTCTACTACCAAAGTTATTTCTTTGGAAAAACATATTGAGTTTTTTTGGGTTTTAATATGCAAGTTCCTCTTTTATCCGATTTCAGGGAAACCTTCAGTGGATTACCTACCACTTACTATATCTTTAGCCATAGGAGTAGAAAATGCCTTGGGGACTATGCTTCTAGCTTCCATTTATCATGCACTTCATAAATACACCACTGAGGACCCTTTTTCTAAAATTGGCGTGTTTATGGATTGTTCAAGTGTGGTTGTTGACTTATTTTCCTGAGTTAAAAGAGTCTGAGTCCACCAATACTCTTTTAGCTTTGAGCTATAGAGTGATGACCACCAGTTGCTCACTTGGATTTCGTAAGTGTATTTCCTTCTTTCCTTCTCTTTATGTTTGGTCTCCTATCTAATTAGATATTTGGTCAACACATTATGATAGCACTCACCACAAACTTGGATGGTTACATTTTATGCTTGATGATCCAATTATTCTAAAGAACCAATTCTTTATGCCTTCTCTTTTAATCTACCACTCATAGTAGGTGGCTCTTTGTCTTTTGTTAATGTTCTTCTGCTAGTCCACTAGGATATACCAATACCTCCCATGTTTTTAAAGCTGCCAATTTGGGCTCTCTCAAACCATTCTTTCCTTGGAGCTTCCACTATCACTAAAGATGTTGTGATGCAATTAGTGAGTAGAGACTATGTTTATTGCAATGAAATCTTAGAGCTTCATCCCAAGGAAACATATGCCTTTGATAGCTAGTGGTTTTCAGTATATAGAGGACTTGTATCTTGGTCCCTTCCTCAGATTGATGGCATGCATCTTTACTTCTTTCTTTTATCTCTTGCCTTTAATGATGAAGGAGGTGGAGTTAGGTATATTTTCCAATAAAAGGGCTTTGTATAATTTGAAAAACAAAATCAAGAGATCAATCAATTACAAAGTTCCATGAAAAAGGAAATGAAACTATGAAATGGGAATAACTTGCCAAGTTTGGAGGATGAACAAGATGAAAATGTGGCTTGAGTATGGCCACCAAAAATGACCCCCGACGGCAGCAAATTGATAGGTGTTTGGGACAACACTAACTAGGTTAAATTTGGGGATAATGGGCTAAAAGTGGACGAAGAAGCAGCTAGGTCATCTGTTGCACTTGTTGAAGTCCTCGCTAGTGATGAATGAACTAGCAAATAGGCAAGCTATGAGATACACTAGAAGCACAAAGAAGCTGGACAAATTTCACGAATTGGCATGCTAGAAAAAGTAGAAACCCGACCTGTTGAAGCTATCAGTGACAAAATAAGCTGGGTAGTCAATGACAATGGTGAGAAAGATGAAGAATAGCCGACGGTGAATTGCATCTTAACTGGAAAACCACGCCTAGCTGGGGAGTCTTCAGCAAAAAAGTGGCAGTCAGGCTGTGTATGAAGAAAGAGAAGGTTTGGTGGGTTTTGTGAAGATTTTAAAAAATAAGTTGGATTTTGAGAGAGTAAGGAGGTTTTTGATGAAGAAAAATCAAAATTTGAAATGTGGATAGTTAGATTTGATGAAGAAAATAAGGGGAGAGAGATTGGGTTTGAAGATTTGAATTAGAAATTTTAAAAGGATTTAAATTGAGGAATGGAGAAAATGGGTTTTAAATGGGTGAGGGAAGCTGTAGAGTTGGTTCTTTAAAAAATTGATTTTCTCTAAAATTATAAATGGAAGAGATTGGGTGTGTGTAGGAAATAAATGAGTTTGAATTTAAGTGAGATTCTCATTCCTTCTCCTTATTTTCCCAAAACCATTAATCATATTTTGTGAAAAACACTTTGATCCTAAAGTTCCTTGCCATGACTGAGCTAAGGAAAAGGCAAAAGCGGCTTGTTCATATATATGGTCTTGGCTTTATGGCCAAAACATACATATGAAGGGGTAATTGTTTAGCCTAAAATTTAATAGCCCATGTTACATAAGCCCAACCCAATTTTGAAGTCCGGAAATGAATGTGGCCTAGGAAATTTAAAAAGAATATTTTTTTTAGTTTATTAGAAAGAGGCGAGAAAAACACAGATAAAAGGTTGAGGAGCTGAGAATAATTGGTATAGAAAATCAAAGGATCATGGACCATAACTGCAAGCCTACATCTCAATGGGCAAAATAGTGGCTTATTGGAAGTTATAGAAGAAAAAAGATATAAAAGAGAAGAAGAAGAAGAACAAGAGAAGACACGAACAATTACCCAAAAAACTACCTAAGGCAACAATGATTCAACAACAATTTTTATTTCATTTCCTTACTTTGTTCAAGCATTTTAGTTTTCCAGGCTTTGTCATTCAATTTCTCTTTAAATTCATTATCAATATTTCCATTTCATGTTTTGTCAATATTTTCAATTAATGCAAATCAAGCCCAATTTCTTTTTCAATTCCATTGTTCATAATTTCCTACAAATTTATTTTTTTCATTGGAATTTCAATTTGTAGCATACATTTGCAATTAATTTTAGCTAGTGCATCTATTGAATCCAAGTATATTGTGACTAAGAAAACTCAGGGATCCATATTCGTTTGATTTTAGAAGTCTAAGGCACAATTCTACAGCGGCACGCTCGCAATTTCAAATTTTTCACCAACAGTTCTATATACCGGTTTAAAGTTTGTGAACTTTAATTTAATAATATTTAAGAATTATGGCATGAAATTTAGTATAGAATTCATAAAATGGTATCAAAAGTATTGTCCCACCCATATTATCATAAAATGCCATTTTCACAAAATAATTAAACACAAGAAGGGACATCTCAAATGCTTTGATACCATTATTAAATAATGTGGATTAAATAAAGAATCAAATAGAATCATTTACCTATTGATGAATCCATAAGTTGTACATATATAATCAATGCTAAATCCAGTGCAAATCACAAAAAAAAGGCACTTTTTCCACACCCCAATTTACTTCTGATATGTTTTTTCAATTACAGTACAGAGAGGGAGAGAGCAAGTTATTTTCTTTATATTATTACTTGTATTTTTCCACTCCTTTACGTAGAGCTTATCTAAATCTAGAATAATTGCTTGTCAGTTACCAATATCAAAATAACTTCTTTTTTTTATTATTTTTTATTTTATAATTGAAATGGATTTTTTTTTATTATTTTTTATTTTATAATTGAAATGGATTTGAATCAATCCATCATGGACAACCTGACCCAAATTCCAATATATAATATAAAATATATTTAAATTATATAAAATATAAATTCTATGTTATATTCGCGAATTAATTGAATATTATATTATAGTATAGTATTATTCCTATTTGACACAATTCGTTATTTAGAGTTATTCAATTTTTAGATTCACACGATTAAATTTGAATAATTGAAGACTTATTTTTGCCAAATATACATACAGTTTCCTGTGCTTATTCTCAATGTGAATTTTATTTCATTCAATTAAATATTTTTTTAAGACCAATTGAGTTCTCTTGATAATTAATTAAATAATATATATCATGCTAACTACGAAAAAAATTAAGTAGTTATTTAAAAAAAAAGAAAAATAATTAGTTTATTAGTTTTATAAATTAGTTTTATATGTTTTATTTCATTTTCATAAATTAATTATTATTTTGTACAAAAATTAAAACTAGAAAGAAGTGCAAATGCACGAAAGTGTAGATGCATGACATCAATTTGTTGATTTCTTATATCATTGATCTAGGTCCATCTTGCACCATGGATTTGGGTTCAAAACACACCGTTTTATTAAACTAAAAATATGATGCCTCTTTTTTTTTATTTTTTTAATTAAAACATAAAATTTGAAAAATCAAAACTATTCCTCTCGCGCAACTGATTCCCCTTAAAACCTTAATCTTTCCTACTTCTGCTACTATTCTTCTTCTTTTTTCTATTAGTGTTAGGTCATACAAGCGTTCTACTACTCTTCCTTTGCCTAGACCTCCTACTTTTAGTTCTTTTTTATATTTGTTTCTCACTTGTTAAACAGTCCAACATGATATTATTAGAAACTATCTTTTAATCAATTTGCTTACTTTGAATTCTGCTCGATCAGGTAATAGAGATGGTTATTGATTAATAAAAAACAAAATACATAATTTAATATTGATTTATAATTTTGAATTTAGCAATAAAAATATAATGAATATGTATGTATTATATGATGAAACTAAACTTTATATCTAATGAACCTTATAATATGAATGTTAAATAATGAAAATTTTCAATATGAGAAACGAATGAAATTAAATTATAGAATAATTAGATAATGAATCTGATATGTCACATCCCAACCTTTTTGAGATACGACAGTCCTATAACATGGGGAGACATAAGGTCACCCACGCCCATAGAACCTATTAACATATAACAATCATGCCTAGGATCTTACCGAACCTCTTTCATTAACTCCTTTAAAACATTAGGTAAATACCATAATTTACGGAAGACTTAAAGTAAATCGTTACATATAAAATCCATAAGGAAAAATAATATAAATCTCTATAAGTATCAATTAACATTCCTAGAGCATCTAAAGACAAGACTTCATAAACATAGTATTATTGATAACTCAGACAGGGAATTCCCCAAGCGAAGTATGATGCTTGAGCCATCACAATGCCTCCTCACATTTGCTCACCTGGAACCACACAAGGAAAAGGGGTGAGATAGATGATCTCAATGAGTAAACAAAAAGGGCTCATACATTATCACATATTCCTTTGAAAGGAAACACACAGCTTATACACATAGTTCATGGTTTATAACTCATGAATCAGGTTGCATTTTAAGCAAGGTTCAATTTAGCAAGTTTTGCAGAAATCACACTTATAACACTTATAGAGTGGAGACACTGCTCAATCCACTCTAAACACATCGAGGAGAGGTGGCCTTTGCCAAATTCCAACTCCCATCACTTATAAAGCGTGAAACTGATCAGGCTCCATGGCTAGAATCGCCCCTTCTAGCTGAGGTGGATACACTACCCCTATCCATCGGGTTAAGACCATGTGCACAGGTTCCGATGATTACCCGCATCGGCAAGAGGATTCTGCATAAAGAGTAAAGGTACCATAGCTAGAGCTATTAGTAAACACAATTAACAATATCACATATGGCATCAATAACATGTATTTCAATGACAATAGTAGTTTGGCTTTCAACAATAACACAATGAAAGTGTAGTTCCAGAAAGAACACAAGTTAGGGTGTCATTCACAAAAAGTTCTCATTGGGTAACAAATTAGTTTTGGACCAAATGTCCCTTGGCAACCCAAGCTTGACAAAGAAATCATATAATAAAATGGAAAGAACTTGGGTTTCAAAGATCACAAAGGTTCACATTACATATCACATAACACAACATGATGTTGTTCACTTTTGTAACAAGAACATTTCATTTACTCACACTTGTAGAATGAATTCAATGTTTACTCATACTTGTAGAATGAATTCAATGTTTACTCATACTTGTATCAAAAGCATTAGGTTTACTCACGCATGTAGCATGGACATAGTGTTTACTCACCTTAGGGTTCCTTTGCTCCTAGTACTCGTAGTCCTCTTTGCACTTCTAAGGCTCCTCAAACTCTAACATAATATTTGATTTAATACTTAGTATTTATTTACTCATGATGTTCCTATCCCATAACTACCCATACACATAAAGCATACACATTAGAGTTCACTTATAGGTGTACTCATCACTTGCACATATCACATTGACTTAAAAGTCTTGCATACTTAGGCCTTATAGGCTCACATGAAAACACATTGCAATCATATCAATATCTTTTTAAGTTCATCACATTATCATTACCTCAATATCAATTCACTTATCAATTATCTTAGTTCACTTCACACTTCCATACATGTCAACTTGACAATTAATCCTTCAAACATCATGCTTAACTCGTATGATCTCTTTCACTTCATTAACTCATAACCATATATTCATCATCAAGTCATCATGACATCTAGTTCCAAATTCCTCAATCACACTTGCATTCTAACCACAATATGATATCAAGATACCTTAAGTATACCAAAACACGTTTAAGCTTATTTAGGATCATACCTTCAATTAACATGCAATTTTCATCATCTACTTTACATACATATATGTCAACAATCATCAAAACACGTCACCTAAAATTTATAAGCATTTAGACACAATTGTTCATGTAGGCCGAATGCATCTTTAAGGTGAAAACCAAATTCTTCTTTTTTTCGTGTTTTTTCGTCTATTTCAGAAATATGTAAAAACATGGTTTAAACCAAGATTTTTCATGTAAACATAACAAAAATCATTTTAGAACTCAAATCCATAAGAATCGGCCACTATTGGTGCCATTGATATATAAAAATTCAATCTTTTGCATTACAGTGCACAAAACATGAGTTTTCTTGTTTTCGGTATTTTCTAGTCATTTCAGAAATATGCAAACAGATTATTTAAACCATTATTTTTCATTCAATCATTGAAAATATTAGTTTAGAACACATTATCTCACAAATCGGCAGCCATAGGTAAGGTTTATACAAAAAAAAATTCCAAGTTCAAAGGCTTAGGTGAAAAATCATGAGTTTCCGCGCTTTTCATGCATTTCGTTTATTTCAGCGATAAACAGACACATGATTCAAATCATTATTTTTCATCTAAACAAAACAAATATCACATTAGAACACCAATTCACACAAATCAGCAGCCATGTATTCATGAAAGAATAGAATTTTCCAATTTCCAAATCCTAACACGAAAATCTTGAATTCCTTTGTTTTTCGAAACTTTTCGGTTATCACAAAAATATTATTTCATGCAATATTTTTCATAAAAAAAAATCAAAAATCAGTTTAGGATGCAAATAAAAACAAATCCCCCATCGCGCCGGTGCCCCCCCCCCCCCCCCCCCCCCCCCCCCCCCCCCCCCCATGATGTCTATGCAATAAAATTGTGATTTTAAGTTATAGAATTCACCTTTCAAGAAATCTTGCGGAAAGAATCGTGTTTTCGGTAAAAAATAAATTTTCTCTCCCAAAAATTCACTCAAACAGAATTGAATATGTAGAAATCAGTAATCAAATAGTTTAAAATAATTTTCCCGTAATTTATTTCATAGAAAACAGTTTAGAAATCAAAAGAGATTAAAAACTTACGATTACGGTCACGAAATCGCAAAACGGTAAGGTGTTTTTGATATTTCAATAGAGAGAATTATTTTGAGAGCTTTTTCTGCCAGAATACAGAAAGAATGAGGGAGTGGCTGCTGGAAAACCCTTACTGGCCAAAAATTTGAATATATATTAGGGTTGGAGTGGAATTTCCACTATTACCCTTAATGAAATAAGTTAGGAGCATTTTTGTGTAGTGGACTTTTGGGTATTGGGCCTTTTTCTTTAAAAATTTCAGCTGAAGTGTTTAGAAATAAAAATAATATATTTTTTTTTAATTCTGGAATATTTCCCTCAAAAATAATTTATTTAAAAATATTTTAAAAATACCCATAAAATTATTTTATACTTAAAAATTGTTTTATGCATGAAAATTCATTTTATTTAAAATAAATTCTTTTATGCAAATGCACTTCATGTAAATCATTTATTTCACAATAGCAACACATATTATGCATATTAAAATTAATTTAATATGCCACATACTCATCAATCACTTAGATCACAAACATTCACACAGGCACACACTTAACCTTATAGATTCTAATTCAAGCAATTTATCACGAAAATTCCTAGGGTGGGTGTGGGTTGTTACATTCTCCCCCCTTAAAGAAATTTGTCCTTGAATTTAAACCCTTACCTAGTTACTCTTGAAAAGCTGACGATGCTTCTGTCGCATTTCCTCCTCCGCTTCCCAAGTGCACTCGTCTATCTCATGATTTTGCCATTGAACCTTAATCATGGGTATCTCCTTATTTCTTAACTTCTTTACTTGTCGATCCACTATAGCTATTGGTGACTCCTCGTAAGATAGTTGTTCATCTAACAAAATGTCTGGAGGTAAAAGAACGTGCGATGGATCCGACACATATTTCCTTAACATGGAAATGTGGAACACTTGGTGTACATGTGCCAAAGTTGGAGACAGGGCAAGTCTATAAGATACTTCTCCAACCTTATCTAAGATTTTGAAAGGACCTATGAAACGAGGTGATAACTTTCCTTTCTTGCCAAATCTCATAACTCCTTTCATTGGCGAAACCTTTAAGAACACGTGATCTCCCATGGCGAATTAGACTTCCTTTCGCTTAGGGTCTGTATAACTCTTTTGTCGACTGAATGCCGTCTTCAATCTATCTTGAATTATTGGTACTTTTTCCGTGGTCTCCTTAAGCAATTCGGGCATTTCTATATGCTTGTCTCTAGGTTCAATCCAACAAATTGGAGAACGACACTTCCTCCCATACAACGCATCGTATGGCGCCATGCCAATGGACGAATGATAGCAATTATTGTAGGAAAATTCTATCAGGGGTAAATACTTATCCCAGCTACCACTAAAATCCAAAACACACATCCTTAGCATGTCCTCGAGTGTCTGAATCGTTCTTTCAGACTGGCCATCCGTTTGAGGATGAAACGTCGTACTAAAATCTAATTGTGTTCCTAATGCTTCTTGCAACTTTTGCTAGAACCTTGAGGTGAATTGCGTTCCTCGATCGGAGATGATAGAAATTGGCACTCCGTGTAGTTTCACGATCTCCTCTATATATAACTGCGCATACTGAGCGGCAGAATATGTGGTCTTAACTCCTAGGAAATGGGCAAACTTTGTCAATCTATCTACTATGACCCATATAGAATCATATCCTTTGGAGGTCCTAAGTAAACCAACAACGAAGTCCATAGTGATGCGTTCCCACTTCCATTCGGGTAATCGAATCTCTTGTAGCAATCCTGAGGGTTATTGATGTTCGTACTTGACTTGTTGGCAAGTTAGGCAGGATGCTACAAACTTAGCTACATCTTTCTTCAATCTAGGCCACTAATAATTAGCTTTCACATTATGGTACATCTTGGTAGTTCCAAGATGAGCGCAGTAAGGCATCTAATGTGCTTCCTTCAATATCCTTTCCTTTAGTTCATCCACATCAGGCACGCATACTCTATTCTTACACTTTAAAACTCCATTGACTATCTCAAATTTAGGGTTCTTTCCTCCTCTCATCTCATCCTTCAACTTCATCAAGTATGGGTCTCTATCCTATGCATTCCTTATTTCTTCCATTAACTTAGATCTCACTTGGAAATGAGCCAATAGAACTCTTGATCCTCCAATCTCCAGTCTCAATCCTTGATTAAACATTTCCTTTAGTTCCTTCACAATCAGCCTTTTTCTCACATCCACATGGGCTAGGCTTCCCATCGACCTTCGACTTAAAGCATCTGCCACTACATTTGCCTTCCCGGGATGATAGAGAATCTGACAGTCATAGTCCTTCAATAGTTTGATCCATCTCCTTTGTCTTAGATTGAGGTCTCTTTGGCTTAAGATATATTGAAGACTCTTATGATCCGTGTAAATCTCACACTTTGTCCCATACATGTAATGTCTCCAGATCTTTAGAGTGAACACTACCGCAGCTAATTCTAAATCATTAATAGGGTAAGTCACTTCATGTCTCTTTAGTTGTCGTGATGCATAGGCGATGACTTTTCCTCTTTGCATCAGAACACACCCAAGACCTACTCTCGAAGCATCGTAATAAACCGTGAATCCCTCTTCTCCTTCAGGTAATGTCAAAACTGGTGCCGATACCAAACACTCCTTGAGTTTCTGAAAACTCTTCTCACAGGACTCTTCCCAATTGAACTTAACTTGTTTTCTTGTCAACTTGGTCAATGGGGCTGCTATTTTAGAAAAGTCCTGCACGAATCTACGATAATATCCCACCATGCCCAAGAAACTTCGTATTTCAGAAATTGTTGTGGGCCTTGGCCAATTCGCTACTGCTTCAACTTTCTTAGGATCAACTTGAATTCCTTCCTTACTTACTACATGTCCAAGAAAGTTGACCGACTCCATCCAAAACTCACACTTAGATAACTTGGCGTAGAGTTGGTGATCATGTAACGTTTGAAGCACGATCATCAGATGTTCCTCATGTTCCTCCTTATTCTTCAAATAGATCAAGATGTCATCGATGAACACAATCATGAACTTGTTAAGGAATGGCTTGAAAACTCGATTCATCAAGTCCATGAAAGCAGCAGGAGCATTCGTCAAACCGAATGGCAAAACCGTGAACTCGTAGTGTCTATATCTAATATGGAAAGCGGTCTTGCAGATATCTTCTCCTCGAATCTTTAGTTGATGATAGCCAGACCTTAAGTCAATCTTGGAGAAGTGACCAACTCCTTGCAGTTGATCAAAAAGATCATCAATTCTCGGCAACGGGTATCTATTCTTCACGGTGACTTTGTTAAGTTGACGATAGTCGATGCACATTCGAAACGATCCATCTTTCTTTTTCACGAACAACATTGAAGTGCCCCAAAGGGAACTGTTTGGTCGAATGAAGCCTTTATCGAGCAATTCATGCAATTGCGTCTTTAACTCCTTCAGCTCCATTGGTGCTATACGATATGGCGGTATCTATATCAGTTGCATATCGGGTAGCAATTCGATGTTGAACTCGATCTCACGATCAGGGGGTAATCCAGGTAAATCTTCTGGAAAGACGTCCATGAACTCATCCACTACTGGAATGCTCTTTTCTCGAACAGTAGTTTCTTTGTCGGTGTCGACTACGTGAGCTAAATACGCTTGACATCCTTTCCTTAACATCCGCCTCGCTCCTAAGGCCGATATCAAGTTCAAAGGATTCTCATTCCTATCTCCTTGGTACACGAACTCCTTCCCATCTCTAGTTTGAAACTCGACAAGTTTCTTCCTACAGTCGATACGAGCTCCATGCTCATACAACCAGTCCATCCCTAATATCACATCGAATTCTAGTACGTCCAATTTTAGCAATACTACCGGAAGTGTTTGTCCATTAATGTCTACATCACATCCCTTATACTCATACTTCACTTCCATCACTTCCCCTAAAGGAGTTGCTATTACTAACAGTTCACTCATCAATTCCTTATCTATTCCCAAATACTTAGCAAAATAAGGCGACACAAACGAATGGGTAGCACCAAAATCAATTAAACATTTTGCGCTAGAACTTTGGATGGGGATGATACCTGTGATGGCGGTGTGCGAATCGCGAACCTCTTGTGGATTTAATGCAAAGACTCAACCCTTGCCCTTATTCTTTGTCGTTGGTGCATTCCCAAACGTTGGTCCTTTGTCCTTGACTCCTTGTCCTTGCGTTTGGAACGGCTTGGGTTGTGGTCGTACCGTGGTCCCATTCCTTTGGCTCCTCATCTGAGGGCAGTCCTTTATGAAGTGTCCCATTTGCCCACACTTAAGGCAAGCACCGGTATCTCTTCGGCAGACTCCAGGATGTTTCCTTCCATATTTGCCACATGTGGGGATCTCTTGCCTAGTTTGACCATTTCGTGGTCCAGATGATGGAAACTCCTTCCTTCGCTCCCCTCCATTTCCATGTTGTCCTTTATGACCTTTGTTCTTATGCCTTCCCTTCTAATCTCGTTCAGCTCGTTCAGCTCTCTCCACCTTATATCTCTTTTCCATGACCTAGGCCTTGTCTATGAGCTTGGCTAAGGTCGGAAACTCGGTTGCTGCCAACGAGTTAAATAAAGGCGTAATCAATCCTCTAAGGAAATGATTGACGCGACTTCCTTCAGTAGGGATGATGTTGACAGCGAAATGACTAAGTCGGTTAAACTCCTTAGCATAATCCGACACAGACATCCCTGGTCTTTGCTTCAGTTGTTCGAACTGCAATGCCCTATCTTGCCTTTCTCCTTCTGGCAAGAACTAGTCCATTACTTCTTGCTTAAATTCTGCCCACATAGGTGGGTCAGCGCCATAAAGTTGTTCCTTGATATTCCTCTCATACCAGTACCAAGCTTCTTTCTTGAGTTGGAGTCCTACCAACTCAATCACTCGGGCATCTGAGCAAGATAAACGACGGACTAGCTTATCCATCTCATTTAAGAATTTGTGAGGGTCATCTCCTTCCTCACCATAAAAAGTAGGCGGTTGCATCTTCTTAAATTCCACCACGGTCATTCCCTCATCGGTTAGTCGTTTCCTCTCTTTCCGAGCAGGTGTCACCACCGCAGGTGGCGCAACTCCATTCCTTTCTTGAGTCGGCGGCACTTCCCGCCTTTGAGCTTATAGCTCATTCGGTTCTTTGCACAAATCTCTCATTGCTTCGCGCATGGCGTGTACTTCTTGCGAAGTCACTTGCTCACTAGAGCCCATGGTCAGTGCCCTCAAGTTGGATCTTTCTCTTGACCATATCGGTACAGAGGCAACATTCGATGCGGTGTCTGATACAACATCATCGTTAGCCCTAACGAATTGGGTGACTGTACGAACCTTCTTCTTGGGAGGCATTCTATCTATCATAATAAGGGAATTTAGTACTAATCCCCTATCCTAACCCATTTAACCTCCCCTTTATCCTAGCACACATTATCATGCATTTATCATGTCACATCACTAAGCACATGTCATATACAAATCACATATCACATATCATAATCATATAGCATATACCTCATAATATCACACTATAGCATGATAATGAAGGAAATCATCTCATCCTAGGTAACTAGGCAATCAAAGAAAAATCATTCATATCATATAAAGTGCTATGCCGTTACATCGATCATCATATCTACTCAACCTAATTATCGCGTCCATCTCTCGAGCAATCAAGAGCGATATGGCCACTACTGCCACATCAATAGCAAAGGAGATCTCTATCTTGACGGCGATTAGCTGAAGATGCAGACCTCACTGGTGAGTAGTCTCCTCTATGCTTGACAATCCCTGATCTGAGCTGCTCCATATCCTCTCTTAGTGCTTGAATCATTACCTTAAGACGTCGGTTTTCCTCTTCCAAGTACGAACAATTATCCTTTAATTTTTGAACCTTACTATATACCCAATCAGGATCTAAGCGCTCCTCGGGGTCCTCTTCTTCGTCAGGGGTCTTCTCTCTAGTGGGGCGAATCACAGTTACAACTTTCTCGAGCATCCCTGGCCAAGTCCTCTTACAAGTCACACGGGGTGCTCAAGGTCGCGGTCCTCAAGCAGGCGTAATCTTCTTGGTCATTTGTCAGAAGAATCGTAAGGCAAGCAAACAATAACAAGGATTACTAGTCTACTAGGGTTTCACGGAACTATGCTAGCAATAGACTGCAAGTGACATGACAGGAAAATTCCTATGCTCCAGGATTTTACTTAAGCAACTCATATAAACAAGCTTAAACTAGACTTTTAAAAACTACAGCTCTGATACCACCTTTGTCACATCCCAACTTTTTTGCGATACGATGGTCCTAGAACATGGGGAGACATAAGGTCACCCACACCCGTAGAACCCATTAACATATAACAATCATGCCTAGGATCTAACTGAACCTCTTTCATTAACTCCTTTAAAACATTTAGGTAAATACCATAATTTGCGGAAGACTTAAAGTAAATCGTTACATATAAAATCCATAAGGAAAAATAATATAAATCTCTATAAGTATCAATTAACATTCCCAGAGCATCTAAAGACAAGACTTCATAAACATAGTATTATTGATAACTCGGACAAGGAATTCCTCAAGCGAAGTAGGATGCTTGAGCCATCACCTTGCCTCCTCACATTTGCTCACCTGGAACCACACAAGGAAAAGGGGTGAGATAGATGATCTCAATGAGTAAACAAAAAGGGCTCATACATTTTCACATATTCCTTTGAAAGGAAACACATAGCTTATACACATAGTTCATGGTTTATAACTCATGAATCAGGTTGCATTTTAAGCAAAGTTCAATTTAGCAAGTTTTGCAGAAATCACACTTATAACACTTATAGAGTGGAGACACTGCTCAATCCACTCTAAACACATCGAGGAGAGGTGGCCTTTGCCAAATTCCAACTCCCATCACTTATAAAGCATGAAACTGATCAGGCTCCATGGCTAGAACCGCCCCTTCTAGCTGAGGTGGATACACTACCCCTATCCATCGGGTTAAGACCATGTGCACAGGTTTCGATGATTACCCGCATCGGCACGAGGATTCTGCATAAAGGGTAAAGGTATAATAGCTAGAGCTATTGGTAAACACAATTAACAATATCACATATGGCATCAATAACATGTATTTCAATAACAATAGTAGTTTGGCTTTCAACAATAACACAATGAAAGTGTAGTTCCAGAAAGAACACAAGTTAGGGTGTCATTCACAAAAAGTTCTCATTGGGTAAAAAATTAGTTTTGGACCAAATGTCCCTTGGCAACCCAAGCTTGACAAAGAAATCATATAATAAAATAAGAATGGAAAGAACTTGGGTTTCAAAGATCACAAAGGTTCACATTACATATCACATAGCACAACATGATGTTGTTCACTTTTGTAACAAGAACATTTTGTTTACTCACACTTGTAGAATGAATTCAATGTTTACTCATACTTGTATCAAAAGAATTGGGTTTACTCATGCATGTAGCATGGACATAGTGTTTACTCACCTTGGAGTTCCTTTGCTCCTAGTACTCGTAGTCCTCTTTGCACTTCTAAGGCTCCTCAAACTCTAACATAATATTTGATTTAATACTTAGTATTTATTTACTCATGATGTTCCTATCCAATAACTACCCATACACATTAGAGTTCACTCATAGGTGTACTCATCACTTGCACATATCACATTGACTTATAAGTCTAGCATACTTAGGCCTTATAGGCTCACATAAAAACACATTGCAATCATATCAATATCTTTTTAAGGTCATCACATTTTCATTACCTCAATATCAATTCACTTATCAATTATCTTAGTTCACTTCACACTTCCATACATGTCAACTTGACAATTAATCCTTCAAACATCATGCTTAACTCGTATGATCTCTTTCACTTCATTAACTCATAACCATATATTCATCATCAAGTCATCATGATATCTAGTTCCAAATTCCTCAATCACACTTGCATTCTAACCACAATATGATATCAAGATACTTTAAGTATACCAAAACACGTTTAAGCTTATCTAGGATCATACCTTCAATTAACATGCAATTTTCATCATCTACTTTACATACATACATGTCAACAATCATCAAAACACATCACATAAAATTTATAAGCATTTAGACACAATTGTTCATGTAGGCCGAATGCATCTTTAAAGTGAAAACCAAATTCTTCTTCTTTTCGTGTTTTTCCGTCTATTTCAGAAATATGTAAAAACATGGTTTAAACCAAGATTTTTCATGTAAACATAACAAAAATCATTTTAGAACTCAAATCCATAAGAATCGGCCACTATTGGTGCCATTGATTTAAAAAATTCAATCTTTTGCATTACAGTGCACAAAATATGAGTTTTCTTGTTTTCGGTATTTTTTGGTCATTTCAGAAATATGCAAACAGGTTATTTAAACCATTATTTTTTATTCAATCATTGAAAATATTAGTTTAGAACACATTATCTCACAAATCGGCAGCCATAGGTAAGGTTTATACAAAAAAAATTCCAAGTTCAAAGGCTTAGGTGAAAAATCATGAGTTTCTGCGCTTTTCGTGCATTTCGTTTATTTCAGCGATAAACAGATACATGATTCAAATCATTATTTTTCATCTAAACAAAACAAATATCACATTAGAACACCAATTCACACAAATCGGCAGCCATGTATTCATGAAAGAATAGAATTTTTCAATTTCCAAATCCTAACACGAAAATCTTGAATTTCTTTATTTTTCGAAACTTTTCGGTCATTACAGAAATATACAGAAATATTATTTCATGCAATATTTTTCATCAAAACAAATCAAAAATTAGTTTAGGATGCAAATAAACACAAATTGCCCGTGCCCCCCTTATGATGTCTATGCAATAAAATTGTGATTTTAAGTTATAGAATTCACCTTTCGAGAAATCTTGTGGAAAGAATCGTGTTTTTGGTAGAAAATAAATTTTCTCTCTCAAAAATTCACTCAAACAGAATTGAATATGTAGAAATCAGTAATCAAATAGTTCAAAATAATTTTTTCATAATTTATTTCATAGAAAACAGTTTAGAAATCAAAAGAGATTAAAAACTTACGATTACGGTCACGAAATCGCGAAACGGTAAGGTGTTTTCAATATTTCGGTAGAGATAATTATTTTGAGAGGTTTTTCTGCCAGAATACAGAAAGAATGAGGGAGTGGCTACTGGAAAACCCTTGCTAGCCAAAAATTTGAATATATATTAGGGTTGGAGTGGAACTTCCACTATTACCCTTAATGAAATAAGTTAGGAGCATTTTTGTGTAGTGAGCTTTTAGGTATTGGGCTTTTTTCTTTAAAAATTTCGGCTAAAGTGTTTAGAAATAAAAATAATATTTTTCTTTTTTAATTCTGGAATATTTCCCTCAGAAATAATTTATTTAAAAATATTTTAAAAATACCATAAAATTATTTTATGCATGAAAATTCATTTTATTTAAAATAAATTCTTTTATGCAAATGCACTTCATGTAAATCATTTATTTCACAATAGCAACACATATTATGCATATTAAAATTAATTTAATATGCTACATACTCATCAATCACTTAGATCACAAATATTCACACAAGCACACACTTAACATTATAGATTCTAATTCAAGCAATTTATCACGAAAATTTTTAGGGTGGGTGTGGGTTGTTACATGATAGTAAAAGATAATGAATTTACATATAATATATGATGAACCTAAACTTTATATCTAATAAACCTGATAGTTATATGTGATGAATCTAAACTTTAAATTTAATGAACCTCATAATTATATGTGAAATACTAAATAATAAAAATTTTAAATATGAGAAATTGATGAAATTAAATTATAGAATAATTAAATCATGAATCTGACAGTAAAAAGATAATGAATCTGTATGTAATATGTGATGAACCTAAACTTTATATCTAATGAATCTGATAGTTATATGTGATGAATCTAAATTTTAAATCTGATAAACCTGATAATTTAAAGTTTAATATTAAATAATGAAATACCAAGTAATCAAACTCCAAATAAAAAAAAAAAACCTCAAATTTTCAAATAAATAGTATAAAAACTCACAAAAAATAAAGATTATGAAAAAAATGAAGAAGAAGACAACTTCAAAAATAAAAGAGAATAAAAAATAAAAGCAATTTTGAAGAAGAAGAAGAAGAAGATCGGACTTCACTATTTCAAAAAAAAGAGATCGCGCATCCATCGACAAAAGAAGAAGAAGAAAAAAAAAAGATCAAGCTCACAAAAGAACATAACTCATTTTTTAGATATCGTTTTGATCTTTCCTTCTTTTTTTTTTTATTTTTTTAAATAGAACAACGAGTTGACTGGGGATTGTGGTGTTACATGGTTCCAGATCAATGATATAAATTGCCCAACTTATTACCTTTATTATTTTCCCTTTTAAATTCTTTGATTGCAACTTTTTATCAGACATTCGGACTCCTCAATTTAAAGTTTTACTACTCTAAAAAGTTAGTCTTCTTTATTAATTTGGAATTTCTTATGGTGACTACTTTTGATTAATTGGGAATTTGTGAAATTCTTGATAAAGTGAAGGAAAAAAAAAAGAAAATAATTTATGATATTTTAAATTAGTTAAAAATTTAAAAAAAAATTGTAAAATATATAAAAAAGAATAAAATAATTAATTAATTTTAAGTTAGCATGATATATATTATTCAATTCTCAAGGGGTTCAATTGACAAAAAAAATAATAATAATAATAACCTAAAACAAAATTAGCAACTGTAAAATAAAATGGAGATCCAAAGAAAAATATTGATATATTATCAAAATGACTTTTTTTTATTTTTAGGGAAGTGGAGATGACCTAAAAACCTAAAACAAAATTAGCAACTGTAACGCATTAATTGGTTGTTGTTGAATTATTTTGATTTTGATAGGCTTCTTATGTGGCTTACCCACAAATCCTAATCGGCATGGACTAGAGACCGTCTCATTTGGTCAAAGTAAAGGTAGTATTTTGCTTCCACGGGATACAATAAATATAGACATCGCTGTTAGTAATAACCATATCAAACCAATGACACCAATGCCCACCAATAGGTCTCTATGTGCTTAAATAAAAATATTGCAATTTTTTGAATGAGTTCCATGCATTAGCATAGAAACAAAAAAAAATAGAAGAATTGAAAATAGTTGCACTTAGGTTATCTGTCGCCACCCACTTCTCATCCTCCAAAAAGTACTCACAAAAGGGGTCAATCCTATTAGTAGCAACTCTTATTTGACACACAAACACTAACAGATTTACGTGCTCATTCTCATTCGCCCAAGGGTTAATTATTCCCCGGAGACAATGACCAAACCCACTAATTCAAGAAAAGTACAAAAGAATAAGTTTGGTCACATAAAAAAGAAGCAGCAACTATAATAGCCCACGCATTTCAGCTCACCAAATCATACCAATTGGGCCAAAAACTGCACGTCAAGAAAAATACCAAAGTGTATCTCTCCTTATCTCCCATATAACACATGATCACCACGATCTATAACCAACCATACTACATGCACTACACACACATTTCTTATCATCCCAACACTATGATCAACCCTAGCAACAACTTCACCTCCCTTTTCTCCTCCTCCTCCTACTCGGATGACCTTGCCAGAAACTTGATTTCCAGGCGACTCCTTTTCTTTTTCTTGCAAGATATTCAAATTTTAGAACTGATCCTTGCTGTTTTCGTCTTTATTACCATACATTCTCTAAGGCAGAAGAAACGTTACGGACTACCAGTGTGGCCAGTTTTAGGGATGCTACCATCTTTGGTTTGTGGCCTTCGAAGCAACATGTATGAGTGGATTTCAGCCGTGCTTTGCGATCAAAATGGAACTTTTAGATTCAGAGGGCCATGGTTTAGCAGTCTCAATTGTGTAGTGACTGCAGATCCTAGAAACCTAGAGCATCTTCTGAAAACCAAGTTCTCTAATTTCCCTAAAGGCCAATACTTTCGCAACACGATTCATGATCTCCTCGGTGATGGGATATTTAACGCGGATGATGAGACATGGCAAAGGCAAAGAAAGACAGCAAGCATAGAATTTCATTCAACTAAGTTCAGGAAACTAACTACAGAGTCATTGTTGGAACTTGTCCATTCTAGACTCTTACCAGTCCTCGAAAATGCAGTGAAAAACTCCAAATCATTTGATCTACAGGATATTCTATTAAGGCTCACGTTTGATAACGTATGTATGATAGCATTTGGGGTTGATCCAGGGTGTTTGCGTTTGGGTTTGCCTCAAATACCATTTGCTAGAGCCTTTGAGGATGCAACGGAGGCCACTGTGCTGCGTTTTGTTACACCAACAATTATATGGAAAGGCATGAGATATTTTAATTTGGGGGCTGAAAAGAAGTTAAAAAGATCCATAAAAAGAGTCGATGAATTTGCTGAACAAGTGATAAGAACAAGGAAGAAAGAACTATCTACGCAAAGTGAAGATAAGAATAAGCAAAGATCAGATCTTTTGACGGTGTTTATGGGGTTGAAAGATGACAATGGACAGCCATTTTCAGACAAGTTCTTGAGAGATATTTGTGTAAATTTCATACTTGCTGGTAGAGACACTTCTTCAGTGGCATTGAGTTGGTTTTTTTGGCTTCTTGATCAACATCATACAGTTGAACAAAATATTCTTGCTGAAATATGCAAGATAGTTAAGGAGAGAAAGGATTTTGACCCTATTGCCCCATTGGTGTTTAGGCCAGAGGAGATAAAGAAAATGGAATATTTGCAAGCTGCATTATCGGAGGCCTTGCGGTTATACCCTTCAGTGCCTGTCGATCACAAGGAGGTAATAGACTTAATGTTTTTTTTCCCCCTTCTTTTTTAAGTTTGTTGGATAAATAAGAAGTCAGTTTTATAATTATTTCTAATAGCGCCCATGTCAAGAATCTCATGGAAAAAAAAAAATGGAGTATATCATACATGTAGTACTTACTTCTACTTAAATCAAATTGCTTCCTTGATTAACAATCATTTGGTCAAATATTAATTATAATCAATTTACCCTAATTAATTTGAAATTTTAGATTCAGCTTTATCCTAAATCAAAAAGAAAAATTATATTAATTTATTATTAATTATAAGGTTTAAAGGTTAAATTAACTAGAGTTTATACTAGATTGCCAATTCAATTTTTAACTTTTGAATTTGTTTATTTGAGTCTTTATTTTGATCATTAATAGTTTTTAAGGTATGCAAAGTTGAAAAATTCAATTTATTTAATCAAAATTTAGAAATGAAATTGATATTTTGATACAAAATTAAGGGTCCATGTGACCTTTTGACTTTTTTTTTAATAATAAAATAATATTATTTTCTTGCATTTTGATTATTTATTTTATAGCATTTTAATTATTTATTTTATAGCATTTTGAGCTTTTTTTACAATTTTTAGAATTAAAATACATTAAAAAGAGTTAATTAGGGGCAAATTAATTAACAGTACACAATTTAATTATGAATAATTTCTTATCCATACATAAAAGATTACATGCTCATTTCAACTTGCATACTTTTGATGATTTCTTTTATACAATTCTTTAATGTTTCTGGTTCCAAATATTTTTTTTAAGATTTCTTATTGCATAACCATATATTATTTGTATATGTAATAATATTAACCAGACGATTAGTATTATTTGTAATATTGCCCAGTGATTTTTTTTTTCCACAAGTATTTTATATTTGTAGTTATATAGCAACTTTTTACTATTACTCATGCTAGCCACACAAAGCACTGGGGGACGACTAGTTAAAACATAAATGAGATTATGAATTATTTTTTAAATTTTGAATTTGGTCAACTGACTTGTCTTGTCAACATCTTCCCACACACCCAAATCGCGTTTCACATGTTCATCTTGCGTTAAGAATTCAATTCTCTGATATTGTAGGTGGTTGAAGATGACATATTCCCAGACGGGACTGTATTAAAGAAAGGAACAAAAGTTATATATGCAATATATACAATGGGAAGAATGGAAGCAATATGGGGAAGGGATTGTAGGGAGTACAAGCCAGAGAGATGGCTTAAAGATGGCAGGTTCATGAGTGAATCTGCATACAAATTCACCGCCTTCAATGGTGGCCCTCGGCTATGTTTAGGGAAAGATTTTGCTTACTATCAAATGAAATTTGCTGCTGCTTCTATCATTTATCGCTACCGTGTGAAGGTGGCTAACGATCATCCTGTGGTGCCAAAGCTTGCTCTGACCATGTACATGAAGCATGGATTGAAGGTGAATCTATCAAAGCGTGATGAGTATAAGCTTCATGATACCTCTTGCTCTTAAAGATTATGCCGATGTATTAAGCATATTATATGTCAATATTGTGAAGTTTTTTATTTTTTATTTTTAAATTTTTATCATTGTCATAGACTTATTATTATTAGCATCACACAGCATACATGATCATTATTGATTGAAAGTGTAGTGGAAGAAATGGTCTAGACTTACTCCTGGAAGCTACACGTGAATAATGGAGTTAATAGCGGTTGGATTTGTTCATGGTGTTTCTGCAGATCTGTAGAAATATTCTGTGGTGTGTTCTTGGTGATTCTCATGAATAAATAAGTTACTAGTTTTGCAATTTTTTTTCAATTTTTTGTTGTCATATTTCTTAATTTGCATATATATAATTCATCCACCTTATTAAAGCAAACATCTATTAGTTCAGTACATACCGACTACTCATTTTATTCTATAATATAGCAAATTTCCCAGCAGGTCCCTGCAAGTGAAAAACAGTGCAACATTAAATACAAAATAGAATGTTTGCATCGGTTGATATTAGTTGGTCAGTACAAAGGTTCGCATTGAAATAAGCCTCAATCATCACCAATAAGGGTGTTCATCACTCAGGACTCACCATTAAATCAGCTTGTTTAGTTCAATTTGACTCTTTAAAAAAAATTCCATTTGCAATTTTTATAAAATACACTTCACAGTTTGATTTAATTTCTTTATAAAATAAATCAAACAAAACCGTAAACTCGTGTGTATATATTGAAATTTAATAAAAATATGTTGTTTTAAGTTTTTTACTTAGAAATTGAGAAAATTTAACAATAGACAAAAAATTTAATAATTCAACATAAAATCTAGTACTGCTACTCACATCTCTACAGCATACAATAGTTCCACAATGAAATGCTCTCACCTTATCTCGTCAAGTGTCCACATAAAAATTCAACAGCCAGAATTAATGGAAATAAATAAATTTACCTTATTCAAGCTTGCCCATCCCATTCTTCATAGAACTCCTTCAAAAATTCCTCCATGAATTTGTGCCTTCTCTCAGCCCTCTTTTTCCCAGCCTGAAATATTTATGAATGCTTAAACTCCAACAAGTGATAAGATTTTCATGGGACTCATTAGTAAGCATGTATATTTATTCACATTATATACACCTGTATGCTATGTCATAAAGCTAACACATGTTGTAGTTCACAAATTAGGCAAAGCTTTTACCTCCGTTTTCATCAAGTCCTTCAACTTGAGAAGTTTCTCATGAAAATGATTCATGGTAGTCTGCTCTTCTTTCTTCATGTACTGCTCCTTGGACAAGTCTGAACGAGGGAGAATTGCAGGATCATGAAGCACTCTGTTTCTACTTCCACCAAAAGTAAAGCAGCGAGCAATTCCTGAAATCAGACCACTTAATATTTGTACAACAACATGCACTCAAGCAGTGAAACAGAAGTGGCCATGCATTCAAGCAGTTCACCATGCATGAAAAGAAGTTGTTAAATGCTAGTGAATACAGAAGTGGCCTTTGAAATTAAGCCCTTGTAAATCCAGAAATTACCAACTGCACCAATTGCATCAAGACGATCAGCATCTTGCACAACCCTAAATTCTAGAGAAAATCCACTAGTTGTATGTCCTGCAAGTTCCTCTTTAAAACCTGAAAATTGGAAAGTTCATCTTTAATAAATAGTTCATATAATGTTTACATGAGACAGGAAAAAGGAGATAATAAATGGGAAGACTGAAAAAGTGCAGGAACACCCTTAAAAGCAAAAAGAAAAAGATGTCAATTTACACCACAACTGTGTCAAGGAAACCACAATTAAGGATTGCCAGAATTCAAAACTTAAGCACTAGAATATCCATGTCTTCTCTAACATTATGAAATCCATGAAGTTCAAGAGAAATACAGAGCCATTTTAAGCTAGAATAATTATTAAGAAATATCTAATGCTGCCGATAGAAACATATGTAATGTTGACATCTCGAGCTTCGGCTGACTAATACTAACTCAAATTCCGCACTTACAGATTTTAGCAGCAAAATGATTACTTATCTGAATCCTCACCATCTAGAACAAAATAAGAAAAAAGAAATATACTCAAAGGAAAATATTGTTGCAGAACCATAGTAAACACTATAAGAGTAATTTACCCATCCCTTCAATGATTGCTAAGATCTTCATCTTCTTTGTTTCATCTACACCCTCTTCCTCCAGAAACTTCTCAACAATTTTCTCTTCTGATCGATCTCTACATGCCAAAATAAAAGCTCAAACAATCCAAGAACTCAGAAAAGGTAAATTCAAGAACAAAAAAATCCATTTAAAAAAGAAACTGAAACAAAGCAGTAAGTCATCAAAATACTATACAAAAAACAGCATTAAGCTAAAATTTTATGGTCTTTGGATGTAGAAATCAGCATTGGAACTTGATGCCAATCAATAAATCTGAGTTGATTTGCAGCAGATCAGTCTAGAGCATTAAGTGCATGATTATATAAATTAGCACATAAGTAAAGTAGACCTTAGGTACATTTTCTAGAAAAAAAAAAAAAAAAAAAAAGACTAGCTTCAGGAGCACAGTTTTGAAACATGTGAAACAATTTAAAGGACACGTTCAGCATCAACGCATTGAAAATGACAAAAGAAAAACAGTGAAATTGTAACTCAATGGTACTGTGACAAAAAAATAGACATTAAATTTCTTCCAGCAGTTAAGTAAGAGAGGATTACAGACCTTAAGTATTTGTAGTCACCTGCAATATGTGTGACAAGGCAAATGATCAGTTGATGGATGACACCAACAAACAGCATATTGCAATACAGTAAGAACACAGAGAATAGTATTAAAATCAACAATAAAACGGATTAATAAAAGTGTGCTTCAGCTATTGTTCATGCTCATTCTACTGTTAACTAAAAATCTACAATTAGAGAATTTTGAACTTCCTAGATCTAACATATGTACATGTCCGCAAGTAGCATGGGATAGAGGATCACCTATATCATGAAGAAGTGCAGCAAGTTCCACCTGTCACAGAAGAAAATATTGATTTAGACTAACATCATCAACGTAAGACATCAACATAAGAAATGGAATTGATAGAAAACAAAATATTAATTCTGTTTAATTAACAAAATTGAAGTTTCCTGGTAGTGATCTCCAAGCTGAAAGATCTCGAATTTAAGTCCCAGTCAAAGGCAAATTTACCCAAAAAAATGGGAGTTCTGTTACCAACGCAACCGTGTTCTGTGTGCGATATCAGGAAAACACTTTTCAATGTCTACCAGAATAATAATGGAAAAAAGGGAAGTATTCTAGAGATAAAGAAACACAATGAGTGAAGACTTGCAGCTGCTATGCAAGATAAAAATCAAGTAAAATATTTGAAAATTCAAAGGCCAAAGATAGATAATTGCTCCATTGCATCATAGACAAAACTTATAGATATGAAAACATCAAGGCTTTTTTATCATATGTTATATTGCTCCATTGCCCAAGATAAGGTATGTACATTACAGCAAAAGGGAACAATCAAAAGAATGATGACATGAGCATTGAGATCAAGTCACATTCTTAAAATAGAAAAAAGGGGGCATTATTATCATATATTATGCTTAGTAATTTCGTTTATTTTTTAAAAAAGGAAAAAAAAAAAACACTAAAATAAATAGAGAGACAAAGGGTAATTTTTTTACAATTTCCATGGAATCAGGGTTGGAAGAGAGGCCTTCCTCATGGGCGAGGGAGAGAGCAAGGTCTCTGACCCTGCACACGTGCGATGCATCATGCGACGCGTCATTTCCTTTCATTGTTCTCTCTACGAGCTTCTCCGCGTTCTTCAGGATCTCTGCCCTGGCCATCTCTTTTACGGCTTTGCCTTTTTCTGCTGCTCAAACGAAAACTTAAACGTAAGATAAGGAAGGGGGTTTCAATTAAAATTTTTAAAAACATTTATAATTTTTTTTAGGTGGATAACTTTTCCAAAGTTCATAAAATTTTAACAATTTTTATATAATTTATAAATTTATAAATAAATTTTAAAAATTTTATTTCAAAAAATTTTTATACACATTAATAGACTTTTAATAATTATTATTATGGGTCAGTCCAATCAATTTTTTAAAAAATTTAGTATGTTTCAATTTCATATCTAATTTATAAATAAGTTTAGTCTTAACTAATTCGTTATTTTAATTGAATATTACTATCTTAATTAATATATGCGTCATTATTCTTATTGTAATAATCTGATTTTTTAATTATTTTATAAAATCTTATTTTATATGTAAATGTATTATTTTTTTATTTTTTTTATTAAAGTGTAATTGAAATTTTTTTATTTAATTTGATATATTTTATGATTTGAAAATATATTATTAATTGTGATTTTAGTTAAATGTTAGATATGTGAATATAATTGAATTTTCATATTTTAATATTTGAATATTAATTATTAAGAATTTTTAGAAATTAATATTATGTTTGATTAATTTAAAATATATTATTAATTATAAAATCTTATTCGGATGATTATTATATATGAATTTAAAGAAAATATTTTAATTACTCAATTATTTGTGAGGATAATTTATTAAATTCTAATTAGATATTTCGAAAATCTTTTAATACGAAAGTTATTATCATTTAATTTGTTTAACAAAATTTAAAGAAATTCTATTTACAAAATTGATTTGAAAATTTTTAGATTTGGTTAGTATTTTTTAAGTAACTATTTATTATAACAAATACTGGTGTTATTATTATTATTATTATTATTATTATTAACATTAAGTTTGGTGTGTATATATATATATATATATATATATATATATATATATATATATATATATATATATATATATATATATATATATATATATATATATATATATATATACACATTAAAGAAGAAGAAAAAGAAGAAGAAAAGAGAAGATTTAGTCCATCTTATGGATAGCCAATCAAATGGCTAGGATTTGGAATGTAGAAATTAAGAAGAAACAAAATGAAGAGAGGCAGTTGAGAGAGGGAGGGAGACCGTGAAAGGGAGGATCTAAGCGAATTCCGGCAGGCCGTGGGCTACACCGACACCACCACCTGCTAATCCACCGTTCGACAACTTTAAGTGAAGCGGTAGCACCACGATCAGACGGCAGTGCACGTGAGGAGAGAAGTCTCACTGGCATCGAATCTTCAAGTTGAGATTCCGGCTTATTCCAGCTGCGAAATCCTACAAAATTTATCTCATTTGACTCTTAGTGGCGAGAGCTTCAATTTGGTACCTACCACGCCCTTGAAAGTCACAAGAAGTTGAGATCAGAGAAGTGGAGGCTAGAGCTTTCGAGGTATTCTCTAGAGTAACAGCAACGAGTGGTGCTGATTTTCGAGCTCTTAGCGTCGAGGCGAGTAGATTGGTGTGAAGATCGCCCTGTTTTGCCACTAGCAGCGGCTATGCATGGCTAGCCGATAGTGCTCCGGCGACGGTGCATGACAGTAGTGCATGGAGCAGATCCAGCGTGTCATAACCCACTTATTAAGCCGTGACAATCCTAGGGTATAGGAAGACATAATATCACCTAAATCTATAGAACCCCATTCAACTTATAATCCTTTACCATTCATCAAGTAAGACCTTATCCCAAGATCGTAACCTAATTACCTTCCTTATTACCCATTGCCTGCTTATCATTTCCTATTTAACTTATAATACCATTTACAAAAACAACTTGTAAAATTTGTAAAATTTCATGTCATATCAATAGTCAAATGTACATTATTTCATACATAATTGTAATAGTAATTACAATATAATTTACAACACATGTAAACTCGGTAATGTTTTTGTGTTAAACCTTTCACTACCATGGAGCTCTAAAACAGTAGTCTTCATAGTCAAGAATCACAATGCTTGAATTTAGTAGAGCAACTTCCAAACAGAAGAATATAGCTTGGAATTTACCTTGCTGACTCGTTGATCTTGTCTGAAAAATTTAAACCACTAAAGAATGAGACAAAGTTCAGTGAGTACATAATAATACAATATATATATATATATATATATATATATATATATATATATATATATATATATATATATATATATATATATATATATATATATGGTGAATACAAGGACTATTTTCAAGAAGGGCTCTTTATAGCAATAGAACATTTTCAATCAATATTATCATTATCGTTCAATTTCTCATTTAAGATGGAAATATTATCTTTAGTAGAAATATCATTTTCTTGGGATCAGGATGCTTCCACACATATAAATTCAAGAATGGCGACCTAAGCCTTGCTCACTCACATGTATCACATTACATAAGATTGATTAGGTTTTATGGTTAGGCGTTCCCTCCTAGCAGAGGTTGGGTACTCTCATCCTACTTGCAAGCTTATACCAAATGCATAAGGTCTGATGTATTACCCCACATCAGAAGGGGATTTCTACTTATCAATAGGCATTCAATAGGAAAGTTCATATAAGGTTCACATTAAGGAATTCAATGATCACATTATGAATTCAACATGATAGATTCACAATAGTCAATTATCATCAAGAAGCATCATATCAAATGACTCAATATCTAATAGGCAATTTAGGCTTGTCAAGGAATTGGAATACTTTAATGATTATGGTCTGCATAATAAAGGTTCAAAGCATATAATACAAGTCATATTATATTATTAAGTACTCACCTTGGACTCCTTTGCTCTATTTACATTTAATTTTGATACTAATAGTGCTCCTTGCACTCTTCGACAATATCCTTATCATTGTTTTTAAACTATACACATTTGTAATTCAATTGCACATCAATCACTTTCTCGTTATAACATTTGTTTAATTTAGCTTAACTTGCTAACATTTCTATCTTGTTCATTAAAGCACAACTTATTACTTTGAAGGTCAAGATATACTACACATATACTTATAACTAATTTTAACATTTTCCTTAGCTGTTCTCCAAATGGCCATAGCCATTCATTTAAAGAACGATAATTCCTTTCCTCTCAATTTTACATTTCAACTTTGAGTAATATCAATTTAAACAATTTCTAGTATTCAAGGGAGTTAATACTATTCCCACCATCAATTCCATAAATGAATCTAGTTCATTAATCTTGGGGAAAATCATTTCCATCGATTAAATTTCAAAATTAATATTATAAAAATCATATGACACCATTCTTAAGCTTAATTTTCCCTTTAATTTCATGAATTCAAATTCAATACTCAAAATCTCTAATTTTTCCATAAACCCTAGAATTTGGGAAAAACTATTAATTCTTCATCCAATCTTCAAATTGATCATAGAACTATGTAATTAGCATAACATAAAACCTATATGATCATTTAATTGTCAATATCTAGCATTAAAATGTCAAATTCCCCTTTTAAACTATATTATACCTCTAAGATGTTCAAGCCTTAAACCAAGTTTCCAAAGTTCATTCAACACTTCTAAATCATTATTTTTCATCTAAAGTAACCATAGATGTATTCAATTAGGACTTAGACCACCTCTTTGATCATTTCTAGTATTGGCCGAAATTTACATTTAGTGTAGAAGAGATTTTGTATAACTAAGATACTAAAATCAATCTTAAAACATAGATATGAGAAGATGAATATGATTCCTTACCTTAGTTAGTTTTGGTTTGCTAAAGTTATCGTTGCTTTTAGTGTAGAGAGAATTTTCCTTCTTGATTATGGAATTTTGGTGTAGTGATAGGCAAAATGATGATCACAACATAAATTTTGTATATATATATATACAATAGATTGGATGGTAGAGATTTGATCAAGCTCAATCCAATGGCTAAAATTTAACCTTGATGGATGGCTATGATTTGATCAAGTTAGAGGGCTAAGATTTTCTCTACAATAGTGATGATCATCACTACATGGCTTGGAAAGAGCAAAATGAATGTAGACTTGGGTGTGGATGAAGTGAGAATTCAAGTTGGAAAAAGAATTGACATAGTGAAAAATGGTGACTAGCTTTCCTAAATCTAACTCAACCTTAGTTAACCATTCTTAACTCTAGTTAAAGCTTAGGTTTATCCATTTATGAGCCTTATGGGCTGGCCATTCAATGGGCTTGGGCTTTTGAGTCTAAAAGCCCATTAACAAATCTATATATGCACATTTCAAGTTTGGTAACTTAATATATTTCCCATTTCGTTCCTTTCACTTTAATATACATAATTTTATCTTCCAATATCACTACACTTTCTAAAAATTATTAGATAAATTCTATACATATCATAATGCACATTTACTAGCCCTTCAATAACATTGTTCAAGTATGTATATTGTGTAAGCTCATTAGTTTGACCTCTAATATACCATTGTAACTTTTATTGGATTCAACTTCTCATATCACTATCATCATCTCCCAATGTCCTAGGAGATGTCAATACCCATTCACTAGCACTATAGATTCATATTTCAAATAAATTATTAACATAGTCACATTAAGTCAAACTCAATTTGACTTTCACTTTATCATAAGAGTGCTTATCAAAATTGATTGCATTCCTTACTCATTGTCATATTATTCATTTAGAATTCACTTCTTATGATATTCTTATGGTTCTTGATGTGCTACAAAGGCCTTAAATGGTACGGTATATGGACATTATAATGTCATCATTACTATTTATAGTTGATTAAAGAAACCTTGGATATTATGCAGCAGCTCCATCTTGTCGTTTCGGTGCAATTCTTTATATTCATTCAATCGGATTTTTCATGGGTAATTTCAAAACTCTTGAATTTCGATTATTTTGAGTTAATAGCCTAGTGTGGCTTTGATTTGAATTGACGTTTGATGAATTTGCTTAACATATGGGCGTATAGTCCTAACATGTGATAGTTTTGTCATTTAGTTTGTTGTCTGGCTTACTAAGAGCACTTGTAGCCACATGCATTACCAGTATCCTAGTACCGGTCACGTGCCCTCAGGTTCAGGTCATAATAAAGATGATATCAGAGTAAAGATCTTGCGACCTCTAGTATGTTTAGAGTTAAGGAAGTTATAGATGGTGCTTGTTCTTGTAACATGTGAAGTATAGGATTCCTCATCATCTCTTGAGTTTCCTTTACTTCCAATTCAGCATTAATGTTATATTATGATGAGTTACTGGTATTAATTATGTTGGTGGGTGTGTTATATGCTTATGTGATATGATGAATTCAATGACTATTATCGGATTTGTGATTATCATAAAAAGGATATATATGATTCTAGTAGAGATTCTTTAGTGGTGAAGATTCTTCTAGGTGAGTAGGGTATGCTCAGAGTGTAAGGAATTGAGCTTTTATGAAATGATAAGATATTAAGGCTATGCGAACTGTGAATTTGAGGATCCATGAGGACTTGATCTATGAGGGTATAAAATGATTTAATTCAAAATTTTAAATGGTTTTGAAATAAAATGTTATAGTTTTGATTTGATTATGTAAATGATTTTAAAGATAATAATTGATTTTAAAGTATGATTTTAAAAGTAGTTTTGGAAGTTTATTATTTTGAAACTCTATACTTATGTCCAGTGTGTCTGTCTACATGTATCGAGTCATGCATTATGAAATCATTTGTCATTAGTCATACATCATGAATCTTATTAATCATTGCATTAAGGTTGCATGTCGTCTAATATCTTTAGACACGATATCTTGAGCTCTAAAATAAAAATAAAAATGATTTGATTTTTATGAATAATTTTAAACAATTTTGAAAATCAAATAATTTTTAATATACCTAAAAGGATTTGAGTCCTTGGGATGAGAAATGTTTTGAGATATTATATACAATAATATTCAATTGAGGTTATTAAAGATTAGGTAGTGATCTTAGTATGGAAAAGAATTTTATTGGATAACAAAGTAAGAGTTATTATTTGAGAATATTTACATATATATATATATATAAATTTAGGATGGCATAGATTTGGAAAGATATAAGAGTTGCATAGAGATTTTATTGAGTGTCAATGATATTAATGCATTCATTATTTTCATATGGATAAGTTAAGTCACATAGGAATGTGATATATAATGAAATTTTAGTGAAAATCTAAGCAAGTTGGGATATAGTAGATATTCAATCTATATAGTTGCGAGATAATAGGTATTCAGATCATAAAATAAAATATAATTCGGAAATAGAGTAAGTCTAAAATAGTTGTGAGAAGGTGAGATGTGTTTTAGAATTAACAGAATTCCTTGATGATCTTGTTAATAGTAGGATGTTGATATGAATTGTAGAATTAATGGATTAGCATATTAATTATTTTATACGCGTGTGTGGTGATTTCAAAGTGATGAGATAAAGTTTATACTTGAACATATATATATTGGAGAAATTAGTTGAGCAGGTAAGAGTAATAAAATATTGATAAAAATATAAGAAAAAGATATTCTTAGGATTATAATTGATTGGATGTAAAATTAAAGGTTATATTAGTTTATTTAAGGTTAATTTAAAGTTATGGACAAGAGATTGATATAAGAATAGCTTAAGTTGAATGTTTATTCTTGTGAATTTAATAGATTGTTAAGTATGTGTCCTGTTCTCATTGATATATTAATTGTAGTTTAGATAGTGTATCAGAGTGCATAGTGAAAGCATGATGGAGAAGTTAAATAGAGTATGTAATGCTTGTTGGGTTGAAAATTCGAGGATGAATTTTCTTAAGGGAAAAGATTGTAACAACATGATTTTTCAATTATTTTATAAAATCTTATTTTGTATGAAAATATATTATTTTATTATTTTCTTTATTAAAGAGTAATTGAAATTTTCATTTTTATTTAATTTGATATATTTTATGATTTGAAAATGTATTATTAATTGTGATTTTAGTTAAATGTTAGATATGTGAATATAATTGAATTTTTATATTTTGATATTTGAATATTAATTATGAAGAATTTTTAGAAATTAATATTATGTTAGATTAATTTAAAATATATTATTGATTATAAAATCTTATTCCGATAATTATGATATATGAATTTAAAGAAAATATTTTAATTATTAATTATTTATAAGGATAATTTATTAAATTCTAATTAGATATTTCAAAAATCCTTTAATATGGAAGTTATTATCATTTAATTTGTTCAACAAAATTTAAAGAAATTCTATTTAAGAAATTGATTTGGAAATTTTAAGATTTTGTTTATATTTATTAAGTAATTATTTATTATAACAAATATTGGTGTTATTATTGTTATTATTATTATTATTAAGTTTGATATATATATATATATATATATATATATATATATATATATATATATATATATATATATATATATATATATATATATATATATATATATATATATATATAAGAAGTAAAAAAAGAGAAGATTTAGTCCATCTGATTGGCTAAAGGATAGCTAATTAGATGGCTAGGATTTGGAATGCAGAAGTGAAGAAGGAACAGAACGAAGAGAGGCAGTTAAGAGGGGGAGAGAGACCATGAGAGAGGGAGAGGATTTGAGCAGATTTTAGCTAGTGGTGGGTTGCACAGCCACCACCACCGGCTAGCCCACTGTTTGGCGACTTCAAGTGAACCAGCAGCACCACGATCAGATGATGGACGATAGTGCACGCAAGGAGAGAGGTCTCACCAGTGCCGAATCTTCAAGTCAAGATTGCGACCTATTCTAGCGATGGAATCCTATGAAATTTATCTCATTCAACTCCTAGTGGTGAGAGTTTCAATTTAGTACCTACTATGCTCCATGAAAGTCACCAGAAGTCAAGATTGGAGAAGTGGAGGTTAGAGCTTTCAAGGTCTTTTCTAGGGCAACAACGGTGAATAACGGCGAGTGGTGTTGATTTTCAAGCTCTTGGCATCAAGGCGAGCATATTGGTATGAAGATCACCCTATTTTGCCATTGACAGTGGTGACTCATTGCCAGTTAGTGGAGCATGGAGCAGATCCAGCTACTCCATCTTGTCATTTCGATGTGATTCTCGACATTTATTCAATTAGATTTTTTGTGGGTAATTTCAAAACTCTTGAATTTTAATTATTTTGAATTGATAGCCTAGTGTGGCTTTGATTTGAGTTGATGTTTGATTGGATTTACTTAACATATGGGCCCATAGCCCTGACATGTGATAATTTTGTCATTTAGTTTATTTTTTGGCTTACTACGGACACTGATAGCCACATGTATCACTTGTATCCTAGTGCTGGTCACGTACCCTTAGGTTCATATTGTGATACTTACTATTAATAAAATAATCCTAATCATGTTTTTAACCCATTAATTTCCACCCTACAATCAATTACTAAACTAGAAGATAAGTTATACAAAATAATCATCAAATGTTGCATGCCAACAAATATATAGATTGTATAGAACAAAATAAGAACAAATTATTTTTTGTTTGATTGTATGTAGGGACTAGAAATAGAGTAAATTTATGACCTAGGGTTTTATTGCTTTGATAGATTTCATGAGTAAACCCATGTTCTTATATGCTTCAGTTTAAGATGCAAACTACATTAATGAGGGAAGGTGTGTTGGTTCTTATGTTTGTGTACTACTTGTAACTAGAAAAAAAAAAAAAAAGAAGTCTGCGCAAATCTTGAGGAAAAGTGAAAGAGTATAGCTACATAAAAAGTCATTATTTATAAAAACTAATGATTTTTCGAATATCTTTTTACTTTTATAGATTTTAGAAAAGTTGTAATTGAATACACCTTGATTTCTATAGATTTTCTTAAAGCCTTTAATAGTTATTATTGAATACTGCTTGATTTTTTTAGAGTCTTTAAAGGTTATTATTGAATACCCCATAACTTTTAAGTCTATAAAAGTCTTCAATTCTCCTAATCTAATACACCTATGTAAAAGTAGATGGTGGTCATATAAACAGCAATGGTTAATAGGGTGTGCACGATGCCACAAGTTCCCCCAACTCGAGTCGAAAAATAAATGGAATAGAACATCTCCGATAAAAAAAGAAAGGAACCTAATTGAAACCAACCGAAACCGTATTGTTTATGAAATGAACCAAAGAAACCGAAAACCGAACAGAATACATCATATTATATATGTTAATTATGAAATGACATTGTATTTTATTTTCTACTTATATGCTTGTGCTGCGTGGTGGGGTTGGTGGCAGTATGAATTCAATTCAACCTGCAAGTTTTGACATTTTAGTTTTATTTTCTTCTTATGTTTGCCATTCGATTCAATTTCTCTACCATTTTCTTCTCATTTCTCTCTTTCAGCTTTCTTCTTTGAGTTCTCTCTCCTTTAGTTTTCTTCTCTTTGCTGTTTGTAACTTCATAATATTGCATTCTTGTCTCACAAAAGGCTGGGTCACGCAATAGTGTATAAGCAAAATCAAAAGTAATTATTGTCCAAAGAAAAGAGACCTTGATCCCAGCAGAAAACAAAGTAAGTCTTATCTATCTAAGCTTTTTCATGGTTGATACGTTATATTGTGTTTTTTTTTCCTTTTTCCTAGTAAGACTATTTGCAAATTCTTAGATTTAAAGATTAGGGTTTATAGTAAAGTTGAGTTTTAATGTTGTTGAGTTCAATTTTATTAGCTTTTAATTCAAATTTAATATCATTATTTTTCAACCTTAGGAATAATGGACTCAACCTGAATAATGTTAAACTCAAATTCATTAAGGTTTAATTCAACCGTAATAAGGTTAAATTCAACTATGGTAAGGTCCAATTCAGACTTGGACTTAGCTTGTTATCATTTGATTTCATTTGTTCAAATATATTGTATCTGATTTCAAATATATATATTGATTCATATGATTTCATGATATATGATAGTATGATTATGGTTTGTCCCCGAGAGGAAACAATTCAAGTGTATGGCTTTAAGCTATTTTCATTTAGAAGAAATGGTCCAGGTAATAAATGAAAAACTTATTGAATTATAGATGGATTTGCTAAAGGAAATTGCATTTGGCCATCTTGTTAACCCTCAAGCAGGAAAATGTGTAAACAGCTTGTCCATAGCCTGCTGCTAAGGCAGTTGAAGAAAGTTGATGATGATGATTCAAATTTACTTCAATATTTAAGGAAATATAGTGAAGTTTGGGAGGGAGGAGTTTGCTTTGATAGTAGATTTGAAACTATGGGATAGTGGAGCTGCCCTTAGTAAGGTTATGTTAGGTGAGAAAGGATCTCATCTAAAGAAATATATTCATAGGTTGATTGGGGATCATGAGCTGACATACGGTGATATATCTAATGTGTTTGAAAAGATGAAAAGTGATAGATATGACAAAGATGTGGTGGTTGTTGCATTGATACTGTAACAATCCATATCTACCTTAAGAGTTTTAGTGATAAATTATTTGAATTTAAGGTCATTATGACAAATTATATGACCATATGAAATTCATGCGTGACGTGATTTATGAGTTTGGGGCATATTAAATTAATTTTAAAATACCTAATATGAATTATTATTATGAAATAAATGGTTTAAATAAAATGCATTAGCATGAAATAATTTATTTTTCGTAAAATGGATGTTCATGTAAAAAGGCAATTTTTAAGCATAAAATAATTTTATGAGTATTTTTAAAATATTTTTAAATAAATATTTTAGGAGAAATTTTAATGAAAATAATAAGAAAAATATTTTTATTTTAATTACCCATAATCAGCTCTTAATTTAAATAAAAAACCCAAATACCCAAAAGTTCACTATACTAAAACACTCATAACCTAGCTAATTAAGGGTAATGTCAGAAATTGCCCAAAACCCTACATATATTAATGTAAAATTCAGCCAGCCCTAGTGTTCTAGTAGCACCCTCTGTTATTTCATTATTTTGGTAGAAAAATTCTCTCAAAATAGTTCTCTGTACCGACATTCTCAAAACACCTTCAATTTTGCGATTTCTTGACTATAATCGTAAGTTTTTCTTCTCTTTCAATTCCTTATCTGATTTTTATGAATTAAATTATGAGAAAATTAATTTGAACTGGGTATTCACTAATTTTTATAGATTTAATTCAGTTTGGTTGAGTTTTTGAAAGAGAAATCTAATTCTCTACCAAAAACACAAATCTTTTTACATGATTTCTCTAAATGTGAATTTTGTAATTCAAAATTGAAATTTTCATGCATAAACATTACCAAGGGGGGATGATTTTTACATATTGCTGTTTTAAACTAATTTTTGATGTGTTTAGATAAAAAAAATATCAAATTAAATCATATTTCTACATATTACTGTAATGACCGAAAAGTTTCAGACAATAAAAAAATTCAAGGTTTTTGTGCTAGAAATTAGAAGTTGGAAAATTCCATGATTTCATGTGCATATGGCTGCTGATTTGCATATGGAAGAATTCTAATATGATATTTGTTTTGTTTGGATGAAAAATAATGATTTAAATCATGTGTTTGCATATCACTGTAATGGATGAAAAGCGCAGAAAGCTTGAAAACTTATGATTTTCTTCCTAAACCCTAAATTTAGAATTTTCATGTATGGAAAACATCCATGGCTATCAAATTGTGTGTATTGATGTTCTAAACTGATAATTGTTGTGATTGAATGAAAAATAATGGTTTGAAACACCAGTTTATATATTACTGTAATGACCGGAAAATACCGAAAACAAGAAAGGTTCATGGCTTTGCATCCTAAGACCTAAAATTGGAATTTTCATGTATATGTCACACCTATTATTGCTGATTTATATAGATTGATGTTCTAAAATGATTTTTATTATGTTTACATGAAAAATTTTGATTCAAACCATGTTTCTACATATTACTGTAATAGACGAAAAGTAAGAAAAGTTCAGTTTTTCTCTTAATAGGGTATTCAGCCTACCATGTGATTTTTATCTTAATGTCTATAATTTTATGTGATGTATTTTAATAATTATTGATATGTATGTATGTATGTATGATAAATGATTAAATTGCATGTTGATTGAAGAAATGACTCTAGACAACCCTAGAGGCACTTTGGTATACTTAAGGTATATCTAAGGTATCTTAACCTTATGTTGTGATTAAAATGCGAATGTGATTGGGAAATATGGAAATAGATTTTATGATGATTTGATAATGAATTAATGATCTTGAATTGATGAAGAGATTGATTGAATGAATGGGTCATAAGAGTTAAGCATGACATTTGAAAGGTCATTTGTTAAATTGACATGTATAGAAGTGTTAAGTGTTCTAAGATGATTGTTAAAGTGAATTGATATTAAGATAATGATATTGTGATAACCTTAGAAAGGTATGGACATAAATTATGATGTGTTTTCATATGGGCTTATAAAGGCTAAGTGTGCAAGACTTTTAAGTCAACATATTATGTGCAAATGATAAGTGCACTTATATATGCAACTCTAAGAGTATATGAATGTTATATGTGCATGGGATAGTTATGGGATAGGATAGCATCATGATTAAATAAATACTAAGCATTGAATTAAATATTATGATAGAGCTTGAGGAGTCTTAGTAGTCCAAGGGCTACGTTTATTAGGAGCGAAGAAACCACAAGGTGAGTAAACACTGTATTCATGCTACTAGTGTGAGTAAAAATTATATTCATGTTATAAGTACAAGTGATTTGTTATGGGAATCTTCAGACTTTTGAAACTCAAGTCTTTTTCTACTTCTAATTATAATTATATGATTTCTTTGTTAAGCTTGGGTTACCAACGGACAATTGGTCCAAAGCCATTATTATTTGTTCAATGATATGAAAGATCCTTTGTAATTGCTACCATACCTTATTTTCTTTCTGGAATCACATATTATTTTATCCTTTGATCAATAAGTACAACTGCTATTGTTATCATGCTACCTGTTATTGTTTATTAAGTGCTATTATAATAATTGATTACCATTAGCTCTAGCTATGGTACCTCTAACTCTTATGCAGAAATCCTTGTGCCGATGCAAGTAATCATCAGAATCTGTGCACATGGTTTTAACTTGATGGATAGGGGTTGTTTATCCACCTCAGTTAGAAGGGGCGGTTCTAGCCGTGGAGCCTGATCAGTTTCATGACTTTATAAGTAATGGGTTGGGAGTTGGAATTTGGTATGAGGCCACCTTTCTCTTGAGTGAATGAGTTAGTATAGTCATTTACTCTTATTAGATAATAAGTGTTATAAGTGTGATTTCTGCAAACCTACTAAAGTGAAAATCTTGCTAAATTGAAAACTGTGAAACCATAATTTGTAAATCATGAACTATGTGTTATATGCAATGGGCTTTCCTTAAAAATGGGATATATGATATCGTTTATGCTATATTGTTTACTCATTGAGATCATCTATCTCACCCTGTTTTCTTGTGTGGTTCTAGGTGAGCAATATGAAGAGGTAAGGTGGTGGCTTAAGCATTCTACATCGCTTGGGGATTCCTTGTCAAAGTCTTTAATAATACTATGTTATAAAGAGATATTCATAGACACTCCGGGAGTTTATTTTGGGATATTAATTATTGATGATCTGTCTTAAAACTTTAAATGTTATTTTTCTTATGAGATGTTTCCCAAGTGTTTTACTAAACTATTCTTCCGCATATTGAGGTTTCTTATATTATTGGATATTAAGTTAATGCATTGGGTTTGGTATGATCTTAGGCATGAATTGTATATGTATAAGTGGGTTCTATAGGCATAGGTGACCTTATGTCTCCCCATGTTCTAAGACTATCATATCTCTAAAGTTGGGATGTGACAGACACTGCTATTCACTTAAATTATTTCTAGGCAGCCTTCCATAAAGATTGATTTAAGGCTATTAGAATTGGTAGGAAACTTAAGTGAGTGGAATCAACTTTCTTGGGCAGATTAGGGATGTAAGACAACTGTCCAAGCTGCAAGGTCATGCATAGAGAATGCAATGAAGCAAGCCACCAAATCAAAATCTAAGGAAAGTGATACTAATACATATACGATCAGAGGTTTTCTGACTATATTCTAGCTAAGTTTCTATCATTATGAAGGTTGAATTATACATTAGTAAGGTTGAATTCAACATTACTAAGGTTGAATTTGACTTTAGTAAGATAAAATTCGACTTTAGTAAGGTTGAATTCAACTTTATTAGTGTTAAATTTGACCTTATTAAGGTTGAATTCAGAGTTGAATTAAATGAAATTGGTTATACTAATTGATATGCTATTTGATTTTGTTATTGAAGGTGCTTGCTTGTGAGTTTGAACGTAAGTTGGAAAAAAGCAAACTGTTTATGAGGTGTTTAGATATCTAACCAGGTAATCCAAGGATGCTTAAATGACAACTTCAGTTTAATAATATTAAACAAGTCATTTTGAAAAATAAGAATATTTTTTGAAAGAAAAATAATATCAGTCACACAGAAATGGATGCAATAGAAGAAGAAATAGAAAAATATGGACTATTTACATTAAGGAGGGATGAAAAAGTTGAAGAGATGAAAAGTTGAAGAACAAGTAAAAGGAGAAGAGGAAAGAATTGGTGCTAATAGAACTTTATGGGGATGAATAAGATAAAGAATGTTTAAGTTTAAAAGATAACTTTAGGGACTTTGAGGAGAAGATGGATAATAAAATGAAAGATTTTGAGAAGAAGGTTGAGAATAAAATAAATGATTTTATGAGGCAGTGATGAAGAATTTAGATGATCATTATTAGAAAATTAATTATCATCTAAATTCTAATCACAATATCATGGATTAGAAGTTTGCTAGGTTAAAGGCTTTAGTAGATCAACTGGTAGTTGATGTGCACTAGCATATCCAAAAGCTAAAGAAGCAAGATAATGGATCAGATGGGGCATTTAATCAAGACCGTCTTATGCATTCTTAAGGCTACACTGATGAGCCTGCAAGCAATGTTGATGACAATAAAAATAATGAAGATGATGCGAATGCACAAGATGAAGAAGCAAAGAAAATTGAGAATGAAGAAGCTAATCTGTCTGTTGATAAAGAATCTAATAAGCTAGCTAATGAAGAAGATAATGAGCCAGACTTAGCACAGCTGATGGAAGAAGTTTTAGGAAAATATGACCTGGAAAAAAAGAATCGAAAGGTGATGGCCTTAAGCTAATGCCTACAGTATATGAAGATTAGCAAATATTACAAGAAAATCCAATTTCCTTAATGTCTCCATCTGATTTTAACATCACATTAATTGCCATGTCATCATAGCCACTAAAATGAAAATTACCAAAAAAGTATATTCTTCCATCAGAAAAAAAGACAAAATATTCAATCCCTAAAGAAAATATTTTTAAAAATTTCACCTTAGACCAAGCCTATGATTGTGTGAGAGAGATATGCATAGTTGATTCACTAATCCAAACTTTGTAAAATTGAAAAGTTTATACTGCATTGTTGATAAAAAAAATTTTCTACTATTTCATAGAAAAGGATAGCTAGTTTGAAACGACATGTAGTAACTTTTTGAACTAAAATTTGTTGAATTCAACCTTATCAAAGTTGATTTCAACATACAAAAATAGAGTTCAACGTTATTAAGGTGGAATTCGACCTTACTAATGTTGAACTGGACTTTTATAAGTTGAATTCGGCATTATTATAGTTGAATTCTCCCTTAAAATCATTGAAATCAACTTTGTTATTTAGAAATTTATTATGCTAATTTGTACTAACATGTTTTCATTATTGACCAACACATGGATTTTTATATTCAAGTATTAAAGAAGATGATGTTGACCATGCATCCTGGAAACTAAGTAAAATTGCAATAGTGGATAGCACTTTGCTATAAGTTTGAAATAATTTTTTTTTTCAATTGACTAAAATAAGTAGCATGAATTTATTTAAAGTTCTATTACAGCAAGCATTGGAAGCATTATCAAATAGTAAAAATGATAATAATGTATATGACTCCTTGGCTTATAAAGTATACACTGGTGATCAAAATATTTTTTATGGCTAAATTTTTGTGTATGCTGACAAGGCTCTCTTTCCATGTAATGTTAAAGGAAACCACTAGATTATGGTGAGACTTGATATGATTAATGAATGTATACATATATATAACTCAATGAGAGATCCTAAAGTCTATGGCCATATCCAATACATAATTAAAGCTATGCTAAGACTCCATACATTTTGTGCTTTCCTTAAAATAAGAAAAAATAGACCATAAAGGAAAGAAAAAGTGGAAAATGGTAATTGAAACAAATCTCCCATGACAAGGACTGATGTTTGGTGATTGTAGTATTTTTGCCTTGAAGTGGGTAGAATATTATACACTTGGTATGCCGTTGACAGAGATTGTAGACAAAGATCCTATGAAACTAATGCGTCCAATGACAACATTTATTTTTTAGTAGCTTGGGAGGAAAATAATGATATTTAATTTATGTGTTGTACAATATTAATTATTTCATTTAGATATGTATTTTTTCTTTATTTCTCATATAACACATTCTTTATTACACATAAAATTTGATTAAAACTCATTAACAATGTTTAATTTATTGTTGAATTCGACTTTGATAAGGTTGAATTCAATATTAATGAAGTAGATTTCGACATTAATATTGTCTAATTCCACCATAATAAGGTTGTTGAACTCAACCTTAATGATTTTAAATTCAATCTTAATAACTTTGAATTAAAAGTTATTACTATCAAATTTGACCTTATTATCATTGAATTCATAATTAATAAGGTTGAATTCAACATTATTAATATAGTATTAGACATTATTATAATCGAATTAGACCTTAATAAAGATGAATTCAACTTTATTTATGTAGAATTTGACATTATTAAGATAGAATTTGACCTTAAAAATGTTGAACTCAATCTTAGTAAGTTTGAATTCAACCTTATTAAGATATAATTAGACATTCTAGACATCAAATTTTGATTTTAATAGGTTCAATTCAAATTTATTAAGGGTGAATTCACATTAATGTTGCGTTCAAGTTGTGGAATCCAATAAGACAAAGAAAACAATGACATTTAATTTTTCTATGGTACATTATTAATTATTTCATTTTTATATATATTTTTCCATATTTTGCACGTGATCACATTCTTTACTGTGCATAAAATTTGATTAAAACATATTAATAATGTTGAATTCATTATCGAATTCGACTTTGATAAGGTTAAATTTGATATTAATATTGTCAAATTCCACGTAATGAGATTGACGTTGAACTCAACCATAATAATTTTAAACTCAAACTTAATAACTTTGAATTTAATTTTGTTGAATAAACCTTTTGTTGAATTCATAATTAATAAGGTTGAATTCAATGTATTAAAGTAGTATTAGACATTATTAGACTCGAATTCGACCTTAATAAAGATGAATTCAACTTTATTAATGTAGAATTGAACATTATTAACATTGAATTTGACCTTGAAAATGTTGAACTTGATCTTAATAAGTTTAAATTAAGCTTTAATAACTTTTAATTAAAGTTATTAAAGTGGAATTCAACCTTATTATGGTTGAATTCATAATTAATAAGGATGAACTCAACCTTATTAAGGTATAATTAGACATTATTATCATCAAATTTGACCTTAATAAGTTGAATTTAAAGTTATTAAGGTTTAATTCAAACTTGTTAATGTTGAGTTCAATGTTTTCAAGGTCAAATTCAACCTATTACAATAGAATTAGACATTGTTTAATCAAGCATTTGACTTTGATCCATTCTTCTCTCAACCATTAAAGATGTATAGTTCATTCAAGCATTTCTTTAAAATATTCATGGTCAGCTCTTAATGAAATCTTAAATCATAAAATCTAACTTTGAACCCCTAAATCCTATACTTTAATCATAGCCTTAAACCTTAAAGTCTAAACTTATAATAACAGTAAAATAAATATATAAATAAGTTATTATATGAAACTTCTAAAGTTGAGATCATTCATGGATATTGGACATTAAGTGAGTAATTGATTAGTTCTCAATGAACATAATCTTTGAGATTACAAGTTTACAATACATTTCCTAACCCTAATTAATTTGATTAAGCTTGCTAAAATAACAAAGTTGATAAAGATATAGAGAAAAACTAAGTAATAATTAAAATAAAAAGTTTTAAATCAATTTGAAGTCAAGTTGATAATGCCACAATGGTATAGAGAAAAACTAAGGTCAACGTTAATAGCAAGGTTGTGTTGTTCAACATTATTAAGGTTGAGTTCAACCTTAATAATGTAGAACTCAACCTTATTCAAAAAAGCTAAATCATTTTATTTAAGTCGTATTAATTATTAAATAATAATAAAAGCTAAGCTAGCTAATGCACTCAGGGCATCTATAAATGTTTTAATAATAATAATAATAATAATAATAATAGTCACTACGAGTATGATACATAACTAGCTGGCATGCATGGTTTAAAATCTAAAATCTAACCCTAATTCAGAGTTTCGCTGCAGCTAGAGAGAGCAAGTCTTCCATTTTCATTCTATTTTCTTTGTTAGCTAGCTAAAACTAACTCTTCTCATTCTCTTCTTCTGAGTTCTCAGCTCTTAATTCTCAATTCTTGCTATATGTAACCCTAACCCTAAATCATTCAAACAATCTACCACAGGGAGTCATAAAAAATAACAATTAAAAGAATCAAAGAAAGGGACAATCAAAGAAAGATAATAAAGATTTAAATGGGTAATTTTAGGTAAGAAAATAAGAGAATATAATTTTTTCAATTTTATTAAGGTTGAGTTACTCAACCTTAACAATGTTGAACTTAACTTTGTTAAATTAGGTAAATTGATAATACTGAAAATAGGACCATTAGAAGAAATTATATTTTAGTGTAACAACTAGTTTTTTAAAATTTTTGACTATCCATGTATAAATAAATAGAAGCAATGCATATATCATGCAACCATACACTCACTGTCAACCATAACAGAGCTAGCATTCTCAATCTCGGTCTTAGATTCTTATTTCACACACACTTAAAGAGTCTTACTCATTTTCTTCCTTTTTTGTATATAAATAGAATCCAATTCATCAATATCCATGAAATCTAAGTTTAACAAAGGACATGGAAGTGGCAAAAGAAGCTACTGCTATGTGAATAGAAGTTTGATTAAATTTAGGGGTGTAATTATGGTAAAAAGATTATGGTTAAGGTATCAAAGTCTTAAAGAAACCTCGATAAATTGTATTTTCATTGTGATAGTTATAGTGTTTTAGGTTTTGGGAGACAGAAATAAATGAATTTAATGTATCAGAATAACATGCAAAATGAAAAAGATAGTGAATGTAGAAAGCATGGAGGTGTCAAAACTAGTGGTTATTTGATTGTTCTATTATGTTTAATCATTGTAATTTTAACATCGCTAAGTGTCAAAGTGTTTAGTATGTAGTTTTAATTGGATGTACTTTTATTATGAAATGAAATAAATTGGAATATTTTTATTATGAAGCTGAATTTGATATTATTATGGTTGAATTCAACATTATTATGGTTGAGTTCGACTTTATTATAACTGAGCTCGGCCATATTATGGTTGAATTTGACAATATTATTATGTTAGAATTCAACCATATTATTGATGAATTCGATTATATTGTGGTTGAATTCAACATTAATAATATTGAATCCAACCATAATAGTGTTAGCAATGGACTGCATTTTAATTATGTTTATTATTTTCAATTTACTTTCTTTGTAATAAAAAATGACAAAGAATAACAGAGGTAAGGGTGTCAAAATATGTTTATGGGTTGTGTTCATGTTGGGTTGATCTACTCAAGTGACACGATTAGGGTCAACATGAGCACGACTCATTTATTAATCGTGTAACAATATTCCTACCCTGACACTACATAAAAATTAAACAGGTTACATGAATATGACATGTATAACCTGTTTATTTAAATGGGTCATGTGCGAGTCATAAATTTAACACAACCCATTTATTTAAATGGGTCATCTGTGGGTCATAAACCTAACACAACCTATTTAACCTATATAATTAAATTAGTTACAAAGTAAATGACTATTTTAACCCTTAATATTTTTAAAAAATATATGAGTTATAAATGGGTTGGGTCAAGTTGACATGACCTAACATGACACGTGAAATTAAACGGGTTGTGACGAGTTAGCAAGTCAACTTGTTATATGACTCAAGTAGTGTTATAAATGGGTCAACCTATTTATAACACAAGCTCACTAAGTCTTAACCCTAACATGAAAATTTTTCGTGTTTGGCGAATCGGGTTAGTGTGTCATGACCCATTTTGACACCCCTAAATAGAGGAAGAGGTAATGGTGGAAGGACATAAGCAACACTAAAAGGCAAGCACTCATTGTATGCAGTTCCACTAATTGTTCAATAGTCTATATCCAACATAGGAGAATCAATTACATCTGATGTAGCCATTCTAACTCCAAGTCATCAATTTTCAAATGAAAGCAATGGATCTAATCATGATCATCATCTGCAAATTGATTTTGCTAAGCAACTAACAATAGGTAATCCAACAATGCCTTATAGTAATAAAAGAACTAAGTCTGATATTTGGAATCCTTTTATAAAGTTGTATGACAACAAGGAAAATGAGACTAAAATGCCTGCGTGTGTATTGTGTAAGAAGGATTATCAAGGGAAAAGTGATCAAGGCACTTATGGCTTTTGGAAGGAATCTTGTAAAAAATTTCCAATTCCAGAACACAATGCACTAGTTGAGTTGCACAGGGTTGGGAAATATAGGAGTTAGAGTACATTGATTTTTTAGAAGGTCCTTTTAGGGATAACAGATTGACTACCTAGACTTTTGACTAGTTAGCTTCTATGGATGCATTAGTTAAAATCATAATCAGAAATGAATTATCATTTAAATTTGTAGAGAGACATGGATTTAAAAATTTTATGGTAACCATTTGTCAAGAATTTATCATTTCATCTAGATACACTATAGCTAGAGACTGTTATAGATTGTTTACAAGTGAAAAGAAGAAATTGGAAGAATTCATTGCTAGCAATTATCAAAGAGTTTGTTTGACAACTTATACATAGACAAGTAT